>LPNX011030256.1:1939-148866 GCA_001517045.1 Pseudotsuga menziesii | reverse complement strand
CGCTGGGAAGCATGGAAGACTGCAGGAAGCTGTGGTGAAGGGAAGCGGTGCATAGTACCCATGATCAGTGCCGGGAAGCATGGAAGACTGCAGAGAGATGTGGTGTGACGGATAGTGGCTACTTCAAAGTACAGATACACTGACTGTCACTAGTTAGGGTTTGGGTTACTATTGGGACAGGCCCACAGTGTTTTAATGGCGAGACCTTCGGGCCGCCTATAAAGGGATATATTTTGTACTGTAAAAGGGTTGGTTAGAGAGGCGGCTTGTTGATTCATATGTTGTAGTTGTTTTGTAGAGTATTAGACAGTTGTAGAAGCCAAGCTCTGGTTCTGTTATTAGCTGTAGTATCTTACTGTAACCAGTAGCTGGCTCATAGAGCATTCATGTAATGATCCGTAGGGATCGATAGAGAGGGAAGAGTATATTGTAAGGGGTGCAATATAGAGGTAGAAAAGAGATCTAAGAGAGAAGATCTTAAGCTGCATATGCGGTGCAGCAGAACTGTGTTTACCTTCCCTTGAGCTATAATAGAAACATAGTTCTGTGGACATAAATTCCATGCTGGAGGTGAACCATGTTAAAATGATGCGTTATGTGATTGCTTTCTGTGTTGTGTTTATTTGATGCATCTGTCATTTATTTTATGAGCCTTGTTACAGTTTAATGTATGTATGCATTGTTTAGTTCGCAATAATATAAAAGGATAGACATAAGTTGAAACCATTGATATGTTGTATGCGGGTTCAGTTATACTTTGCTTGAAACCATCACTAGTCGCGGTGTTGAATAGCTTGTCATGTTGAGTCTTGCAAGTCGACATGAACAACACTAAGTGCGCTGAGCCACGGGGTTAGGGTATCGCAGGGAGGTGATACCACACTGGCAGAGGAGTTGTGGTGCACGATACGAGAGGTTAAGGACTTAGTGTTGGGAGGAAGTTGCGTGTCGCCTGGTGCGCAGCGACGTGGTAAGGCTGGGGTCACCGCGAGTTGGTGGAAGTTGCACGACGTAGGCAGGGACTGCACACCAGATAGAGAGAGATCCCGCTGATAGAAGGGCTGCGAGACAATGAGATCACGCGATGCCAACAAAGGGTCATGCGACGCGCAGAGAAAGAGGCCCTGTGACTAGAAGAGTTGTTAGTTGCAATTAGGATGCCACAGAACCTGGTCCAAGACACTTGAGTCCTTGGCCAACCCTTCAGAATCACTTTGGGTGAGACTTCAGGCCACTTCGCGGTTTGTCGTCGAAAGGGCTAGTGAGCTAGGGGTGTTGTTGGTTAAATACAGTAAACCCAGGTCTGCCCATTATAGCCAACAAATCATGTGCTTCAGGGTCAACCTGCAACACAAACAAGCATATATATATATATATATATATCATCAATAATTGACTTACACCCAATATATAAAACAAATCATCATGTTCATATGCAGTGGGGTCTTTGACCCAATATAAAAACAAACATCAAGATAATCATCATAGGAACATGCGTATAATTGTTAGGTACAAAATTTGGGATATTACATGGGTCCACAACTATCCATGTCTCGAAGATAATGTGACCCAAGTACTATATCTATGGTTTGTAAAAATCACATTTACTAAACTTAGCGTAAATCTGGTGTTCTCGTAGCACTATGCGAAGGTGTTCTTTGTGTTCCTCTTTACTATTAGAGTAAACTAAGATGTCATCTATAAATACCAAAACAAATTTATCCAAATATTTACTGAATATATTGTTTATCATACACATAAAGTTCACAGGTGCATTGGTCAACTCGAATGGCATTACTATAAACTCATAGTGTTTGTACCTTGTACAAAAGGAATTTTTGTGAATATCCTTGTTTTGTGAATATCCTCGTCGTGAATTCGCACCTGATGGTACCTGGATCATAGGTCGATATTTGAAAATATCTTGGATCCTCCTACTTGATCGAACAATTCATCGATCCTAGGGAGTGGGTATCGGTTCTTGATAGTCATTTTGTTTAATTGATGGTAATCGATGCACATATACATCGTACCATCCTTTTTCTTGACAAACAATATCGGTGCTCCCCAAGGAGACACACTTGGTTGAACATACCCTTTTTCTATTAACTCCTGCAATTGCAGTTCGAGTTCCACCAACTCAGGTGCACTCATGTGGTAAGGGGATTTGGAAGTCAAAACTGATCCTGGGGTCAATTCTATGGAAAATCCTAGATCTTGTTTCAGAGATAATCTTGGGATTTCCTTGGGAAACATGTCCTTGAATTCTACAAGAATGAGAAAGTATTCTATGTGTTGTTCTTTTTCAGTCTCTATGTCTCGGATATTTACTGCAAACAACTTGCAGCTTTTCCTAACACACTTCTTTGCTTGTAAGGAAGATATATGTGATTCTTATGGTTACACTTTTCTATGTATGTTATATGCTTTGATTATGTACTTCATTATTATTTTACATGTGTTTACGTTGTATACCTAGCTCTAAATTAACTTGTCTCTAGAACCAAAGTGGGTGGAGTGGCGGGACTAGTTCTCCCATGTAACTTCCTGAGAGGTAAAAGTATCTACTTGTTTAGTAGGATTAATTATTTATTTTGAACTAAAGCTCTTTTAACTTGGTTACGTGCAGGTGTTCTTAGCGACGGTAAGCTTGTTACGGAAAAACGAATGCTTGATCACTCGTTCTTACGCTCGCAACTATTGAAACCTATTGATTGTTTATTTTTGTTCTTTACAGACTTGTAGTATTGACAAGGTCAATACCACACCTATCATTGCATGACACAAACTCAATAATTTAATGGCACTTATTATTATTTGTGTAATTTCTATCAATTGTTAATACCCTAGCCTATTTGTATTACACGTTTATTTTACAATAAGTAATTAACTTATACTTTTTTTTATTCCTTTACAAGTTCACAGCTCTTCATTAAACAAAGGATGAACCTTGTATTTTATAAATAAAACATGCCATGGTATATTCCATATGCCATGGTCCTAGGCTTAATACCTAAAGAGTTTGTTTAAGCTTGGTCCTAAGGTTTAAAACCTAAGGTAAGCGATACATATGTTGATGCCAACCTTGTTAACTTGGGGTGGTGAATATATGATATAGTTTATACTATCCATAAGGGTTTTATGAATTTCCAATGAAAAATGGAGGCATTTGATTTGTAACGTAGGAAAACTATAGCGCAGTGGGTTTGGGTTTTGATAATGGGAAATAGACTGGCTCCATTAATGCATGTTGGAGTGTGTGGCAGCTCAAGCTTAGGGCTTGTCTCACAATAGGGTTTGGTCATTACTCGATTTCTTTGTTTTCTCTTATTGTCTTTGCGAATCATTGTGAAGGTGACCTTCATGATAACATAGGTAAGATTTCATTGGATTTCACAACATTATTTGATGGTTTGTAGGTTAGCCATGATTTCCATACATCTGATCCATCTCATTGCTGGTTGTTGCAAGTGACAGGGCTGGCGAGGAGAAACATATCTCAGAGCTTCAAAAGCAGTTCGTGGGTGATCCATAATGTTCATGGTAATCCTATTAAACAAGCCTGCAGTTGTCACCTCTCGGCTTTATGGGTGGGACTAAGTTTCATCTCGTCATTGGTTGGGGTTTAATGTGGGGTTTTTTATTTTCCTTCGGGCTTAGGTTTACAAATATTTGGGTTTTTAATTAATATTATACTATTGGCAACAAAAATGGGAGCCTTGGTACATTTGACTGGCTCTATGTGTAAATTATAAATCATGTTTTGTTCCATTAACAAGCCAGGGAAGCACCATTGCTTGCAATAGTTCCATGGCCAATGGAAATTCGACTATGTAAACTCGATTATGGTTTTTATAAGATATTTTATAAGTGTATACTGCATTTGATTTCAATGTTTATTTATCTTGGGTTTTATATGGCATTCACCTTCATGGTTGGTCTGTGTATATTTGCTTCCATTATTTGTCTTCGCTGTAAGAAAGTAAATAGTGACAGTGTATGGTTTGGGGCCATGCCGTGAATGGCATGAGAAGTCTCCATGGTAGCTGTGATAGCTTGGATGGGTGCATACTTATTTATTTATTGATGCGTAAATGGAAAGTAATATGGCCGTGGGCGTAAAAACCTTGCGTTGGAAATCCTTGTTGTAGGTTTTTTGTTGACAGGGTTTCCACGCATTTGAAAAGGTTTAGTTTAGTTGATTGTGTGGTTATTTATGGGGCCAAGGCTGTGTTTAAAGCATGTGTGCAAAAAGTGAGGATCTCATGAATTCTTTGTAGAGAATTTATCTTATTGTTACAACCCACATACACACTCTATATAGCATGGATTTATGAAATGTAAAAGGACTCTATAGGATTGTTAAAATGATTATGGTTTATTTTATATAATGGCATTGAGTATTATGGTATGTGTTTTGACATTTGGGTGGCCACAGGATTTGATCCCGAGATCTCTTGTTTAAATATATAGTTTGTTATTTAGTGTTGTAACTACACTTTGGTTAATTTTACATGTTTGTTGTAGATTGTATTATGTTGGACCTTTTATATATGTTATACAATTTCCATTATAAAGTCTTGTTATGTGGATTGTAATACTTAGATGGTTTGAATTGTTTGCTTCATGTCATGGGTTTATATTATTGATAATAATATTCTTGTTTATACTTGGTAGATATAGAACATATAGTGGTTATAAATCATGGACGATGTATAGCGCCTCGATTACTTGGACTGTTAAAATATTAGGATGATATTTGTTTTAATGGCAATGGTTTGATTATTATCCTATGGTTATTTATTCAAACCTTGAAAGGTCTTGGTTGGTTCTTAATATTAGCTGTCGTATGTGGTGTGTATAATTTGTTCTTAGATGTAAATTTAGTGTTGAAAGATTAGAATTATAATTCTATTTTATAGTTGTGAATATACATAGGTATCAAATATTTGTTAGGTCCTAATTATTATATTTGTATAATTATTTTAGATTTGAAACTTAGATCTGAACTTGTCTTTTTAATTATATCATGCTTCTACTGACAATATGCAATCTGTCAATAGAGTAGATAGGCCAACTATTAGCTAGGGTATTTAATCTGAAATAAATATTAGTTTGTAAGAAGACAATACTACAACAATAAAAGACAATACAGAAGTGAAACCTAAAAATACCAAACCCTTGATGATCATAAATAAGAATTAAATTACATCCTAGGGTTATAGATTAAAATGTAAACACTAAGAGAATTAGACAGAAAAGAAGGCACATAGGGTTTAAAAAATATAATGTAACCATTTTCCTAATTTAGCCAGCATTTATTCTAGAAAATGTATTATGAAGTCCAGGACCTCATACCTATAAATTGAATCTCATTTAATGGATGAAACCTGCACACTCAAATAACTAGCATTAACAAATCATAGGCAAATATGACCTCTGTATTAGATGATAGAATCACTCGGGAACTACCACGTTCCACCCAACCATGACCTGAAACCTTTCGTGGTTTCAATCCAGATCCCATTGTGTTGGTTCCAACATTCAAGTATCTTAGAGCTCCTAAGGTAAGGCTGCCATAGTTTGTATATTAGGTCTAGATCAGTTATCTCTTTTCCTTCTAGGAAATTTTCTCCAAAAACTCTCTTGAGATTTTTTTTTTTTGCCAGAATAATGACTCCAAAAGATATATGACATCCCCAAGCCTCTCTTGGGATTGGGACTTTATAGATGGACTTTTTAGTCAAAGGGGCACTTAAATCAAGAAATGCTTCATTTCTTGATTTAACCATTTTCATTTACTTGGTACTTTTAATATTTTTCACTTAGAAACTTTTAGCTAGTTCCTAATTGGACTTTTATAGGTATTGTACTATTTAATCTTTATCTTAGTAATAATAGTAATAGATGGAACTTTTCATTATTAATATTATTACTATATTTATTCTTTATACATACCATGTATAAAATACATAATAATATAACATTTTTTAACATTTGTCTTGGGTACCACATGTTGTGATCCCTAAACTTACAACACTTTCATCATTAAGGTCATTAGGTATATGGTTAGGTATACTAGGCTAGGAAACTCTAAACATCATTTCAAGTTGGATTCCCTCATATAACATGGTAGTTCTTTAGTATTGGGTGAGTATACTGAAATTCGAAATTTCATTTAATCACTTATAAATAAGTCAGATGAGATCAATATTTTTCTCGAGTCTTTTTCACTTGGCAATCATTAATTCTTTTCAGTAATTCCTAGTGGTTACCAGAGCCCATACTCAACGCTAAAAATAGGGAGTTACAAACTTAGTGTGATTCTAGAGCTCTTCGCTCAACACTAATGGTAGGATGTACTTGTACGATACACCTAGGGATACAATAGCCAAGAATCCGATGTTCCAGAGCTTATGCTTAACATCAACATGGAAGGCTTCAAGGACTATTCCCAACACTTCCAAATTATCTTTTGTTATGTTCCAGAGCTTCATGCTCAACAAAAATATAATACTCATGTGCTCCAGAGCTTCTCGCTCAATACAAACATCAATCAATCACTTTCTCCAGACCTCCTCGCTCAACACTAAACATCTCATCAATCATGTGCTTTAGGGTCCACACCCAACACAAACAACATATATATATCATCAACAATTCGCTTACGCCCAATATGTAAAACAAATCATCATGTTCATATGCAATGGGGTATTCGACCTAGTATATAAAAAATCAATATCACATCATAATCAATAGGGTCATGCCTATAAGTGTTAGGTCCAAAATTTGGGATATTACAAACATACTGAATTGTATGCCAATAATTTGAATATACCAAAAAATTGGTGGGTATTTTTNAAATAATAAAAATATGTTGGCTTGATGAGCGTATTATTTTTTGAGTATATATACAAAATAAACCAAACATTTATCAAATTAATCAAATAAATAGATCGTAAATAGTTTATTTCTTAACCATGGGCTTAGCAAGTAAATAAACTTACATATGTTTAAATTCCACATTGCCCATAGGTCTAGCCTTCCATGAATTAAGAGTTATGATTAATATAATTTATTAAAAAAAATAATTACATAGTAAATAAATTATACTCCTTAAATACCCAAATATCCAAATTGTATGCCAATGCATGGACGAAAAACGTAATACCTACTCTATAGATTACATGATCACTCTAATTGCCAACAAATAGAAACGTATGCAGGTGTATCTAATAGAAGATCGAGAAAACACGTTAAGATCACTTACTCTGAAGTATATATGTTAGTTGATATCTTTATCATTTCACTTCATTATTATACAACTTCCTAATGACAAAACATTCTTTCTCATATGTTTAAATATTCAAATATCCAAAATGCATGCAAATAATTTGAATATACCAAAAGATTGGTAGGGGTGAAAAAAATATATCAAAACATAGTAAAATTATGTCCTCTTGATAAGCAAATTGATTTTTTTATTTTTGAGTATATATATATACAGAAATAAACCAAACATTTATCAAAGAAATCAAATAAATAGATAGTAAATAAATAATAAAAATATGTCCACTTGATAAGCCAATTAATCAAAAACATAAATCATGAATAGCTTATTTATTTACCAAGCTTTGGATAAATAAATAAAATTGATTCAAACATATGTTTAAATTCCACACTACATAGGTTTCCATGAATTAAGAGATACTATTATAGAATTTATTTAAAAAAAAATAGATCCTAAATAAATTATTTACACCTTAAATATCCAAATATCCAAACCATATGCCTACTCTACATATTACATGATCACTCTAATTTCCAACAAATAGAAACGTGTGCAGGTGTATGTAATAGAAAAGCTGAACAAGAAACATTAAGATCACTTACTCTGTAATATATAGGTTATTTGATTTCTTTATCATTTCACTTGGTTATTATACGACTTCTTAATGACATTGTTTCCATGTTATTATTCAACTTCCTATTGACATAGATAAATATTTGCATTGTATCACTTTGTTATTATTCATATTCTTCATGGTGTTATTTACTATCATGCTAGAACTATTTTCCATGGTGCACTAGTGTCAACCACCATAGATTCGTCTTAAAGGTGGCTCTACCAAGTACCGTGAGGGATCAAATTTCTTGAGGTGCAAACCCTTCCTCTGTATTTGCACTCTAAAAATGAGTTTTCACCTCGAGAGATTTGTTCCCTCTTCACACTTATTAGAGCCAGCTTTAAGGACTTTTTAAAGTAAAATTTTGCATGGTAACCTCTTGAATTAATATAATGAATAAATTAAAATCACACTTTTAAAAAACAAAAAGAGATTTTTCCATTGAGAATAGTGAGGTGCTCTATAAGTCATTATAGGGAAGATGTTGTCACATAATGAAACATTATGTTAGTTTATCAAAAATAAAAATTAATTATTCATCTCAACTCAAAAAACAAAAAAAATGAAAACCAATAAAAAGTATAAAAAAAAATCTTTGTTGACTAGTAAAACAAAAAATCAAAACCAAAGAAAAAGTAAAAAAATCCACCTCCACTGAGTAAAAAATTTAAAACCAGCATAGATCCATCTTAAACCGGGATGTATCAAATATCCAAAGGGATCCAATTTCTTGAGGCGTAAATTTGTTTATACGTGTAAAAAGTTAAAGATTAAATAATTTACAAATAAAAAATAATTTATGTTATGGGAGGAAGTTAAAAAACATAAAATAAAAACCAAATAAAAAGTAATCAATGTCCACTAAAAAAATTAAAATCAGCATAAATCCATCTTAAACCAAGATGTATCAAATATAGAGAGGGATCTAATTTCTTGAGGTGTAAATTTTTTTTGTATATATAAAAAAATTAAGATAAAATAATTTACAAATAGAAAATTGAAACCATCTAAATCTAAGATTTCTAACCGTTTAATTTAATTAAAACTATTTAATTAAAACTATTTATAGGACAAATGCATGTTGAGAAGGAAGAGAGAACTTTTAAATAAATAATTTATTTGGTGAATCTATTGAAAAAATAATTTAAGTTGTCCGAGGAAGTGAAAAAGTTTAATATAGAATTTTTTTATAATTAATTATTAATATCTTAATTTTTTTTAACATTAACTCTGGTGGAGTTATACGAGGAATGCAGGTTGATAAGGAAGAGCGAACATTTTAAATAAATAATTTATTTCGTCAATCTATTGAAAGAATAATTTACGCTGTTGAAGGAAGAGAAAAAGTTTATTATAGAAATTTTTTATAATTAATTTTAATATCGTAAATTTTGCTAACAATAACTCTGGTGGAGTTATAAAAAGTGTTTACAGATATAATACCAGGGAATTGGTAGTAATATATTATTTAATGTATATGCGGATGGATAAAGTTTAGTAGAGATAGGGCCTTCAAAAAAATGTGTCGTGTTTAGTATAAATTTAGAAATTTTTTTGCATTAAAATTAAATAATGAAATTAAATGATCGAGGGAAAATTTAATATCTATAGAATATGTTTATGATGATGATTATTGTTAATATTCATTAATATTAATTAGGTAGATTAACATAAAAAGAATGGTAATGAATTAATTGAATTGTTTTAGAATTTATTTCTATGGATAAAAATAATGGAGAGAAGTTTTCCTACATTTTCCTAGTTTTGATGTTGATGATTTACAATGTTTGAAAAGTCAATATTGTTAATTAGTTTTTGAAAATTAAATTTAATATCGGCATATGCTAGACATTTTAAGATAAACTAATTTTCATTATGAGTAAGATTTGGTTGCTCTAGGAGTTGGTTGGGAGAAACGACAACTTGAGTTTTGTTTTAAGACAGTATAGAAGTATTAATTTTTATCTGGTTCTTATTATAAATTCTTGTTACATGTTGTTAGTAGTTATCTACTTTGATTACATAGTATTCATTTTATATACCATACTTTTAAACTATTAACCAAACCTAGCTTGCTTACACAAAACTCAGATTTAATAGAGAGAGTCTAGAGGTTTCAACATATAGTCTTAGGGTATATATAAACTAAATCTAGTTTAAATCAGAGTATCCTAGAACTAAGAGATATCCACAAAGAGATTCCTTCTCTTTGTAACAAATACAAATATCCATTTCCAACATTCTTATAATTAAACATTCATTATATTAATATATCTAAATAAAATAACTAGTTGCAATGTTTGCCTAAGAAAGTATACACATATATAAATCAAAAAATTTAATTAGATCTAACTATTTTTTAAAAATATACCCAAATAGATCTAACTTTTAATGTCCCAATTCGAAAATTCCCAACAAAGGTAGAATTTTGGAAAAATTGTCTTAACTAGTCTTGAATCTAGGGGGTTGGAATGGCACAAGATGGTCTCGAATTTGGTAGGGACTGATGTGGGGAGTCTTAGGACTCTTCAATGGACTTTGCGGTAGCTTTATGATAGGTCATAGAGATCTGCAACTCAATTTGGACATGACGGAAAAAGGGTAAAGTTACTAGCAATTTATGATGCAATTACCACTACAGTGTCGGCAGAAATTGATCTCCAACTCCAATGTAACCCTTCCAACCTATAAAGAAGAGTATGGGGACTGTAATTAGACTTAATTTATTGTCATTTGGTATGGTTAAGAGTTCTATAATAGAGGGTTAAAGCGTCATATCCGAATTCATAACTTCCGTGATATTTGCTTAAGGAAAATGGCATATAAAAGCTCAACTTCGACTCACAAATGGTACATATAATGGTTCAGAACAAATAAAGACAAATATATACCATTAAAAACATTGCAATAGATCACTAACAACATATAACATTTATCCAAGTCATAATATACATCAGATAGAGAACTCCATTGAAATGGGAAATCATCACATGAAAACTAGTCACAACAAAGATTGGAAATGTGCACATTTGCAAATGTATTTCTTCTGATTTCGACTTACAAAGAAGATGGGAGACATATCACAAAGCCATGAATCATTCACCCATGCTTGGGCATCATGTAATATCTCCCAGTGTACAAACATTTTATATAATATTATTTTTACTATTTTTTCTTGAATATGATTGGAAAACCTCGAATATGCAAATCAGTCCTTAGAGGACAAATATAACTAAAACATTATTCTTATATGAAAAAAATATGAATGAGAGAGACATCTACGTTGAATGAGAGATTATGTATGTAAAGAGTGGGGGAATGCAAAAGGTCATTATCAGATAGTTGCACCAAGCGTGGGTAGGCCAACATGGTGCTAGACCCACCCTGGGAAATGAAAAAGCAACGGAACAAAGATTCTCGGGGCAACAAAAGACCTAGGAGGAAACTATAAAAATAATGCCGCTCAATATACTGGAGGAGGCTAGCTGAGGAATAAATTATGCATTTAGGTAAGCTGAAGGAGACATTGTTTGTGTAACAAAAGAGGATCCCCACTAGAGAATGGGACTAAGTTTGACCGTCACCACTCTTGGCATGCATAATTCGCTCAAGGGTGATTGAGGTTAGAGGAAAGCCTCCGTGCCTAATATATGGTTGGGTGGAACATGGTTGTCCCCTTGTCATTGCGGATCATTCTACAAACAGGTTACATTTCTTGTTTGCGTCTCTGCAATTTGCTGAGATCAGATTATATCTGCAGTTGGGTGAATGTGTTTTTCCATGCTTCTGTGTGATGATGAATGCCTGATTTAATGTAGCAATGAAAACATTTGTTTGTGCGCTAGTTTTTTTTTCATGCTCTGATCGAATGTTCGTAACATGTTCCCTTGGAATTACTGGGCTGTTCTATCTTTCAATTGAACTGAAGGCATGTAGAGTTATGCATACGTATGTGTTTCAATGATACTAAAAGGATGATTTAGTAGCTCTAGATTTATTAATGAGAATGATGTTTCCGAACCAATGAATTCATAACTCTCGTATGATTGAGGATGCCTTGTTTGTCGTAAATGGTACCTCAATGGACGATATTTGGTCTCAGTACAAAGTTACCCTTTTGTTGTATAAAATATCTTGTTAAGTGGGATTGTGGGGTGCCTGTATATGTGGAAGTGTATAAGTTCCAATGTTGATAAAATAATAAGGGATGAATCCAATATTGTTCATAGGAGCATTGCTCATGAGCTGGTGAATGCTCATGCCCTATTTTGGAATGACTATGGTTGCCTTGGTTTTATAGATTTCTCATGACTAGTTGCACCTACTATGCTTGATATTCTGGCATTTAGGTTTTATTATCTCCCCAAAGAGAAATACTATTGTTCTGAGTGGCTATGACTTCCCTAGATGCATAGACCCCTGGAGTTGGAATGCACCTTCACTGTTTCTTTTTCAATGTACTTTTTACGTGTTTTGGTTTTCAGAAAAAGAAGTTGAGAGTGAAGAATGTTAGGCTTTTTCCTTCCACATTTCACATTCCCCAGAGTGGAAGTGCGGAAGCAAAAAAGTGGTTGTTTAAGTTGTGTGAATGTTTAGGATTCTGCATTCCTCATAGCAGAAGTGCGGAAGCGGAAAGTAGATTGGTTAAGTTGTGAAGAATGTTAGGATTCCTTCTTCCGCCTTTTGCATAGCGGAATTGTGGAAGCAAAAATCCAAAATGCATAAGTTATGAAGAATGTTAGTCTACTTCCCTTCGCATTCCACATAACGAAAGTGAATAAGCAGAAAGCCAAATGTATAAGTTGGGCGAATGTTGAGGCTTTCACCTTTTGCATTCCACATAGAAGAAGTATGGATGCATGAGGCCAAATGTTTAGGGTGTGTGATTGTTGAGGCTTCCACCTTTCGCATTCTGCATAGAGGAAGTGTGGAAGAGGAAATCCAAGTGTCTAAGTTGTATGAATGTTGGGGCTTCCACCTTTTACATTCCGCATAGTGGGAGTGCGGAAGTAGAAAACCAAAGGTTTAAGTTATGTGGATGTTGAGGTTTCCGCATTCTGGCTTTCGCATAGTGGAAATACGAAAGCAGAAAGCCAAATGTTTAAGTCATAAGGATGTTAGGATTTTTCCTTCTACATAGTGGAAGTGAGGAATCAAAAATCCAAATGTTTAAGTTGTGTGGATGATAGGATTGCGCCTTTTGCATTCCACTTTCCACATGAAAGAAGTGCGAAAGCAAAAAGACAAATTTTTAAGTTGTGTGGATGATAGGCTCCCATCTTTTGTATTCTCCATTCCGCATAGAAGAAGTGTAGAAGCAAACATCCAAACGTTTAGGTTGTGTGGATGTTGGGCTTTCTCCTTCTGCATTGCACATTTCGCATAGCGAAAGTGCGGAAGTGAAAAGACAAATGTTTAAGTTGTGTGGATGTTGGTCTTCCTCCTTCTGCATTATGTATTCCGCATAGCAGAAGCAGAAAGCCAAATGTTTAAGTTGTGTGGATGTTAGGCCTTCACCTTCGACATTCTGTATTCTGCATAGTGGAAGTGTGGAAGCGGAAAGACAAATGTTTAAGTTGTGTGGATGTTATTCTTCTGTCTTCCGCATTCCACATTCTGCATAGTAGAAGCACATTAGAAGTGTGGAAGCGGAAATCCAAATGTTTAAGTTGTTTGGATTTTAGGCTTCTGTCTTCTGCATTCCGCACAACGGAAGTGTGAGAGAGAAAATCCCACTATTTAAGTCATATGAATGTTAAGGCTTCTGCCTTCTGCATTTCGCATAGCGGAAGTGTGGAAGCGGAAAGCCAAATGTTTAATACATTTGAATGTTGAGGCTTTCGCCTTCCGCATTCTTTGCAGCAGAAGTGTGGATGCAGAAAGCCAGATGTTTGAGCCGTAGGAATGTTGAGGCTTCTTTCTTCTTCCTTACGTATAGTGGAAATGCATAATCAGAAATACAAAGGTTTAAGTACTTGTTTGAGTTTGGAAATTCATGTTTTTTACCCTTTTAAGCTTAAGGATGAGGTATTTTTGAACGATTATAGCCATTTCTTTGAGAAAGAAACTATACTTGGAAAAAAAATTGTATTTCCATTTTTTAACAGGTTATATGGGGATGTTACACATCAATTGAACTCAATGGGGCACAACCATGATTCACACAAGTCCTCCTTCATAGAAAAAAATGGAAATATGGAAGTGGGAATTGAGATAATGGGAGGAGATATGGGTCACAAACAGTAGCAGCCTCCTATCTACATCAATATAGTTTCTGTTTCAAGATTCCATACCCAGAAATAGATAGATATGGGATAAATATTTAATTAAAAACAAAACCATGATATCAAGATACATGCGAACAAACATCCAATTAAATTTTTGAGTTTCACAAACATAGCAATAATCAAATTGAATTCATATCCAAGAATCATAATTGAAGAGTTAATATTTGTAACAACTCCATAAAATCCATAGCTAAAAAAAAATTTCATGGAAGATTTAGATTAGTAAAAAGGCCTATTCTTGTATAATATAAATCTTCATTTCAAACTACATTGAGTTATAACTTATACAAAACAACTATTGTGCAAGTGAAAAACTTGAATCTACAAAACAATTTGTAAGACATTTTGTTGAAAACAACTTTTGAGACTTATGATAAGTTTGCATTTTACATCTTGGAATTTTATAGTACTTTTGTTTTAGTGTTTATTTTGCATGGATTTGTCATATTTTAACCAAAATCTTACAAACCCTATAACAAAGTTAAGGTTACAGGTCTTTAACGTCTTACTTAGCCTTCTATAAGCTAATGCAATGCTGACCTAGTTTATTGCATGGTTTTTTTGACAAGAGGATTGTTTCCTCTCTTACTCTAGTAAACATATGAAAAGCCAAAGTACCAATGCTATGGTGATATAAACAAGTATTAAAGGGATAACAGAGGAATTTAATCATATAGTTACATTACCCAACAAATAAGTAGTGGTTAATTATGTTATGCTTTATGAAAGTTTAACCTATTGATCAAATTACTAGAGTGCACTATTTACAACTATAGAAAAGTGGTTAGGGGATGCAATTTATCTACGTGGAATTAAACGTACACGTGCCCATGTCCTATGGTTCTTTCTAGCTGTAAAAGGACAAAATATTTAAACCCTTCAAAAGGTAAAGGGTTTTTTGGTCTTTTTGATATGGCTCATTGAGAGAGGAGTCGAAGGCTCTCAGCTCTTTTATCCCACAACCTCCATGATTTTTTTTAGTCCTTGAACTGACACTTAATCTTTCTCTGGTGGTTTAAGCCACGGTAGTGGTTGCAACATCATCACCATTAAATGTCTTCTCCTTTCCAAGGTGTTACCAGTTTCAAAATTGAGCTCCCGTATTTAGGTAAGATGTAAATTCATTTTTGTTTGTTTAGTTTTAAAAATACATTATCAACAAAATATTGTTTTTAAACCTTAGTTGGTTTTCTTGGAAGAAATTGATAGCAATTGTTGCACATGTTCGACGAGATCGAGTAGAAAGTGGCATTTGAGGATTTCGGTAAGACGTTGAGTCCTGAACCTTATTGATCTTGACAGTCTTGATAAAGTCTAGAAAAACAATTATGTGGTTTTGGTTTGTCTTCTTTGGATGATAAAAGGCTTGCACAACCCTTTCTCATTCTGGTAGATGGTATGCATCTATTCGACAGAGTTATGGTGTTGTATTTAATTTTCCCTCGAGCTGTGATGTTGTTATTTAGCAGAGTTAAAGTTTGAATTGTAAGTTCCTTCAGACTATTGAGTCCATGGGAAAAAAAAAATGTAAAACTCGTACTGTGATTTTCGCTGGGGTTTTTTAACCTTTCTTTTGTTCTCATTTTCCTTACTGTAACTAGTATACAATTTTAAAATTATCTTCCATCCTTCTAAGGATACTCTGTGTATTACTCTGAACTTGGTAAAAAAAAATATGTGAGAAATTTGTTTAGCCTATTGTGAACGTTTTTGGGATTTTGTTTTAATGTTATCCAATTTTTTAACGATTAGAGATGCCCCAGAAAATTGATAAAATTATTTAAAATATAAATGAAATCCGACTTTTGAAGGGATACCATTCAAACTTGCCTAAGAGTTCTGGGTTAATCTGCTGTAGTTTTTCATTTGTAATTACCCTTATAGGTTTTGGACTCTTGACCCATACTAATTTTATTTAGGGAGGTTTATTTATTTATTATAGTTATATATATACTTTTAATTCTATACCAATATTTTTGTTAAAAATAAACAATACGCATTATATTGGTTTTTATTTACAGCTACGACATATCTCGTTTGGGTTTGGATGCTGTTAAAAGTAGATTTCAGTTATCAAGATTTTCTTGTTAAAAGAAAGAAGAATAGATTTTATAGGGTTCACCCCCATAACGTGTAATACTTTTCTTGAATGCTAAAATATAAGAAGTTTGTATAAAATCTAATTATGATTCTATACATAGTTTTATTATGAATAGATTGGTTGTAATCGACTTATGTGATAGTTTGGAAAGCTAGATAGGAATTTTTGTCTTAGTTCTACAATTTAGAAATCAAATTCTATTACTTCATTAGTCTACATAAAATAAATTATTCTAAGACCATTTCTGGAAAACAAACAAGCCCTTCAACTGTAAAAAGATCATACTGTGTGGGTTGTTTAAGCCTTTCGGCTGTGTAAGTTTGGTATTGAAAAGTTTGAATGTATTAATTATTTCATGGCTTTGAAACCTTGGTTGTTTTGTAAGTTTGGTATTGAAAAGTTTGAATGTATTAATTATTTCATGGTTTTGAACCCTCGGCTAAGACCATAGTAATTCAAATTAGATTTAAAAGTTCAATGGTTTCAAAAGGAATTTAAGAGTTTTATTATGTTTACCAATACAAACCCTAACTATACAGAAAGATGGAAAAAATGTGTCGAGGAGCTAATAGAAAAATTATCTCTGACACATTCTCTATAAGTGAAAGAAAACAAAAGAAATATACTAACACTCTACTAAAAGGTATATATTATACTTTAATACTCAGTAAAAAATACATATATATTATGCTAATACTAAGATAATGTATCCTTTCTGCCATGAAGTTACGGGTAAGTAATAACGTGCATTGACTGATAAATTACATGAACTCAAAATATACTTTTCTACTTTATGGTAAAAAATGTATAAATAATTCTAGAAAACTTCCTCATTCTTAACTTCTTCAGAAATAACAGATAAAGAATGTAAGATAAATAATTTCATAACATTATAGAACATGCTAAATTTCAAAGGGGACAAACACCAAAAGAAGGTTGTTCCTCCAAACAGTGTCTTGAAAGCATCCAAGAATACTTGCCTTAGGACCCATGAACCTGTTCATTCAACAAACATGAGGAAGATGTTGCGTATAAGCCTACACAGTACTTTGTAACTTAGCAATCACACTTGCATAATTAACTCTTAGCAATTCAGTCTAGCTTTCCCCTCACCAAATTCCTCTTGTGTGCCTCACTTTTCAGTTTCCAGCAAAACCACAAGGCTCTAATCACTTAGAATGTAGCGAGCCTCCTGCTCATTCGATGATATATATAATCTTGCATAGGTATTTGGGTCATTTTTTCAATTAAATGAGCCACTTTCTTAGTTCCTCTTTCTAAGGAACATGACCACAATTATAGGGACATTGCCTCTTGCAACATCTAGAAAGTGAATGTTGTTGCTGCCACTTGTAATTTTTTCCTTCTGCAACAGATGATTCATCCTAGTGTGTCAGCGAACACTCTTCAACAGTATTATTTGGATAGGTATCTCTTCTTTTAATTATTTAAATAAATAAAATATTCAATTACAGTCATCTTTGACAATCCTTGATCAACAACATAAAACTTTATAATAACTTTTAAACTAATGTGTTCATAAGAATAATTTTTTTTCTTCCATTGTAGGTGGGTTACAAACACCCCCTCTTAAGATCAACATTGTTCTTGATGTTTCTTAAGCATCATCTGAGACTTCTTGGAACAAAATTGGGTATGCCTCCTGCATATGACTCTCCATTTCCTAGGTTTCTTCATCTAGACTAAGGTGCTTCCATTTCACCTTTACTTGTCTAATGTTGCGATTTCGAAGGATAATTTCTCTCTTGTCGAGGATATATTCTGGTTCCGCCTGAAAATATCCTTCTAGTTCTACCTGATTAACATTCTAGTCGATTACATGAGTACCATCATGCACATACTTTTTCAATATAGAAATATGAAATAAATTATATATTTTGATATTAGGTGGAAAAGCTAACTGATAATCCATTGGTCCAACTCTTGACAATATCTCAAATGGTCCACAATATGTGGGTGCTAATTTAGCACAAATCCCCAACTTAAAGAATCTTTTTCTGGGTTTTACCTTGACAAAAATATCCTCACCTACTTCAAATTATTTCTTATTTCTTTTAAGGTCTGCATGACTCTTTTGTCTATTCTATGCAATTTTCATATTGACTTGTACATGTTTCACTGTTAGTTCCATTTCTTTTAACAAGTCAGGTCCTACCATCAATTTGTCAACCGTTTTACTCCATGAAATGGAAGTATTGCATTTCTTACCATGCAATATTTCAGAAGGACTAAGTTTAGTTGAAGCTTGATAGTGATTGTTATAAGAAAACTCAACTAAGTGTAGATATTATTCCCATTTCTTTGGGTGATCCCTAACATACATCTATAACATATCTTCTAAAACTTGATTCACTCTTTGTGTTTGCCCATCTGTTTGCGGATGATAAGTAGTAATGGAATTTAGTTTAGTATCTAGTCCTTTAATCAATGACTTCCAAAAGTTACAAGTAAAATTAGGATCCCTATCACAAATTATTACCTTAGGAATTCCATGCAACTGAAAGATTTACTTCATAAAAATATTAGCAACATTAACATCATTATAAGTAGTTTTAACATGCATAAAGTGAGCCACCTTGCTAAGTTTTTCTACCACTACCATTACAAAATAAACCTTTTGATTTTGAAGTAGCCCTGTTAGGATATCAAGGCTGATAATTTCCCATTTCCAATCTGGATTTGGAAAAAGTTGCAAAAGACCTGTTGGATGTGGATGCTCATATTTAACCTACTAGCACTCAATTCACCTAGCTATATATTCAGCTACTTCATTTTTTATATTCAGCGAGAAATCATATTTTCTTAGCATTGTTATAATCTTTTGATAACCCATATGTCTTGAGTAAGGACTCTTATGTAGTTCATAAGATTGTTTGGGTACACAGGGTACTCCCAAAAGACCCAAAACCTAGAGCAACCACTTCACACAAATGAATTACAGATCAATACAACGATGTTTGTCACATGGTTAAAACCCTCAAGAGGGAAACAGTCCATGGCCCCAGCCAAATATCTGCTTGGAGCAATTTATTATGCAAAAGAAAGAAAGTTACATGAGCTTCTCATAATTGATCAACTAGCCAAGGACCCTCCATTCTCTTTAAATAGAGATCATGGACAAATCTAGTGTTAAGCCACATATCAATGGTATGTATGATCTAAGAGAAGTTGAACCCTTGGATCACTTTATCTCTAGAACATATCATGACCGTCAGATTAGAATATTTACTAATGCATACTAAAGAAACACACTTTACCTAACATATATATTACACAAGTTGATCTTAACTAACTCCTAAGTGTCTAAATATCCTAACATCCCCCCTTAAGAACAAATTGGGATAGGATTGAAGGATTTACAAAAGTGACACTATTAGGAGAAGGAAGGAGGCATTAGAGCCTATCCCCCCTTAAGGACACATTCCTAAACTCCTAACATAGATCGAAGTTTAAAAAATTTCGCTTCTATAAGAGACTTCGTGAAGATGTCTGCAACTTGATCATCTGTAGGGAAATAGAGCATCTCAAGAACATGATCATGAACAAGATTTATGATGAATTTCATGTGTAGCTCAATGTGTTTGCTGCGTTGATGTAGAACCAGATCTTTGGCAAGCTTGATGGAACTTTGATTGTTGCACCAAAGTGGAGTAGGCTAATGCTGCTCGAATCCAAACTCTGAAAGGATCTGTCGAAGCCAGAAAGCTTTCTGACTGGCATTAACTGTGGCTTGATATTCTACTTCTGCTAAAAAAAGAGCAATAGCTTGATGCTTCTTACAAGCCCAAGTGACATGTCCAGATCCCAGACTGAAAACATAACCTGCAGTAGACTTTCGATCATGAGGATTGCCGGCCCAATCTGAATCAGTGAAACCAACCAACAAAGGTGTCCCCCCTGTACTGTAATGAATCCCAAACTGAATTGTACCTTGAATATATCAAAGTATTATTTTTGCTGCTTTTTAGTGACTTTCATGAGGAGTTTGCATATAATGGGAAACACGACCAACGAGAAAGGAAAGGTCGGGACAGGAATGAATCAAGTATAAAATACTACTAACAAGCTGACGATACAAGGTGGCATCTACTTCAAGGGAAGTACAAGTGGTAGAATGTTTGACTCCATACTGGAAGGGAGAAGGGGGTGGTTTATAATATTCCATGTGAATGCGGCGAAGAAGGTCACAACCATACTTAGACTCGGAAATAAATATTCCTTCTTTGGTTTGAAAGACTTGGAGACCAAAAAAAGAATGCAAATGTCCTAAGTCTGACATTTCAAAATTTTTCTTAAGATTGGATTTCACATGGGTTAAAAGTTTAGGGTCACTACTAGTAAGGATAAGATCATCAACATAAAGAAAAAGTATGATGAGATGGTTTCCTACTTTCTTGGTATAGACATTGGGGTCAGAATGACATCTAGAAAAACCAGTGTCAAGGAGAAAGCTATCCATTTTGGCATACCAAGCTCTAGGATATTGCTTAAGGCCATATAAGGATTTCTTAAAGAGGCAGACAAGGCTAGAGTTATCTTGAACATATCCAGGAGGTTGTTCCATGTAAATTTCCTCCTGTAAATCACAATGTAAAAAGGAATACTTGACATCCATTTGATGGAATTCCCAATTATGTAAGGCTGCAACGGAAAGAACAAGGTGGATGGAGTTCATTTTTACGACATTAGCAAAGGTTTAATTGTAGTCAATCCCTTCAACTTGGGAAAAATATATGGAAACTAACCTTGCCTTAAGTCTTTCAATACTTCCATCTGATGCATACTTAGTTCTGTAGACCCATTTACATCTAACAAGTTTTCTTCCTTTTGGAAGAGGAACACGATCCGAAGTAACATTCACCATTAAGGAATGATATTCTTCATCCATAGCTGCATCCCAATCTGGATTTCCTGAAGTTTCTGCAAAATTTTATGGATCATGATTCTCAAAAACTTGATCCAAAATAGAAGAGGCTTGCTGAAACTGAGAACATGTTCGACGTTGATCTCTAGGATCACCGCCAAGATCACCAGCTGCTTCACATGTTGAACGGACCCATCGAGGAAGCATTGGTGCTAGTGCAATTGGAGGAACGTGAGCATGCAGAGGTGGATTTTCATCCTCACTGTCATCATCAGAAACTGGAGTTGGAAACCTGTCAAGGAAGTTGGAAGAAGAAGAAGGCACAATTGCCAAATCAAGTTCGTAGGACAAAGATGGCACACCCGCCAAGTTAGGCTCACAGGCCAAGAGATTTTCATCAAATTTAACATCTCTCCTAATGATTATATCATGAGAATGTGGCTGAAGAAGTATATAACCTTTTACATCTTTTGAATATCCAACAAATATGCACTTTTCACTTTTAGGCTGCAATGCTTTCCATTTTTCATCCAGAATGTGAGCCCATCATTTCACAACCAAACACACAGAACTGAAATACATCTGGTTTAATTTTACTCCATGCTTATTCCGGTGTTATACCTTGTAAAACTATAGTTGGTGTGTGATTAAATATGTAATTTTCACAATTTATGCCCTCAGTCCAATATTGAAGACTTAGTTCCTTATATTGGATCATACAATTAGCCATTTCTTTTAAAGTGTGGTTCTTCCATTCAGCTACACCATTTTGTTGTGGTGTATATGGAACAGTGTGTTGTTGTTGTATCCCTTGTTCAGTGTAGAAAGTAGTGAACTTTTTGTTAACATATTCTCCGCCATTGTCAAATATTAACTTAATAATTTGATGACCAGATTGTTTTTCAACAAGGGCCTTATAGGCCAAGAACATGTTAAATACTTCGCTCTTAAGTTTTAGGAAGTAAACCCGAGTGCGTCTGGAGTAGTGATCAATTAAAGTTAAGAAATATTTGAAACCATAAAAGGAAGCATATGGAAGAATACCACAGAAGTCACTATGCACAAGCTCCAGGGGAACTGAGGTGTGTTAAGAGGCACATTTGTCAAAACTGTCTCGATGATGTTTTCTGAGTACACAACCGAAACAAACACCATCCTTGCAAGATACCATCGAAAGACCAGTCACCATATTGTCTTTAAATAGTTGTTGTAATTAGCGATAATTTAAGTGACCAAATCACGCATGCCAAAGTTTGCTCAAGTTATCAATATGAGCAACAAAAACTGAAGGAAAAGGTAATGACCCAAAGTTGTTAAATTTGTACAACCTGGTAATATCATCAATAATTCTAGTAGGAAGGAAATTTCGAGGATCTTTAAAATCCTTGATTACAACTTGGTGAGGTGTAAACATCACAGTTTTACCTTCACCCAAATGAGTAATTTGATAGACTGATAACAAATTGCAGGAAATTCTTGGAACACATAGTACATCACCAAAATGACCATTTTCTACTGGAACTGTTCTAGATCCGACAACACTTAGATATCTATCATCACCAACAAATATTTGTTTGGTGTTACATTCATGCATATTAGAAAATATGGCTTGATCCTTAGCCATATGATAAGATGATCTGTAATCAATGATCCATTCATTTGAAGTAGAGGAAGAAGATAAAGTATAAGAGTAACCAGAAGCACAAAGTGCATGTCCATGAGAGGTAGATTCTGAAGACGAATCTAGGATGATGTGGTGCTTCTTTATTGTTTCTTCCAGGGCTGCCATCTTCTTGAAACACTTAGATTCATCATGATTATCTTTCCCACAAAAATTTCAATGATGCTCAGTTTTTTTTCCTTCTGGCTTGGATCCTTTGTCATTTTTTAAAGAAGGAGCTAACTGAGAGGGTTTGGGACCCTTGTTATCTGGCTTATTATTGCGAAAATTATGTTTCTTGGGAGGCTTGGAATTTTCTTTCCATTGGGATAATAAGGATTTCCTAGATGTATCTGCATTGTTAATTATTCCAAGATGAATGAGCTTATCTTGCTCTCTAATTAAGGAATCACAAAAGGATTCAAGACTAGGCTCTTAATAACTAGCAGCACTCAAGGATTCTTTCATGGAGTAGAATGTAGATACAAAAATAGAATATGTAGGTCCAAGTTTGGAAAGAATATGATAAATACATTGTTTGTCTTTTTTCTTAATATTGCATTCTTCACATAAGAGTTTAAGAGTTTTATACTTAGATAAATAGTATTGAATGCATGAAAAATCACTTGGATTCAAATAAATCAACTCATTCTCAAGTTGATGACCTCGGATTTCATTGTGTTTACCAAACACAGCTTCCGACTTTTCCCAAGATTTATCAGGTTCATCAATTCCAGATATGTGGAATTTCAAATTAGTAGAGATTGACATCCCAATCAATCCACCAACTTCATCACATCTATTTTCTCATTCTATTTTCTTATCATCATCAGTGGGTTCTATTTCTTTCTCTATGGTAATTCTAAAAAGTTCCCTACTTTGTAGAACATATTCCATACGATATTTCCATGAGAAATAGTTAGAACTAGTAAGTAAAAAATCACAAGGGGTGGCCATACTGTAAAATAACGGATGAAAAAAATAGAAACTAACTGTCTAGATGCAAAGAGCTTGAAAAATTAGGCTGTTTTCGAAAAAAATGGGACTGAAAACTTATTCTGGATGATGAAGTTATGCTTAATCAAATAAAATGTTGAATATGTCCCCAATAGTGACGTGGCATATATGAACTTGACCAACTAAAAAAAAGAACCCCCTTCTTCCCAAGATGAACCTTTGACAATCACTTACAATAAAGTTGCTTTTTAAGTGAATCACTTTTGTAAAATAAGTGATGTTTACTTTTACAATAATGTTACTTTTAAATAGTGTGACAATAAATTAAAAGACTTAAGTGACTCACTTTTTTATTTTATTTTATTTAAGTGAGATGCACTTTTACAATAAGTAACTTGAAAAAGAAATTGCATGCACTAAAATGTAACTAGATAAAACTTGAACTCAAGACTTATCAAGGAATAAAGCAACTTTGAACCAAGTGAGCTAAGTTTGAAAGGTACGTAAAAGAATAGAAAAAGGAAGGGAGATTTTTTTTAACTCTTCTCTCTCGATCTTCGTGCTTGCAAATCTCAAAAAAATTGAAAAAACAAAAGACAAAAAAAGTTTTCCACACAATGGAGTTAGATCTTGGATAGCTTACCTGGAAAGTCTAAGTTTTCAAGTTTTCTCATTGTTTCTGATTTGCTGCGGTCACACAAGGTTCATGACAAAGAGCATACGTAGCCGAGAATACAAGAAAAAAAACTTTCCCTTACTGTTTCTGATTTATTGCGATCGCGCAAGGTGCACGGAAACTAGCATACGCAGCCAGGGAAGGCAACAGTCTGAGACTAAAACAATAAAGATATAATAATAAAATTGATAAAATATGAAATATTTTAAGAAAAATAAAACAAATCCGTCACTGTAACATTATACCTTCAGATTTACCGAAATGGGTGTTTCTGGATCAAACGGAAATGGTTTTCGATGAAACGAAAAATATTTACCAATGTAAACGGAGCTCTAGACACAATGGAATAGCTCCCATAGTACACAAATGAAAAAAAATTCTAGAATCAGAAACCCTTTTAAATTTTTGGCAACACCGGTTCCAGATCTTGATCAAAATCGAAAGCGATTCTTTATAAATGCTCTGATACGATGTTCGAGTACAAAGGGTACTCCCAAAATATTGAACACCTAGAGAAAACACTTCACACAAATGAATCAAATATGAATACATCAATGTTTTTCATGTGGTTAAAACCCTTGAGGGGGAAACAGTCCATGGCCCTAGCCAAATAACTACTTGGATCAATTTATTATGCAAAAGAAAGAAAGTTATATGAGCTTCTTATAAGAAATCAACTATCCAAGGACCCTCCATGTTCTTTAAATAGAGATCATGGACCAATCGGGTGCTAAGCCATAGATCAATGCTAGGTATGATCTAAGAGAAGTTGAACCGTAATATCACTTTATGTCTAGAACATATCGTGACCATCATATTAGAATATTTACAAATGCATACTAATGCATACTAAAGAAACATGCTTTACGTAATGGATATATTACACAAGTTGATCTTAACTAACTCCTAAGTGTCTAAATATCCTAACAAAGATTAGCAATTTAATTTCTCATTTATTGGGTACATATAATCTATTTTTATACAACATTATACCTTTTTCAATCAAACTGAATTTTTTTTTTATGTCTTCAGATTCATTTTTTGTAACCTTTTCTCTTAAATTTTGATATACCTGATCTATTCTTACTCCATTTTCTAACTTATCATTCAATTTTGTCTTGTAGCTTCTAATGGCGGCTATAAAATTTAGTCTTGCATTTATGCTTAAGGCACCAACCACCTAATTTTCCTTTCCTTTTATATGTTTGATCTCGAAATCATATTCTCTAAGGAAACGTAACCATCTTTCTTGCCTTGCATTCATATTTTGTTGATCAAACAAGTATTTCAAACTTATGTTATTAGACATTAATAAAAATATTCTATCGATTAGATGATGGCGCCACATTTTCAAAGCATGTATTATGGAAGCCAACTCTAAATCGTAAGTAGCATAGTTATTTTCATATGTTTTTAACTTTCTTGACCCATATTCTATTCCATGACCTTCTTGGATTAATACTCCTCCTAGGCCCTCATTGCATGCATCAGTGCATACAACAAAGTCCTTGTTTGGATTTGCTATTTTTAAGATAGATGAAGAAGTTAATAATTCCTTTAGCTTATTAAATATTTCTTCACATTTTAGATCGAATACAAATCTTTTTCCCTTTTTTCTGTAAGGATGTTATGGGATTCACGATCTTCGAGAATCCTTCTATGAATTTCCAGTAATACTATAATCCCCATGAACAATCGTACATCTGAAATGTACTTAGGAATATGCCATTCAATTATTTCTCTTATCTTATCAGGATCCATGGATATCCCTTCCTTTGATATCACATGGCCTAGATACTATATTTTATCCTTCAAGAATTCACATTTACTGAATTTAGCATACAATTTGTGGTCTCTTAGAACTTGTAATATTATCTATAAATGTTCATCATGTTATTATTTTGTTCTTGAATCAGTTAGTATGTCATCTATGAAGAAAACTATGAATTTATCCAAGTACTTACTTAAGAAATTGTGCATTAAACACATAAAATATGTTGGAGCATTCGTTAGCCCAAATGACATAACTACAAACTCATAATGCCCATATCGGGTTCTGAATGCAGTTTTAAATATATCTTCTTCTTTAATCTTGACTTGATGATATCTATATATGAAGTTTATTTTTTTAGAATAATGTTTCTCCATGTATCCGATCAAACAGATCATCTATGCGGGGAAATGGATATTTGTTTTTAATTGTAGTCTTGTTTAACTGACGGGAATCTATACATAAACGTAATGTTTCATCTTTCTTTTTTAACAAATAATACAGGTTCTCCCTAAGGGGATACACTTGGCCTTATGTAATTCTGATCTATTAACTCTTGTAGTTTCATTTTTAATTCGTTAAGTTCTAATGTGTTCATCTGATAAGGAGCCTTTGATTTGGGTACAAATCCCGGTACTAATTCAACTGTAAAATCCAATTCTCTTTTTGGAGGTAATCCTAGAATCTCTTCTCGAAATATATTTGAAAATTATTTTAAGATTGATATGTCATCAAATTTTAACTTATCTTCTTTATTCATATGTTCTTCATTCATTACATGAACATCAAAAACATTACAACCTTTTCGAACATACTTTTTCATTTGCAAATTGAAATCTGTCTAATAGAAACTTTCTAGGTATCCCTTTAATTATAACCATTTCTCTTTTTTCATCTAAACATGGAAATGTTTTCTAAAAACTATTTAAAACTACTTTGTGTTTTTCTAGCCAGTCCATACTTATTATAACATCATATGATAGTAATGGTAATATATTCAGTTTCACTTGAGTTTTAAATTGACTCATAAAAATTTCACAATTTTCAACATAGCTAACTACCCTTCTCTTGGTTCATGTAGCTAACTGAACCAGCCAAGATATTTCAAAATTTTTCAAACACAAGTTACAACATTCTACAATTCTAGATGACACATAGCTTAAAATAGAACTTGGGTCTATGAAAATAGAAATAGGTTTGTTTTGTGTCATACCTTGTATTTCAGCCATGGATGTTTGGTGATCAACATGTCGATTCTCCAAAGTTGCATTAATTCTTGGCATTTCATTTTCTATGTCACCAACAATTAGATGCTTCTTCCTGAATTGTATGCATGTTATTGAATTTCATCTTTCTGTTTGGATAGTCCTTTGCATAATGAGGTCCCTGACATTCCCAACATTTCACATGTTCTCTTTGTTCATTATTTTTAACATAATTATTAGGTATGTCTCTTTTCTCTGGTGCTATAAAATTCTATTGTGTTTTACGTTTAAATTTGTTCCTTGGTCAGTATTCTTGGAATAGTTTCGGGAATTGTTCCCAAATTTTTTGTTGGACTTAAAAACTTTTCTTCTTTGTTCAAATTTATTAACTCTTTTACCCTTCCAGTTAGGTACACCTTCTCTTTTAATTTTTCTTTGTTCAAAACAAAAATTGGCTTTCCTCATTGCTTCCTCCAAGGTTTTTGGATTATCATATTAAATTATGTCCTTGAAACTAAGAGGTAAGAAAATCAAAAAACCTCTGTATCTTAGGCTTTTCATTGATAATATAAGGTACATAGTGTAATAAACTTAAAAAATTACTACTTAGTTCCTTCATTAATAGTGAGCCTAACTTGAGATCTTAGAATTCCTTATCCCTTTCTTCGTAATACTGTTTTGACAAAAACTTCATTCTAAAGTATTTCTTAAGGGTTCTCCTAGTTGCATACTTTTATTTAATTTTTTTCACTCTTTTTATATCCTGCCAATAAATATCATCTTTTTCTGGTTAAGTTATAGAAAACCATTATAGATTTCAGCATATCTGAGTAATTATAGATTTGAAAGTACTTTTACATACATGCCATCCACACCTCAACTTTTTCACCTTTTTCCACCTCATCATTAAACATAAGAGGTTTTATCTTCTTAAAATATCCTAAAATTTCTTCATAAGGTCTATATTTTCTCTTTTTAGGACTACTGTCACTATCGCTACTTTCACTGAAATATTTATGTTTTTGTGTGTGCGACCTAACCTTAATTCTTGAAGAGGAATTACTTTCATTACCAAAAAATTTTAACTTCTTACCTTTACATTTGTAGGATACAGTTCCAGATTCAGTTTCGTGTTCGTTTCTTTTATCCTTTCCTTCGTTATGTATTTTATCCAGTAATATTTGGTTCAGTTCTTCTTGTGCTCTTAGGATTCTTTCATTATATTCATTTACAAAACTTAATTGAAATTTTAAGTCTTTTACAATTTGAATCAATTCATATGGTTTATTATTTAATTCCACATATATATTATCTGGATTATTATGTTGTGATCCATCTTCAGCGAATGCTTCTACTTCTTTGATTTCCTGCAAAATAAAAGTTTATATTTCTATACATAAATAATTTCTAAATATAGTCAGTATTTTTGTTTTTTTGTTTTGTATGTGAGTTGAGCCAATCTTCACACCTAGTCTTTGGAAACTTGTTCTGATACCACATGTAACAACTCCATAAAATACATAGGTCAATTTTTTTTTCATGGAATATTTAGATTAGTAAAATGACCTATTCTGGTATAATATAAATCTTCATTTTGAACTACCTTGAGTTATAACTTATACAGAAGAACTCATTTGCAAGTGAAAAACTTCAATCTATAAAACAATTTGTAAGACATTTTGCTATATACAACTTTTGAGACTTATGATAAGTTTTCATTTTACATCTTGGAAATCTCAATCGTGTTGTCATAATTTTATAGTCCTTTTTTTAGTGTTTATTTTGCATGGATTTGTCATATTTTAACCAAAATATTACTAACACTATAGCGAGGTTAGGGTTACAAGTATTTAAGTTCTTACTTAGCCTTTTATAAGCTAATGAAACAGTGACGTGGTATTACTGCAGGGTTTTTTCGACAAGACAATTGTTTCCTCTCTTACTCTACTAAACATTTGAAAATCCAAAGTACCAATGCTATGGTGATATAAAGAAGTCTTAAATGGATAATAAAGGAATTTAATCATATAGTTACATTACCCAACAAATAATCAGTGGTTAATTATGCTATGTTTTTCCAAACCTTAAGCTATTGCTTGGCATACTAGAGTGCACTATTTACAACTATATAAAAGTGGGTAGGGGATGAAATTTATCCACATGGAAGTGAATGTACACGTGCCCATGTGGTATGGTGCTTGCTATCTGTAAAAGGACAAAAGGTTTAAACTCTTCAAATGGTCTAGGGATTTTTACTCTTTTTGATATGGTTCATTGAGAGAGGAGTTGAAGGCTCTCAGCTCTATGCTCCTATGACCTCCATACTTCTGTTTAGTCCTCGACCTAGCACTTACGCTTTCTCTGGTGGTTTCAACTATGGTAGTGGTTATAAAACAGTCCCCATTAAAAATATGCTCCTTAACATGGTGTTAACAGTTCCTAAGTTGAGCTCTCGTATTGAGTTAAGATGTAAATTCATTTTTGTTTGTTTAATTTTAAAACTACGTTATAAACACAATCTTGTTTTTAAACCTTAGTTGGTTTTCCTGGCAGAGAGTTCTAGCAATCGCTGCACAAGTTGGTCGAGCTCGGGTTAAAGGTGGTGTTTGAGGGTTCCAGTAAGACTTGGAATCCTCAATCTTATTGGTATTCAAAATGTGGATAAAGGTTGGAACACCAATTCCTTGGTTTGGGTTTGTTTTCTATGGATGATACAAGGCTTGCACAACCCTTTTTTATTCTGGTCGATGGTATACATCTATTCAAAAGAGTTATGGTGTTTTATTTCATTTTCCCTCAGGTCGTGATCCTGTTATTTATCATAGTTAACATTTAAATTGTAAGTCTCTTCAGACCATGTAGTCTGTGGGAAAAAAAATGTTCAACCTCTATTGCGATTTTCGCTAGGGTTTGTAAACCTTTGTTTTGTTCTCATTTTCCTTACTGTAACAGGTATACAATATTCAAATTTTCTTCATTTACTCTACGCATTTTTAATCACTCTTTATTTTATTTACAAAAAATTACATGCTTCCAAGGCTACTCTGTGTATTAATATACAATTAGTAAAAAATATTATGTGAGAAATGTGTTTACCCTGCCGTGAACGTTTTCAAATTTTGTTGTAATGTTATCTGATTTGTTAATGATTAGAGTTGTCCTACAGAATCAATAAAATTATTTAAATTATTTCCAAACCATATTTTGAAGGGTTATGGTTCAAACTTGGCTAAGAGTTCTGGGTTAATTTGTTGTAGTTTTTCGTTTATAATTACCCTTACAGGTTTTGAACTATTTACCCATACTAATTTTATTTAGGGAGGTTTATTTATTTATTATAGTTATATATATATACCAATATTGTTGTTAAAATTAAACGATAAGCCTTAAATATTGGTTTTTATTTACAACTACGTCCTATCTCATTTGGGTTTGGATACTGCTAAAAGTAGATTTCGGTTGTCAAAATTTTCTTTTCAAAAGAAAGAAGAATAACCTTTATAGGTTCCGACCTCGTAACCTATAGTAATTTTCTTGAATTCTAAAATATAATAAGTTTGTATAAAATATGGTTATCATTCTATAGAGAGTTTTATTATGAATATATTGGTCGTAATCGACTTCTATGACAGTTTGGAAACCTAGATTGGAAATGTTTGTCTTATTGCTACGGTTTGGAAATTGAATTCTATTACTTCATTACTCTAAATAAAATAAATTATTCTAAAATAATTTATGGAAAACAAACAAGCCCTTCGGCTATAAAAAGATAATACTGTGTGGATTGTTTAATCCTTTCGGCTGTGGAAGTTTGGTATTGAAAATTTCAAATGTATTAATTATTTCATGGATTTGAACCCTCTCTTGAGACCATAGTGATTCCAATTAGATTTAAAACTTCAGTAGTTTCAAAAGGAATTTAAGGGTTTTATTATGTTTACCAATACAACCCTAACTATAAAGAAAAATGGTAAAACTATGTCGAGGAGCTAATAGAAAAATTATATAGGACACATTATCTACAAATGCAAGAAAATAAAAGAAATATACTAACACTTTACTAAAAGGTATATATTATAATTTAATACTAAGTAAAACTACATATATATTATGTTAATACTCAGATAATGTATCCTTTCTGCCTCGAAATTATGGGTAATAAATAGCCTGCATTGACTGATAAATTACAGGAACTAAAAATATACTTTTCTATTTTATGATAAAAACATATGAAAATAATCTGGAAAAATTCCTCATTCCTAACTTCTTAAGAAATAACAGATAAAGAATGTAAGATAAATAATTTCAGAACATAATAGAACTTGTTAACTTTTCAAGGGGACAAACACCCAAAGAAGACTGCTACTCCCAACCGTCTCCTAAAAGCATCCAAGATTACTTGCCTTAAGATCCCTGACCCTTTTCACTAAACCACCAAGATGAATATTCGATGTATGATCCTACATAGTACTTTGTAACTTAGCAATCACACTTTCAGACTTAACTCTCAACAATTCACTCTAGCTTTCCCCTCATCGAACTCCTCTTGTGTGCCTAACATTTTTTATTTCTAGAGAAACCACAAGCCTCTAATCATTTATAATGTAGTGAGAATCATACTCATTCAATGGTATATATAAGATTTCATAGGTCTTTGGGTTGGTTTGGAAAATAATGAGCCACCTGCTCAGTTCCTCGTTCCAGGGAACATGACCACAATTATAGGGATGTTTCCTCCTGCAACAACTTGAACGTGAATGTTGTTGTTTCCACTTGTCATTTTGGCCTTCTACAACAGATCATTCCTCCTAGTGGGTTAGTGAAAACTCTTCAACATTCTTGTTTGGATAGGTGTCTCTTATTTTAATTATTTAAATAAATAATATTCGATTACAGTCATCTTTGACCATCCTTGGTCAACAACATAAAACTTTACAATAACTTTTAAAGTAATGTATTCTTAAAAGTAATGTTTTTTTTTCATTTCTAGGTGGGTTAAAAGATTATCCACCAATCGATTCACAATCAAATATTAATAATAAACAATTACAAAACTATAAAATCTGTGATAGTCGTAATCCAATCTATCAAACCTACATACTAAAACACAAAAAAATTGCAAAGGTTTCCACAATTCGAACCACAAACCAAACTTCTGCTAATTCAAATGCATCTAAAGTGATAGAGGCTGTGAATCCCCCTCTCAAAAAATACATCTAAATACATACCCAGCATGGGTTACTTAAATCTTGTTAGTGGTTGTAAAGCACTTCTTTTCCCATAACCTCGAAACTAAGAAACCAGGAGCTTAGCTTAACTGCAAAAATAATGGAGGCATACCTGGAACTGTTTGTTGATGCAAGTGTAAAGTGTAGAATCGACGCTGCACTAGTGTATATATGCACATGGAACTACATGCATAAGTATAAACCACACAAACCTAAATTGATAAACTCTTCCTATTAATAGAGTTTAGAGTAGAATCCCTCACCTCTTCGGAGAGAAGAATGAAGCTCGAGAGGAGGTAACCTCGTCGCCACTCTCACCTGGCCCATTCATTGATCATCTGCATACACATACATTGTTAATATGTAAAATATCTTTCTTATTAAACTGTAACATGTTTTAAAAACCATGCAATGTGTAAAAACTACCTTTCCATGCGAGATTGAGCCATAAGGGTGAAGCCAAAATTATGCAAATATTTAGCTACCCTTTTGTTTGATCTCTGGTTTCACCTTCCAACTAGAATGGTGAAATTATGATAAGCCCAATTAAAATTGAAATGAAATTATTATAATTATTCATGCAGGGAGAAAGGTTATCTTTTCTAGATGTGTAGAAGGCCAAGGGTTGGCTCCTATTGGATTCCCTCTTCTCCCTCTTCCCCGTGAGAAAGAAAAAAAATTGGTTAGCTCTGTTCCCCAAATATAAACTACATTAACAAATTGAAGAACTTTTGAAATTCCAACTTCTTACCTACTAAATAAACCATGCAGGATTGTAAACCTTTGACGAGATGGAATACAAGCAAACTGAGTTTCCTCTTATCCTTACATTAGGAAAAATGATGGTTGAGGGTGTACAGAGGAGAAGTAGAATCCACATAGTGATTAAAACATGAAACAAAACCTTCTATCAACTTGAATATTGCAGTGATGAAACCAAACAACCAGTGCAGACCCTGAAGGGCAAGTCTTGTGGCAATGCAACACCATAGAGTGACTGGGCACAAACCTCTAACCACCATTACAACAAAATAGACAAACAAACCATCACGAAAATATGAGTACATTATTAAACCCTACAAAACCTTTTCATTCGGATCAAGGACAAGTGGAAGGTCGGGATCAAGCCTCTTCTCTTAGAGCATGTGTAAACAACCATGTCAATTAATAAGCATGTCTACGTTATCAACTCGCAGCTAGGGTTTATGACAGGATTAAACACACCATTAAAATATTCTTTAAAAACCATTTGTATCATTTTTGGCACCCACCTTATGTCTCCCATGGCCACTTTCCCCTTTTCTTCTCACCACATAAAACTTTGTAACATAGCCACACATTATACCGTCACCATGATTTCTTGTAAATCCCATTGGATAGAACCTTATACCATGGCTAAACATTAGTTATAATTCATGTTATCATACAATTCCCCCATCGCATGTATACCATAAGGTTTCATCCCCTTGGCTTTACCTTATAAAATAAAGTTAGATTTTAAGCTCGAACACTTCAAATATATGCATAACAGCTATAGTTAGGACTAACTAGGTCCATAGGTATATTATTTTTAATCCTAGACAAGCAAACTCAATTATTTAAAACATTACATCACCTTGGTAAGGTCTACAACCAAGTTGTCATTAAAAATGGAGTCAACATCGAACATCCCTATCATCAACCATTAGCAAGTCTAGTTAATCTTATCCATGTAATTGAGTGAAAAGTACGTTATGACAAATAAGAACATGTTTGACAAGTAAAATAGTAAATCATGAACCAATTTCTTTTTTATTAATGAAAATTACGGGTTTGTTACAGAATGGTATCAGAGCATGGTTACAACGCTTGGCATGAAAATACCAACAATCAAATGATATAAAACATAAAACTAACTTTATTTTTGTGCTTTGACTCTCTTTGCAAATAGGAAGAGAATAATAACCTTGTTTTGTAGAAATCATGGCAGATGTGGCAATGTGTGCTGAAGAAGAATCACGTCCTATGGATCTAGTAAACAATGAAGAAGGTAACATTAGAGACGATGAAATATGGGTAAATATGAAGTAAAGTAGGAATGATAACCCATATGAACTTCTATATAGATTAAAATATTTAAGGGAATAAGTAAAATGAGTTAAGGATTATAATGAATGCGTTTTAAAAGGACAAGAAGAATTAAATAAAGTTTTGTTGACTAAATTGCATAATAATGAAAAAAAAAATGAAGGACCCAAATTAAATATGTCAACAACTACACCTTATAAATGTAAGCTAATAAAACTAGAATTCTCTAAACATGATACTGAATCTTCAAGCGAAGAATCAGCTAAACATTATAATGAAAAATATAAATATTCTAGTGAAAGTAGTGATAGTAGTGACAAGAAAAAGAAATACAAACAATATGAAGAAATGTATGGTGAATTTAAAAATATTAAACCTCCTATGTTCAATGGAGAAATTGAAAAAAGAAGAAGAAGCAAAAGCGTGGCTATATGGAATGAAAAAGTACTTCCATATTTACCACTATTCTAAAAAAATAGAAGAAAAAATGACAATTTATAACTTGATAGGAAAAGCTTATATCTAGTGGAAAGACACAAAGTAAAATGCATTAAAGAACCTGATGTAAATTCGAAAAACTTTAGGAATTATTTCAAAGGAAAATATTTATCAGAACAATATTACGAGGAAAAAGATAAAGAATACTATGAATTACGATTAGGTGCCATTATTATAAAATAACTTTGGAACAATTTCTTAATTTTATTACGTTAGGTGCCTTATATTATTGATGAGAAACCAAAAATGCAGTGCTTCCTCAGTTGTATACCTCTTATGTTCATAGAGAGAATCAAAAATGATAATCCTAAAAATATGGAAAAGGCAATGAGAAAACCAAATTTATGCTATGATCAAAATAAAATCAAACGAGAGAAAACACCTAATTGGAAAAATAAAAGACATGACAATTTTGAACAGAAAAAGAAGGAACTATGTTTTATAAGAACAATTGGAATAATTATCGGGGATACCAAGGGAATAATTTTAAAAGTCATAAACAACATAATCCCGCAACAATCAAAGAAAGAGAAACACCCACTGCCTTTCATAAAAATACTGCACAAAGGGAACCACTAAAAAGTCAGGAATGTGGTGAACCACATTACTTTAAAGATTTCCCCATAAGAAGAAATTTTTTAAATAATTTCCATTCAATTAAAGAATCTACCATAGTTGAGAATATAGCAAGAAGTATGCCCATAATAAGTGCAACATTAAAGAACATGCAAGTAGATCATTAAACATCTATGGTCGAACTCGAAGTAACGATAAAAGACAAAACCATTTCTATATTGATTGATTGAGGCACAAGTTTAAGTTATGTATCACCCAAAATTGTAGAACTATAGAAGTTACAACAAGATAAGTTTGAAAAATCTTGATTAGTTCAACTTGCTACAAGCACAAAGAGAAAGGTCACTAGCTTCGTGAAAAAGTGTGATTTTACTATGAATGGATTAAAAACATGTGTTGATTTAAATATTTTACCGTTAGGACCTTATGATTTACTGATAGGAATGGACTTGTTAGAGAAACATAGAGTTATTTTGAACTTCTATGATAAAACATTCTGATGCTTGGATGATAAAGGTAATACTATTTTCGTAAAATGAATTCCCAGGAAAGTCTAGATAAGAGAAATATCACCCTTACAAATGAAAAGGTATGTTCATAAAGGATGCAAGGTTTTCACAGTTTACATAATGGATGACAAAGAGAAATATAATCAACTTAAAATACAATATTAGCAATTTTAAAATACTTTAAAGATATATTTCAGGAAGCGATTCTCGAACTACCTTCAAAAAGGGATATATATTTTACAATCGATTTGGTACCGAGGGAAATACTAACATCAAAGGATCGCTATTGGATGAATATAGTAAAGATGACCGAATTAAATTCACAAATACAAGAATTAATCAATAAAAGATACATTCAACCTAGTGTTTCCCCTTGGGGATCACCGATTTTATTTGTACAAAAAAATATGGAATTCTAAGTTTATGTATAGATTATAGACAACTAAACAAAATGACAATTAAAAATCGATATCATTTTGCTCATATTGACAACCTATTCAATCAATTTATAGGGGCACCAATATTTTCCAAAATAGATTTATTATATGCATACCATCAAGTATAGATCAAGGATAATGAAATCTTTAAGTCTTCTTTTAGAACCATTTACGACCATTATGAGTTTGTAATAATACCCTTTGGGTTAACAAATTCATCGATAGCTTTTATGTGTTTAATGAATAGTATATTAAGTAAATACTTAGATAAATTTGTAGTTGTCTTTATCGACAACATATTAATCTATTCTAAAAATAAACAAGAACACAAAGAACACTTAAAAATAATCTTGCAAGTGCTAAGGGAGAAGCAATTATTTGCTAAGCTTATCAAGTGTGACTTTTTCAAGGATAGGATTCAGTATCTATGACATGTGGTGTCTAAGGATGGGATATCTGTAGATCCCGATAAAATTAAAGCTATCATTATATGGCCTCCTCCAAATAATGTAACCGATATAAGATCATTTATGGGTATTACTGGCTGCTACCGTAAATTCATTTAAGGATTTTCTAAGATATCATACCCGATAACTTTTTTACAAAAGAAAGGGATAACTTTGTTACAAAAGAGAGGTAAGAAATTTGATTGGAATGAAAAATGTATAGAGAGATTTAATAAATTAAAACACTATTAACAACAGACCCTATTTTAAAAATTGTTGATATATTTAGATATTTTGTTGTATGTATAGACGCATGCAAAGAAGGTTTAGGTGGAGTACTAATTCAAGAAAAATATTTCATATCCTATGAGTCTAGGAAGATAATGAACACGAGAAGAATTATGCTACTCATGATCTAGAACTAGCTTCTATCATTCATGCGGCCAAAATGTGGCGGCATTATCTCATCAGAAGAAGATTATTATTGATGTCTGATAATATAAGTTTAAAATACTTATTTGATCAACATAATATTAACGCTAGACAAGATAGGTGGTTATCATTTCTAAGAGAATATGATTTTGAAAAAAAACACATAAAAGGCAATGAGAATGAAGTTGCAGACACCTTAATTCTCCATGTAAATTTTCCTTATTTAAGCAACAAGTATTATTCATATTTAGAAGATAAAATTTTAAATGCAGAAAAATTTGACAAAAGAGTATTAAAGACTAAAAGAAAAGACTGCCTAAAATGAAATAAATCAAGTAAAAGCATCTTTTAGTCTCAATGTAAAAGGGTTATTATTACACAAAAGAAGAATATATATACCAAATTCAATGGATATTAAATTAAATATTATGGATGAATTACGTAAAATACCTTATTCAGAACATCCTCAATATGAGAAAATGATCACGATGACAAGGAAGGATTTCTTTTAGCCTAATATGGAAAATGAATTAGCAGAATATTTAGCATGTTCTATTGAATGTCAATAGGTAAAGGATGAACACCAACATCCACCAGGATTATTACAACCTTTACCTATTCCAGAATGTAAATGGGAAATTATGAGCATGGATTTCATGATTGTCTTACCTAATAATGTTAAACAACACGACTCGATCATGGTCATAGTAGATAAACAGACTAAGGAAGGTCACTTTACGACAATAAAGTCTACATTTAAGGATGTTAACACTGCTGACATATTTATGAAATAAACTTTCAGATTGCATGATGTAACTAAGATAGTAATCTCAGACATAGATGCAAAATTGACATGAAAATTTTGGAAGGATTTATTTCAAGCATTAGGAAATCAATTAAATTTTAGCACTGCATAGCATCCTCAAACCGACGAATAAACAAAAAGATTAGATCAGGTTTTGGAATACATGCTTAGAATGTACGTAATGGATAAACCAGGTAAGTGGGAAGATTACTTGCATTTGGAATAATTTGTGTATAACAATCACTTTCAAGTCTCAACTAGATTCAGCCCGTTTGAGATTTTATATAGACGAAAGTGTAATAATCCAATTTCTTGGAACAATGTCATTGATAGATTAATGTTAGGACCTGAATTATTGAAAGATACAGAACTAACAGTGAAACATGTACAACATAATTTGAAGGTTTCCCAAGATAGGAAAACAATTTGTGAGGATGTATAAAATAGCTATACGAGAGTTTTAGATGGGAAAAAACCTAGAAAAATATCCCTAAGGTTGGGAAAATACTAAAAATTGGCACCCATATATTGTATAGCATTTGAAATTTTGGCAAAAATTGGACCAGTGGAATATCAATTAGCATTACCACCTACAATAAAAGTACATAATGTTTTTCATGTCTCAATTCTAAAGAAATATGTTCATGATGCTACTCATGTGATTGAGTGGAATGTTATATAGGTGGAACCAAAAGGAGAAATTCAAGTGGAACCATAACGTATTCTCGATAGGAGAGAACTTTTACTCTTGAACCATACCATCGGACAAGTCAAGGTGCAATGGAATCACCTTAGTCTATAGGATTCCACTTGGAAATTGGAAAGTAATATGTGGGAGGGATATACAACTCTATTTAAGGATGAAATAATGGAAGAATGAAAGAAAAAGAAATAATAACACCGAGGATGGTGTTATCCTCTAAGGGGAGGTGTTTGCAATACACCAAACAATTGTTTAATTATTTATTACTTTTATTATTTATTTTTTAAAATATTTTTCCAATAAAGTCAAAATAAATGTAATGGATTATTATTATTGAATAATTAAAATGCTAAGAGGAATCAAAACTGAAGTAGTCATTAAAAGAGTGTTTACTCACCCACAAGGGGAAATGACAAATGGTGAAAGATGCTAATTTAGAACTCAAGTGATGTAGGAGGAATCTTCCCCAAAATCAGGTCAAGACTCCTTGTGGGTCCCTAGAGAGCAGGAGGCTCATAAAGACCAAGTTCTAAGAAAAATACTATAAAATAGTATTTCCATCGAGTAAGAACGAGGTTGGTGATGGATGGGGAGATAATTTATTGATTCAAATAAATGTTGCATTGATTAGAATTTTCCTTTGTGGTTTAACAAAGAAGATATGGGGTTCTGGAGCAAGTAAGATTTCTCTACTATAGGAGTTGGTTGGGAGGAAAGACAAATTCTATTTTGTTTTCCTGGCAGTGGTGACATGTTCCTTACTAAAATCCATTTACTGTTTTAGTATTAGTAGCTACAGTTAAAGTGTGTTATAAAACTCAGAAATTACAATGTATCAATTAGTACTCACTTTTATCTGATTATTATTACAAATTCTTGTTACATAAAATTAGTATATATCTAGTTTGACTATAAAGTATTCCTTTTATATACCATATTTTTAAACTATTAACCAAAACCAAACGTGTTTACATAAAACTCAAATTTAATAAAGAGAGCCGAGAGGCTTCAACAAATAGTCTTACAGTATAATTAAACTAAATCAAGTTTAATTCACAATATCCTAGAAGTAACATATCTCCCCACAGAGATTCCTTCTATGTTTGTAACAAATACAAATCTCCATTTCCAACATTCTTATAATTAAACAATCATTATATTAATAGATCTAAATAAGATGAATAGTCGCAATGTTTTCCTAAGAAAGTATACATTGTTATAAATCAAACAATTTAATTAGATCTAACTATTTTCAAAACATATAGCCAAATAGATCTAGTTAAACTAATAACATTCTCTATGAGCAGAAGGCTTCCCACAAAACTTAAACTCTGTCTTAAAATTTAAGCAACAATATAGTCTATGTTTTGGGATTCCATATCAAGTAATAAATAGATCTGGGATAAATATTTAATTAAAAACATAACAATGATATAAAGATACATGTGAAAAAAATATCCAATTAAGAATATAAGTTTCCCAAACATAACAATAATAAAATCAACTTAAGGTCCAATAATCATAATCGCAGTGTTATTATTATCCACCAATCGATTCACAATAGAATCTTAAAAATTGCAAAATTGCAAAACTGTAAAATCTATGATGTTCGCAAGCCAATATATCTAACCAACATACCAAAACAAAAAAAATCACAAAGGTTTCCCCAATTCGAACCACAGACCAAACTATTGCTAATTCAAACACATCTAAAGTGAATTATCTTAAATATTGTTACTTAAATAAACTTATCTTAAATATTGTTAGTGGTTGTAAAGCCCTTATTTTCCCATATTTTCAAAAACTGAGTAACTGAGAACTCAACTTAACAGCAAATCAAATGGAGGCATACCTAGAACTATTTGTTGATCCATGTATATAGTGAATAAGCCATGCCACACCAGTGTATACATGCACATATAACTACAGGCGTTAGTATAAACCACAATAATTTAAATTAATAAACTCTTCCTATTAATAGAGTTCATAGTAGAATCCATCTCCTCTTGACAAAGAAGAATGAATCTCAAGAGGAGGTAACACTGTCTTTGATCTCACCAAGCCCATGCATTGATCACATGCATCCACATACATTCATTAGAGGAAATTTAAATTTAAAATGGGCCTTCCAAAATAATATAAATTCCATATCATCATGTATTAGCAAATCAAAATTCTTTAAAATTCAAAAAGGGAGCACCTCTTAAACAAATATTTAATAATTTGGGGATATGTATCATAAAAAACTACTTTTTTTGTTCGTATTTGCAACATATCTCTCTGTGTGTTTACTCAAATTTTGATCCAGAGAGCTCATTGGATGTGGAATTAAATTCCACATCCAACGAGTACCCACTCGACATACTTTTAACAAGGCCCGCTATCCTAAAAACAAGAAATGTCTGGAAAAACATGATGATGACATCATCATCACATTTTTCAGGTATTTCTTATTTTTAGGGTAGCAGTCCCCTTCAAAAGTATGCTGAGTGGGTACTCATTTGATGCAGAATTTAATTCCGCATCCAATGAGCTCTCCCAATTGAAATTTGAGTAAAAGCATCGAGAGATAAGTCAAAAATACAAACAAAAAAATAGTTTTTTCTTTTCTTCCTTTAAAATTAATAAATATTATTTTATTAATTCTCCTTAGGAGGCCCATTTTGAGTTGAAATTTCCTCGAATGGTTAAGTTGTATAATCACTTTCTATTTAAATTGTAACATGTTTTAAAAACCACGCACTGTGTAAAGATTTCCTTGCAATACGAGATTGAGCGATAAGGGTGAAGAAAAGATTATGCAAATATTTAGGTACCCTTTTGTTTGCACCTTTGTTTGACCTTCCAACCAGAATGCTGAAATTATGATAAGCCTAATTAAAATTGAATTTCGATTCTTATAATTATTCAAACACAAAGAAGGCTTACCTTTGCTAGATGTATAGAGGGCCAAGGATTGGCTCATACTGGATTCCCTCTTCTTCCTCTTCCCTGTGCAAAAAGTAAATGAGTGTTCATTTATGTTCCCAAACTAGAAACTACATTAACGAATTGAACTTTTGAAATTACAACTTCTTACGTGTAAAATAAACCTTGTGGACTTGTAAACCGCCGTCGATATGAAAGCCAAGAAAACTGAGTCTCCTTTAATCCTTACATTAATGAAAACGATGGATGAGGCTGTGCACAGGAGAAATGGAATCCATAAAACCATAAAAACACTAAAAAAACCTTTACTCAACTTGAAAATCGTAGTGCTAAAACCACAGAACTAATGTAGACCCTGAAGGGCAAGCTTTGTGGTAGCACATCACCATGGAGAAGCTAAGCACAAACCTCCAACCACCTTTACAACAGACCATACAAATAAACCCTCACAACAATATGAATGCATTATTAAACCCTACAAAAACGTTTCATTCAGATGAAGAACAAGTGGAAGGTCAAGATCATGCCTCTTTCCTTAGAGCATGTGTAAACAACCATGTCAATTAATAATCCTGGCCGCATTATCAACTCGCAGCTATGGTTTATGATAGGATTAAACACACCTTCAAAATATTAATTAAAAACCCTTTGTATCGTTGTTGGAACCACCTTGTGTCTCCCATGTCCATGTGCCCTTTTCTTTCCACCACATAAAAATTTATAACATAGCCAAACATTATACCATCACCCTCATTGGTTGTAAATCTTCCGAGCTAGAACCTTATACCATGGTTAAACATTAGTTAAAAGTCACCTGATCATACAATTTCCCCATCGCATGTAAAACATAAGGTTTCTCCCCATTGTCTTTACCTTATAAAATCAAGTTAGAACTTAAGCTTGAACACTTACAATACATTCATAACAAGTGGAGTTAGGACTAGGTCCATAGGTCTAGGATTTTAATCTTAGAAAACCAAAATCAATGATTTAAAACATTATATCACCTTGGTAAGGGTTGCGACCAAGTTTTCGTTAAAAATGGAGTCAATGTTGAGCAACCCTGTCATCAACCATTAATAAGTCTAGTTAATTTTATCCATGCAATTGAGTAAAAAGTATGTTATAACAAATAATAACATGTTGCGGCAAGTAAAACAACAAATTATAAACCGAATTTTTTTATTAATGAAAATTACGAGTTTGTTACATTATCTACCTTTGTAATATCGCAAATTTGAAAAACTATTTCATCCTATAATATTTTATTAATGACAATGAGCTGCTCCCTCCTATGCCAATGCAACCCATCAAAAATACTGCACTCTTCCAAAGCATGGAGCGCCCACTACAATTGGGCACAAGTAATGATGATTAGGTCATTAAAAATAAAACTTAGTCAAGCACATGTGCCAAGGTATAAGTATTGGAGTGATCCATGAGTTGATATTCATTAATTGTTTGATGTAGTCAAATCCACCTTCTAATAGCAGTCACTCTCTATATAAGACTACCCCTACTACAAAATAAAATACACGACTCTTTTTAGACTCTCTTTTGTTCTGTATCTCATTTTATGCGTGAATCTTATTGGCTGCATTCCATTTTCTTGTTTGATTTATGTGAAATGGTATTATAGCTCATGTCCAAGGTTCTTTTCTTTTCCATTCAGTTGCATATTTGATCCAAGTGTGTTCCCTGTTGTGGAGGGTTGCATTTGCAACATTTTTTCCCCAAATGATCCTTTATTTGAGACGTAGATCTACCTCATTGCATGAAATGGATCATGCCCATTCCTCTCTCTCTAAATATGTGATAGGGTTCCTTCTCAGTATAACGCATTCCATAGGTGTACACAGGTTTATTGCCCCTCCACTTCCCTCTAATACATTTTTATAGGTGCGCCAAGGTCCAGACTCCCCCCTCCTCTTTCCATATCCCTTTCAGAGATGTACCTAGGGTTTTATCCCCTCCACCTCCCTCACAAATTGTTCCATATATGTTCATAGGGGTAATCCCATCCACCTCCCTGTAGTGCATATTTACAGGTTCTCTTAGGGAACTAGCCCCTTCACCTCTCTCAATTTAATCTTAATGAGGTGCACCTAGGGTATTTATCTGCTCCTCCTAAGTTTCATATATTATTCTATGAAAATCATGTCTCCTCACAAAGCATCTTATCCAAAAGATGAATCCTTGACTCGGTCTTCTCTTATTCAATATATTTCTACCACACTTCATGCGATTAATAATTTGTAGTGCCAAGATTCAAGTATTGTGTAGTTATGTACTTATTTTTTTAAGAAATAAATTCCCCAAAATAGAATTAAAATAGCATGAAGAGACTAGATAAAGTAATTTGTGCCTTAATAATGAAGAAAATATATGGATAGAAATCCTCTTCGATGGGGAAAACTCCTTATGCAATGTACTAATTACATAAGACAAGACAAGATTATATGATTCGAATGAAAAGGTATCCTTCCTATATATAGGAATCAAAGAGGTACAATTACAACTAATGGACCGAAGTTTACATAACTAATATAATAATACTAATGAAATTTACTAGTAATAGACCAAACCCAACATCAAGACTAATATAATGTTGCACACTATAGGGGGTATGTGCCCAACATTTAGGGACTAACATGCCCATGCCCTTTAGATAATTGTTTTCCTCTACACTTGGTTATTTGTGGATGGTTATGTATGAAGGACTTGAATTCCCATGTCAAATATGAATCTAGTAAGTTATTCCACTTGATGAGGTACTTAGTAATAACCTTATTTCATAGTTGTTTGGTCCTTTTTTTCAGTGATATGTTTAGGTTTCCATATGATTTTCCTTCTTCAAAACTCCTTTCACTATGATGTTGATATGCTGATTGTTTCCTCTGGTTTTTTGACATAGCCATCTTTTCGTTCGGTATTTAGAGAACTTCTTGCTGGTGCTTTATGTGATATACCACAACAAGTAGCTTAGATTTTCCTTTTAAGGGATATCTGATACATGGGGTTGGTACCCATAGGGTGCAATAAATGGAAACATATTATTATGTATGGAAAGAAGTATTGTACCACCATTCTTCCGAAGACAACCAATTTACCCACCATGTTTCTTTATCAGCTATAGAACAACGAAGGTAGCCTTCTAAACATTTGTTCATTATCTCAGTTTTACCATTATATTGAGGATGATAGGATGAACTATGATCCAAGTCGATACCCAAATGAGAAGATAATTTAGTCCAACATTTTCAAATGAAAATTGGATCTATATTGCTTACAATAATCTTCGGAATTCCATGTAACTTCTACACTATTTCATTGAAGGCCACATCTAATGAACTTGCATTAAAAGGGTGACAAACATCTCTATGATCTGAGCCATACATATTATGTGCCATTACCACTGGTACAGATTAATAACTTTGGATAGTCCTAATTATGCCATCTTCTAACATTTCTTCAACCTTGTGCTCCATTTCATTCTTTAGGCCGTAGGGGTATCTATAAGGTCTGATGTTATAAGGAACACTTTGTGGAATTAAGTGAATAACATGGTCGAAATATTGAAAAAGTGAAAGACGTTTTGGAATATATCCAAGTTCCTTGGAATTCTTATTAAGGAAACTTTGGAGATATGGGGAAATACGATTGTTATATGTTTGAACATCTAGTGAGCATAACTATGAGATTATGCCTTGTTGTCATTTTTTAAACAATTTTTTCATACCATTAGAGAAGATCACCTTGCTTGGTTTCCTTGTGATACTAATTAACTCAAATTCTTTTCCTTCCTAGAAATAGTTCATGAAAAGCTTTTGAAAATTAAAATCCATTGTTCACAATGATTGTAACCATTGAATCCCTAAGAAAACGTAAGCACCACCAATTGAGATAGAAATCATTGAACTATTCAATACATATTATTACATAGTAAGATTGGTATTATGGAATTTCCTTGAACAATTGATAATTCCTCCATCTGCAATTGTCACTTCAAATTATGGTGTTATATATACAAAGCAATTGAGATATTTGGCTAATTTACAGTGAATAAATTTATGAGTACTACCAGTATGAATGAACACTATTTCCTTTTTTGTTTTGGTATATCCTTCTATATGAAGAGTTTGAGGAGTACTAATTCAAACAAATGCATGACAATATATGGTGGGAGTAATCATTTCTATTTCATCAACTTGTGATTGTTCTTGTTCTTTTCGTTCTTCCTCTTCACAATCTATCTAAAATAATTTATTTTCTCCACACCTATGTCCCTTACTATACTTGCTTTCATAATTCAAACATATAAAATTTTCTCTTATTTCCTATAGTTTTTGAAGTGTCATCCTCTTAGGTGAGTTAGAATAAGGAACCTCATTCTCTCTATATGTGTTGGAAGTGGTATTTATAGTATCCATCACGATATTTTTACTTTCAACCTTCATTTCCATCATGCAATACTTCTCAAAGGATGAGGGTTTGAAGAGACACAACTCATGTTGATATTATCCTTCGAAATTCCAATAAAGAGATCCAACAATGTATCATCCGATATTCCCTCCACTATAAGACTCAACTTTTGAAATTGTTGAATGTTCTCTCTTATTGGACCCTTTCGCCTTATATTTATCAATTAGGTAAATAAGGAATTTCTCTTCACATCATCATGATATGATATCACTTATTTTTTTAAAATGGACCAAGAGATAATGGAGTTATTTTTGCGTTCACAAATCCATTCATTCCACACAAACTGCTTAGGTTTTAAATTTAAGAATTGAACAGGTACCTTTTAGATATTTGGCACCTTGTGTATATCAAAGATTTGCTTCATTTGGAATATCTCTATTATGGGGTCCTTTCCATCAAACTTTCTCATGCTAATCTTTGGGGTTTGGATACCCATTGGGGACTGTCCCTGATTACTTCCATTATTAGCATCAAATTCTCTTAGAGAATTCTTATTAATGGAAGGTTTCTCAACATTGACACTAACTTTATCTTCATTAGTATCCAGGGACATCTCACCACCTTTAGGGATATTTTCCATTGGATTTTGTAAATATTTTTTTTTAATATTATTATCGATATGTCCCATCATTTCCTCCATCCTAGCCTCTAAATTAACTAAATCAACCTTACTCATTGTCCCTTTAATCATATCTTCCACTTTGACACCCAAAAAGAGAGATCTTCACTTTCATCAAAGGTGAGAGATGAATCCTCTACTCGATTTATTGGAATGTGATTTTTTCTACTTCCTTATAGTGGAACTTTTAATAGTATATATAGATATCACACCTAGGTTTCAGCTAAAATATATCCTTCTACTCAGAGTTATTCAAATTCAAATTGGTGTACCTTTTTTCAAACCCAGATTTGAAGATTGTTTACTATTCGAATTTGAACTGAGTTAAATTTAAAATTTCATCTCATTTGGGCCCAAAACTTCTATGTTTTGTATATTGATGTTTTTTGTTTCCAATTCCATAGGTGTGACCTAATTATGATGTTCCAATAAAAAGTTATTGCAAATCTCCCAACACTTTTTAGTTTTTATCCTTTCAGAATAACAAACTTGTATGGTATGGAACATGTCAAATATTTCGTAAATGAGTCTTAAAAATATAAATATATACTTTGATCCATATTCTTTCTAATTCAATATGTCTCACTCAATTTGGATCTTCTATTTTCTTGATATGACCATTTTTCGCACCACACTTGGTTTACACTAGTTTTTGGACTAGTAAGAAACCCTATCTTCTGCTCCAAATATATTACAACTTGTAATGACTCAAGATATGAAAATTTTAGCACATATAGGTCGTACATTTTTATAAATGGTTTTTAGTATCGTTGTCTAAAACATTGTAAAATAAATTTATAGACAAATTTCCAAGATGACTCATTTTGCAAGCATCTAAGCTCTGATACCAAATGTTAAGAAACAAATTCCCCAAAAGAGCATGGAAAGAGAATAAAGAGACTAGAAAGAGTAATCCATTCCTTAATAATGAATAAAAGAGAGGAATTGAAAGCCTCTTCAATGAGAAACGTCCTTATACAATGGAATAAGCACATAATACAACACGAGATGACATGACTCAAATGAAAAGGTCTCCTTCCTATATATAGGAGAAAAATATGCCCAGTTACAACTAATGGTACCAAGAAGACATAGATAATAGAATATTACTAATGAAAATTACTAGTAATAGACCAAGTCCATCATCAAGACTAATATAATGTGCCACACTATAGGGGGAATGTGCCCATCATTTAGGGATTAAAATGTTTTCATCTTTGCAAATTTGGTGGTCAGTTCAAAGAGGAAGCTGTGGATTCTTGGACCTAAAGTCTCTGCACATACTTGAGTACCTATCAAAAAATTTCAAAGGCCTATAAAATTCATATATCCAGCATTCATGGAATCATTGTCCCAAGCTTCATGGGACATAAAAAAAAACACTAATTCGGTGGTGGTGTTATAGTTTATTTTACCACACTTGGTAGATCACACTTTTATGGACTTCCATGTCCCTATGCAGACTCTTTGGACCCCCCTTGCTTATATTATACTTTGATGATCCAAGAAATTCCCTAAAAAATACCTGTTTATTGCTATACATGACTTTTAACCTCAATGTTGCGTGCACACACGATTTTCTCCACTATAGCCCCCGTACATTGGGAAATGTGGATAAAAACAAAAAAATTTGGAGTTTTCCTCAATCTGTCCCGAATAACTTATCTCTTGGCCTTCCATATTCTTGGAAACGCTCTGAATCAACCCTCCATTATCCATTAGAGGGCTATATATTTATCCTTTTGGATACATTGAAGGAGGAAATTGGAGAGTAAGGAAACTATAGTTAATTGTTTCCACATTTTTCTTATGCTTGAGTCTACATCCCTTTTTACTTTTGAGCACACACTTCTTCTCTTCCCACACTTTCCATTTCTTTGTAAAATTTCCCTTGATATGAGGATTTAAGTGGTGGAGGTCTAGGTGGAGAACTCAGCTTCTTCATTTCGACGAGGTGACGATAGAGTTTGTCACTATTATCTCTATTCATTATTAATAGAAATATCTATTTCTTGTCCATTACATATGTATGACTATGAATATTTTGTCTATGGATGTAGTTATATTTGCTTATACATGTTGGATTTATATATGCTAGATTAGGCCTAACACTTTAACATATATCATGCTTGTCTTGTTTGCTATTATTGAGAGTGAATTACAAATACAAGAGTGTTGGAAAATATCAACAGGGATCTCCTTCAAACATATGGAATAAGGTATGTTCTGTATCTCTTAGTGTTAGAAGCATTTATTTCTCTTGCAAATTGAAATGGATCGATTCTTGGTTTCATTTAGTCTGTTGTGGTCTACCCCAAGCCATAGGAATTTTCTCTTCATAACAGAATTGGAGACTCCGTTGGGGAGGTTCCTTATTTTTCTTTGGGGATTAGGTGCACAATGTGCTTGAATTTCTCTTTGTTTCTATGTGTTTATATATCAAGTCCAATAATATGTTATCCTATTAGTTTCTTATTGAAGTATTTTAGGTCTTATCTTATCATTTTATCCCCTTTCTCTTAATATACACGAGTTTTTTCTTTACAGCTGCGTATACACGCGGGTTTTGTCTGAACAACAACATATACATGCAGTTTTCCTGCAAAAAGTTGTGTATGCCCCTCTTTTGAGTGTGAATTGGATGTTTGAGAGATGCTAGGTGGATTTTAAATGTTACCGAATCTTATTAGATGCTTTTTTGGTCTTTCTACTTCCTTTGTTTCTGACGAGAGACCTTTTTTATTTTGCTTCTTAGTTAGAAGTTGTTCTTGTCATCTTGTTTCCTTTTTGTTTTTGCATTAGTGCATTATATTTATTTTATCTCATTTTAATTCTTGGATGTTGTCTGATAATTGCTGTAGGGTTTGAGAGTTGTAGAGTCTTTTGTGGCATTTACATATCATTTATTTCAAAAATACAAAAATATTTTATTTTTTGCATGTTCATGCATTTTTTCATTTGCATAGTACTTGCATTAGGTTTTCTTAGTTGATTAGTATTCACGTTTTCATATAGGGATGGTTTCATTATCATTTGAAGGAAAAATATGCATCTCATGTAGTGGCATACCCCTCTTTCACATTTAAAGACAAAATTACTCTTGGTATTGTTTGTTAGGTGTGCATATTTACTTTCACTACTGAGTCATAACATCATTAGTTGCACAGTCATTTCCCTTGAGTAATCAAAATCTCTAAAATGCATGCTTAATTTAAAATGAATTACACATTTTTTTTTATAGGGTACATCAACAAGCTTAGGTTTTAGAGTCTTGGAATAGGTTTTTGTGAGTAAATTTCTCCAAGACTACTAAACAAAACACTTTAGGTTTTTATCGAGGTGAGAGACTGAAATCCTCGGTATAATTAGCGTTCTCATGAGGATCCTATTACACAGGATTTAAGCACGAGGCAACATACACGTTTGTGGTGGAGATAGCCCTTTCCACTCTCTGTGAAATGATGGATATATTTCTAGGATCTTATTCATATCTAGGGCTTTTGAGGTACCTTTGGTGCCTTCGATATTCAGGCTTTGTTACCCTGCTCGTACGGTAGATACCTCCTACGAATGTACTCCTAATCATTGGTTATATTGGGGTGACCTTAGTTTCCTTACCTAGGTATCGTAGGGGGTAGTTCCAGAGGTTATTCTGTGAGTGTTCTCGATAGGTAGGGGTCGGACAACATAGTCTCTTTATGTGTTGAAGCTGAGGGCCACTATAATTGGTTACACACCTTAGCTTGTAGTGTATGGGAATCTCAAGGCTCTCTTAGGTGAGACATGCCTGCTACATTTAGGAGCTCATTTATCCTCCCCTTTCCTTCCTTACATTTTGGCTTAGATTCTCTTAGGAGTATGCTTTGTGTGCGCTAGATTTTTCTAGGGTTCATAATCAGTTTGAGTCTCTTTATTTTTGTGGAGTCATCATGGATTGAGGACATGAATCTCTTAATTCTCGATAGTTAGCATTAATTCTACCTTCTACATCTCCTCCTCCTTCACAGAAGAGAGTTAGACAATCTAGGTGGATGCATACTCACTGTCACTCACACACCGGTCTCATCATGAGTCATGCATCTGAGATCTCGGAAGCCCCTCCTTCTCCATCCTCTGGGATGGGGAATGTGTTGTTCAGTGTATATGGGACTCTAGAAGAAACTGATCCTTTGGAGTTTGGTACATCATATATTGCATGATCCCAGTTTTCAGATTATGTAAACACTACCCAAAAATATTTTCCTCGAAGGTCAAGCAGCGAGACTCATCTTGTTCCCTCTAGCACTAGCCCTTTTATATTTGGCATGCCATATATTACCGATAGTTTTCCATCATCTATTTTCAAGCCTAGTGTTGGTCTTAGTGGTGATCCTGGGGGCACTACCATCTCGTTCCATTTCAATCAATTTGGTAGTGGTCATATTGCACCTTCCACACACTTTATGGGAGGAAATCCTTACACCTCATCCAGGCATACCACTGGGATCCCTTCTAGTGGAGGTGACCCTAGACATCAGAGGAAATTTCAACTCAAAATGGGCCTTTTAACCATAATTCAAATTCCATTTTATCATGTGTTATCCAATGAAAATTCTTTAAATTTGAAATACCATATAGGTCTTAAACAATTTTTTAATAGAAATTTGGGGATAGGTATCATAAAAAAACTACTTTTTTTTTGTATTTTCGGCATATCTCCCTGTGAGTTTACTCAAATTTTGATCAGGAGAGCTCATTGGATGTGAAATTAAATTCCACATCCAACGAGTACCATGGGGGCTTCACTCACTGAACCTCTCACATATCACATGCAATCATGGAATATTAAAGACTACCCTTAATTTATGTAGATATTGGTCTAATATCATTTTGTTTAAACCCCCTCCTAGTACCTGAAACCTCCCCACCACCCTTTTTTATACCCTAATCCTTATAAATCCCCCTAACCCCCCACCATAAACACCTCATCCCCCCCCAATAACTGCAATATATTGTCCTGATTTTTAAGAAATTTAAAACCTGTAATATGAACTAACGTGCAATGATATTGGTCAACATGTGAATCCCCCATGATGAGTACCCACTCGGCATACTTTTGATGGACCCTGCTACCGAAAAACAAGAAATACCTGAAAAACATGATGATGACATGATCATCAAGTTTTTTCAGGTATTTCTTATTTTTGGGGTAGCATGGTACATCAAAATATGCTGAGTGGGTACTTGTTATATGGGGAATTCAATTTCACATCCAATGAGCTCTCATGATCAAAATTTGAGTAAACTCACAGGGAGATATGTCAAAAAATACGAACAAAAAAGTAGTATTTTTCTTTTCTTCCTCCAAAATTAATGAATATTATTTTAACTATTACTTTATTATTTTTCTTAAGAGGCCCATTTTGAGTTGAAATTTCCTCTAATGCATGTGAACATTGGAGGTATCTCATATATTCCATCATATGTTCAATCATCTTCTATATATGTTCCTTCAAATGTGCTTTTCATGACACACCCTCCTTACAACCCATGCATTTCTTCAGGATGGAGTATTGCTTATAGCCATGTGGTCCCCTAATCTATCGGTAATGCTATTTCAATGGGTTATGTACCTACTTATGTGTCTGGCGGATGACCATCATATCAGTCTTATAATGATGGCTATGTAGCGCCCCAATCTCAAGGTATTCCTAAATATAGTATTCCCATGTATCCATTTATGGGTTTGATTGAAGGAGGTTATTATCCGACTATCCAAGGACACGGTCTTTAAAACCAACAAACCTATGTGGATCATTCCTGTTAGGGAGTGTGGAATCAAATGAAACAACCTAAGATCCCTTTCCTAGCTACTTTAAATCTACCTGATTTATCGAAGTTGAGGAACGATCTAGTTGCTGATGATCTGATCTGGCTGGTTGTTTCCACTAAGCTTCCTCCAAACATTCCTAAATTCAAAGGTAAGAATGGTGAGGACCCTAGAGAGCACGTTACCACTTTCCACCTATGGTTCTCTTAGAATTCGTTGAACCATGATTCTGTTCATTTATGACTGTTTCAATGCACCCTTACGGGTCTTGTGGAGAAATGGTATATATAGTTTCCTGGGGGCACATATCGAACATTCAATGACCTAGCCATGACCTTTATCAACCACTTTCATCTACCTGTGCGTTATAATTCCAATATTGATCTCTTGTCCATTTTTCAGAAAGACAAAGCCACACATATTTCTTACCATATTCAAGAGTGGCATAGACGAAAGCAATTAATTACAGCCAACATTCCACCAGAGTTCCTTTTGGAATGTTTCCACAAATCGTTATTTCCATATATAGCGAAGGATGTTTCCACATCTGGAGTGATGAACTAGGAACATGATATTTTCTGAGCTCAACAACTTGACTTGATTTACGCTCAGTATGGGCTATTATATGAGATCATTTTGAATGAACCGCAATCTAATTTCAATCCTAAGTTCAAACCTGGGCCACATGTTGATGACATTGTTGGCTCTACAATTACTAAACCCATAGACTTGGTTATGAATCAAATGAATAATTTTTCTATTAACCACCTTGTTTTGAGACAATCTACCGCTTTGTCTCATCCCACCTAATCGACATATGTACACTCTATGCAATCGTCGAACCAAAAGGGTAACCAACATCCTAGATGGAACAAAAAAAATGGAAGAAACAATAGAAGAGGTGGGAATCAGAATGGAAACCCTAACGATGAAAATAATGGTAATGATGCTAGGGGGACAAGAAGTATAAACATAAGGTTAAGCTCCCTTGCAATATTTTTGGTGGAGATCACCTCACTTACTTGTGCCCTCATATCGATGAAGCCTTGAAATTAATTACACAAAGCCCAACTATGTTAATGGATCCTTTACCGCATAATCAAAATATGAATTTTAGGACCATGGACTCTGGAAGTGCTTCGGGTGGGCATCAAAACCCACCAAACAATGAGGGTGGCCATGGGTGCATCAACATGATGTCTACAAAGAATTTTGTGACACGAGTGAAAGATTATGGTTCGTCACAACCTGATTTGGGAAAAGAGTGTACACCTCTCAAGGTCCCTTTGGATATAGACAAGCATGAAGTTACACCTCACATTCCTAAGAGAGTCTTAAAGTGTTCAGGGCACAATTCCAATGCCTAAGTTGTCCAACACTTTTCCATTATTGAGGATTTGGGCCATACTCCTTGTGCGATGTCCGTATTATAAGTCCTTCAGAATTTCCCTTCACGGAGGAAAGCTTTGATGCCTGCCCTTGGGATGGTTGATTCAAAAGAAAATGAAAATGATTAAATCTGCCTGCCCTTGTGATTAAATCTGAAACCTGTGAATTTAGGGGGGTGTTAGGATTATTAATCCTCTTTTGTCCAAATTTGGTCATATGTCTAAATTGGGAGTCATGTCTAAATCGGAGTCCATCCAGTCTATTTATAGTCATTAACACCATTGGGTCCACTTGGCCTAATTGGGGCACATGTTTTAGTTACTAAAGTGTGTGGAACACTAATTGAGGCTCACTGCCACTAATTGCACTTGATTGCATCAGTTTAGGAGCCTCCTAGACCAATCCCTACAATTTAGGAAGCCACTGGGAGTGCCGAAACCAATCAAGGCCAATTCACTTCAGTTAATGACTAGTCAAGCTAAGTTAGGAGTTAGTTACATTCAGTTCCAGTCCTCTACATTCAGTTAGCACTAGGTTTACTTGACTACACTCATGTGGGGCACATTTCTTACCTACCACATTCAGTTAACCTTAGTCAACACTGAATGTAACACTTGAGTTGTTTTTTAGGGCTTCAATGAACTCTGGTTATGGTTTAGACAATGTCAGTTAACTACTAAGTCCTCCGATAGTGATTTAGACAAGTTCTTAGTTACCTATAGTTAAGTGGAGTCTATCAATTCGAATTTCCTCATGTGGATTCAAATTTCATGTGGCTATTAAAGCCATTTTAATTCATTGTAATTATTATCTGATTACTTTTGATTAATGAAAGCATTCACAGCTGCAAGCCATTTTTGCACTATTCCATTCTTCAATTGCTGAGTAAATTGTGAGATCTACTTTGTGAGTTGTGTATTTGTCTACAGATCTATGTGCTCAAATTTACACCAGTGGCTCCTCATTTGTAGGGATTGATCTAGGAGGATCCTAAACTGATGTATGCAAGTGCAATCAATGGAAGTTGGCCTCAATTAGTGTTTCCCACACTTTATTAACTTGTACATGTGCCGCAATCAGGCCAAGTAGACCCAATGGTGCTAGTGACTAAAAATAGACTAAAAGGACTCTAAATTTAGACATAATTGACCAAATTAGAAAAGGGAGGATTATAATCCTAACACCCACCCTGAATGCTAAGTTGGAGAAATTATGGGCCCTAGTAACTAAGACAATAGGTCACCCATTACAACAAGTAAAGTAACTACTTAACACAAGGAGCTAGGGAAAATCCCACATGGGAAACCCCCCCCCCCCTCTAACTAAGCAGGTAGAATCAAGATTCAATTTTGAAAAACTTGAAAATATGTTGCTACAATCTCTGTGATGTAGCGAAGTAACATGCATGATGTTCTATGTATAGTTATCTTGGGGCCTGGCATGTAGACTTCTCCATCTTCTCCCAAAATGATGATGGAAGGAAGGATGAATGTAACCTTTTCCTCTTTGTGGATGAAGAGGTGTATGATCCACTCTATTCTTCTAAATTTAGTGTGATTGATCAACCCTTGCCATGTCGCATCTCACAAGGATTTTGTTGCATCTCTCTGAAGGAGGTGAGATTGCATGACATAGCATAACGGTGTTTGCCTTCTGAGTGTCAGATGGATTTCCAGTCATCTTCCTAGCTTCTTGCTTGGAAGTAGGGACTAGATCTGGATTTGAATCACCCTGAATCTCGATATCATAAACTGATATAGCTGGTTCTGCAATACAAGTGGAAACTGCAAAAGAAGTAGATGGAATGTTTATACCTTCCCTTGCAAGTGTCTATTGAGAGCGAACTGGTTCTGAAAATGGCATGAAGTGTGAGAACTCATGTGCCTTGGAGGCATGATTTGTTGCACCCTTCGCTATGATGTTCCCAGTAGAGATATCTATGATCTCCATTGAGTCGGGACCAAATATCACTCACTTTGGAGAGCCAGTATGAGTCATCTAGTATATAGATAATGGATTTACAGCTAAGGAGGGAACATAAAGCACATCTTTGAACTTTCCATGCTCAAGCTTGACAAACCCCTTCCCTTTGGCTCGAATTTGATTGTTATTACCCATATGAATACTAGGACCATCAAGAGACTGTATGGAAGAGAATGATTCTCTGGATGCAACCATATGATTTGAAGCTCTAGAATCAATGAGGAAGGCATCTGTTGTTGAACATTTAGCCTTCAGTGCATGACATATCTCTTCATGTTCTTCAGTTTCTTCTCTATGGACAGCCTTCCTTGCGCTAGTAGGTATAGTAATGTTATGTTTCTTCAGAATAAGAGCCATATCATCAATTTTTCTTCTCATACAGGTGCTTTATGGATGAAATCCCCTTCCAAAGTAAGAACCAACGGTTATACCATGTTTTTGTATTGATACTCCAACACCCCCTCTAGTGTAGCTTGGGGGAATTGAATGTGAGACATTTGCTCTCATACCATATTAAATTGAGCACATAGAAATGTGGACCAAAACACAACTCACAAGATAGATCATATAATTTACTCAACAATTGAAGAATGAAACAGTGCAAAAATGGCTTGCAACTGTGAATGCTCTCATTAATCAAAAGTAATTAGATAATTTATTACAATGAAGTACAATGGGCCTCATGCAATTCCAATCCATGTGAGGAAATTCAAATTGATTGGACTCTACTTGACTGAATGGCTAACTGACCTTGTATAAATCTTTATTGGAGTTCATCGAAGTTCAAAATCCAAAATCAATTGTCTAATTCAGTGTTGACTAGTCTAATTGACTAAGGTAGGTGAGTAAATGCGCCTCACCTACATGAAACCATGCAATCCTAACACTAACAGAGTAGAACTAAATGTAATTGAATCCTAACTGAGCTTGACTAGTCACCAACTGAACTCAACTGATGGAGGTTGGTATTGGCACTTTCAGTGGCTCCTAATTTGTAGGGATTGATCTAGGAGGATCCTAAACTTATGCATGCAAGTGAAATCAGTATCAATTGGCCTCAATTAGTGTTCCCCACACTTTAGTAACTGGTACATGTGCCCCAATTAGGCCAAGTGGACCTAATGGTGCTAGCGACTAAAAATAGACTGAAATGACTCCATATTTAGACATACTCCTTATTTAGACATAATTGACCAAATTGGATAAGGGAGGATTATAATCCTAACAACAAGCCCGTGAAGTTTTTCTGGGTATACTTCTTAAAATAAAAGATACCGTGTTTCTACAGGATTTGCATCATGTTATTGAGTTCTTCATCTGATTTATCAATCTTAAAGTAACATCTCACAATGAAATCGTAATGAAATAGAAGAGAGCTTTTAAAAGCCATCAAATTTATTTTACTGTTTACAGTCTATAGATAACTCAAGGATATTGGGATTCGATTGGTTTACCTTTCCAAAATAGGTTTAGAAACAAGGGCCATAAGGCCTCTGTTAGCTAATGTCTTTTAAACTTAGCTTTTTGTGAATTTAAATTAACTTCTCGCGTACACAAGGCTTAGGTAAAGATGACACTTGATTCAAGTTCTTACATGATTTTACTTGGTTACAGGTTATGAATTGAATTTTTATTCCTTTGAATTATCAGTTATTTCTTCTTTTATTTTATTATTAAGATGTGGTTATGGTTATGATGATGTGGAAACCTTACTCATTATTAGAAATCTATACAGTAATAGAAAATATTGATTTTATCTGTTTACTTTACAAATCGTAAATGTTTTTAGCAAAGCTTGTGAGAGATTTTGTTTTGATTACTTAACTATGTTAGTATACTTAACTAGGTCATGAGACCGTAGACTCTTATAAGGGAACATACTTTTTTAAGAAAAGTAATACCATCATTAGGATTTAATAATACTAAGAGCTAAGGTTGTAACTGTAAGCTCGATTTTTCTGACTGGAATTATTTATCTTTGAAAATAAGAGTTGTAGCATGTATAAAATTAGCTAAATACCAATCTTCTAAATCATTAGACTGTAAAAAATATATGTATCATGCCTATTTACTAAAATAACTAGCATAGAATAATGATGCAATAATTATGGTACTTATTACTCAAAAGTAATTTCATATATTCATGTACTAGAGTACGTCACTTCGATGAGAGGAAAAATATAGGAGATAATTTTAAATTCATTTCTCTATCAATCAATTTCTATCCTAATACTTCATCAAATAATCATTAAATAAATATCATTTAAACTATAACCACTTTTGAATATAACTGCAGCTTACTTAAAAACATAAGTAAATAAAATATTACAGATATAGAGTTGGAACATGGATATGATGCAGGAAAGAGACTAACACCCAAGGGAGATTGTTCCACCCAACATTTTCTAGAAGTAGACAAATCACTTGCATCGGACCCCCAATATTGTTCACTGAACCACTAGGACAGGGATCTCTGCCACATAGAAGAATTATGCAACTTAGCACTCAACAACAGACTTAACTGAACAAATCACTTTAGTTATTCCCTTATCAAATTCTTTGTGTGCCTGAATTTTCAGTTTGTAGCAGTCACAAAGTTTATTCTCTCATAATCAGAATGAATGGTGAGTCCCCTGCTCAATTTGATGGTTTAAATAATATTTCCTAGGTGTTTGGGTTAGTTTTGGAATTTGATGAGCCATGAACTCAGTTCCCCCTCTCAGGGAACATGCTTTCTTTTTTAGGGATTATGCTCCCGCAACATCTAAAAAGTGAATGCTAGTGCTGCCACTTGTCAACCATCCTTCTACAGCTACTCCTTCCTCCTAGTGTGTCAATGAACACTCATTTAATAGTATCCTCTGAATAAACATCTCGTTTAATTAATTATTAAAATAAATAATTCTTCAATTACAATCATCCTTGACCCACTTGGTCATAAACTTTACAATAAAATTAACATAATGGTTTTGCTGAAATAAATAATAAATATTTATTTTTCTGTTTTGGTTATGTTACAAACATCCCCCCTTAATCTCAAGAGCATCCTCAATGTTGCTTAAGTTATTCTGAGTCTTCTTGGAATAGAAAATGATATTCCACCTACATATCGATCTCCAATTCTCAGGTCACTTCATCTAGACTAAGGTGTCTACACTACACCTTTACATGTCCAATGGTGCGATTCCAGAGAAAATTTTTCCTCTTGTAGAGAATACAATCGAGTTCCACTCGAAAATATCCTTATGGTTCTACCTGAATCACATTCCATTCAATCACATGAGTAACATTATGTATATACTTTTTCAAAATAAAAATGTGAAAAGCATTGTGTATCCTAATATTAGGTGGCAAAGCTAGTTGATAAGCCACTTGACCCACTCTTACAAATATCTCAAAGGGTCCACAATACTTGGGTGCTAATTTAGCACAACTCCCTAGTTTAAAGGAGCTCTTTCTTGGTTTCATCTTAACAAACACATGCTCACCTAATTCGAATTCCTTTGGAGTTTTTTTAAGGTCAACATGACTCTTTTTCTTATTTTGAGCAATTTCAAGTTGCCTTGTACCTATTTCACTGTTAGTTCCAATTATTTTAACATGTCCAATCCTAACATCAACCGGTCTACTAGATTACTCCATATAATAGGAATGCTACACTTTCTATGTAATAACCCAAAAATTCATAAAAATTTAAAATTTTTCATGTAACATAAAATGTTCGTAGTTGTCACTTCCTAAGAACCAATAACTGCTAACAGTTACTTTAAATAGTAGTATCTAGAACTGAACATTTGTAAATATCTAGTTCTATATAATTATTTGTTTATCCTCATAGTTCCATGTTAAGAATTTGAATTTAGCAATTTATGTTTTTCGAATGACAAGAAAAGAAAACTATGTCTAAAATTGATACTAAGTATGTTTTTACTGTATTATGACAAGTAGGAAAGAACTTCAGCTCAGATCGAGGCTTACTTAGTTTATAGCTAATGCAGTGAAGTGATGCTTCTTTTATAGGTTCTATATAGGTAAGCAGTTTTGTTACCAATATTTCCAAATCGAGATTATCATTCAACTAGCATAAAATAAAATGCTAGTTAAATGATTTGTTTTACATCATGAACCAAGTAAGAGGTATCGTTGATCTTTATTGTTATAAATCTACATAACTCTTAGTAATAACAATATTTTAATAAAATGGATTTGGCTCAGTTACGCTTACTATCATAAATCTTGTTCATTTAACTTTCATCCTATTATTTTCAGTTAAAAACTTGTATGTAATTCTAGTAGATGTATCTTGTGGAATATATTTCTTTCTGCCATTAAACAATTACAGTAACCTAGAAGATCTATGATCCAACTGTGTTCGTAAAATACTTTGGCCTCAACTACACATTAACACTAGTACTTGGTAAATAGGAATGTTTATAATTATTCAAGTACTTTTCAAAACTTGAATGTTTTATTACCAATGCTTTTCTTTAAACTAAGTGTTAATAACTTTTATCTTAAGGGAAGAAGGATTAGTCCTCATAGAGGTCTACCCTATTTTCCTTTATATGGTTTCTCATCTCATATGGGTCTTATTAACAATTCATATACTAGTATTCATAATTCAATGCTTAGACTAACGTCTTAGATAGATATCTTTATAGTTGGAGGTATATACATATCATTGATTCCATTCTCCATTTTGTATCTTCCTAGAACCAAATACTAAGCAATTTTTTTATATGAGAGAAATCATGAACATGTATAACTTTGGTTATACATTTTTAAAGGGTTTAGCTTATACTAAAGATCCTAGTTCAGTGACTTCCTTCCCTACTATTTATTATGGTTAAAACAAACATAATCGATATCAAATATAAATAGCCCATGACAAAGTTACAATATGGTATTGAACTTTATACATCATTATGTGTAGGATAAACAAGGGTTTTCGAACAATATTTCCAAACCAATCCTTTGTAAATTATTTGGAGCTACGTGTTCGACGCTCATTTGATGGTTTTTTTTCCTTTGGATTTTATGTTATAAAGTCTCTCTAAACCCTAAAATATCGCATTTACCGTATCTTTTACCTTGCTCTGGAGGAGAGGTCGCATTCGCATGGCCGTTCATCATGTTTGTCACTCCATAGAGTGAAGCTCCTCTTCACTTGCCTTCTTTAAACTACTATAAGAATTGCACTTGGGAAACAAGGTCTCTATTTCAAGGATTTACCCTTTGCTATCATTGCTCAGCTCTGCAATAATGTTTCTTCTATCATTACATTGCCTCTGCGAGTGTTTTTAGTTAATCTCTGGTGCATTGGTAAATTGTGGAAGTGAGCATGGCTCTTGGGTTGTTGTAGTGTAGTCTTGTTGAACTCGGGGTTAACAGTTCTTACTATTTTACTCTCGGTGTGGCATTTGTCTTTACCACCATGTCTTTGGTTTTCAGTCTTGAGCTCTGTGAGACATGATTCTTGTGCCAGGGTTTTCTTACAGCTCAACATTCTTTGATAGGTGGTTGGGGTTTTAAAAGCTAGCACTGTGTGTAATTACTTTCCTGATAGCACCTTCAAATTCCTATTATCTTCGAAAAAGGTGGCTAGGGTTTTAAAAATCATCTTTTCACACCAGAGATAAAGGATAGATCCCAGGTATAAAAATTCTTTTCTATCTTAAAGATTAAAGCACTGTTCAGTTAATTTCTTTCATTATTATCAATGGTAATAATAACTCTTGTTTTCGTGTTCAAACCTTTTGTAGAGTGCAGTCTAAAGGATAAACCGGGGTTGAAAGACGTGAGGAGAAGGGACTCCATCAAAATGATTCTTCTGGTAAGCCTTGGTTTCACAGAGGTTATCCTACAGTGGTTTATAGTATTGATTTTTCTTGATGGAGTTCATAGGTTTAATGGGTCTTCAGCTTGGTCGTGATGTACTGTATTGTAAAATCTTGGACAGGCTAGGGCCATTACATGATGATTGGTTCAATTTTTATGAATCCCTAGTGGCTGTTTAGCAAAGATGGGATGGGGATTTCATAGCCGATACAATTGTCTTATCTCTTGTAAAATTTTGTTCATAGCGATGACACTTTTTGAACAGCCTTTTAAGCCTTGACTTTGTAATGTAAAAAGGCCATAGGGTTGTAACTATTCAGTTTAGTTTTCGGTGTTAAATGATTACTTAGAGCTTGAAGCTAGTTGACTGTATCTCTGTTTTGATAGTATATTTATATATAATTGGTTACTTTAATTATTCTTGTTGTAATTAACCTTTCGGAGGTTTTTGGGGTTAAGTAAATTCCTAGTTAGTTTGTTTTTCTTTTATGTAAGTTATATCCCGAGTGTTTTTGAAAGTGGGGGTTTTTAAATAGTAACTTAGTTATTAATATCAGTAATGATTTCTGTAGTAAATTAAATAGAGGAAAAGATATTGGCTGAATAATTTAATTCTTTCCTGTAATCTCTGAGGTTGAAAATATAGTGTTACGTTTTATTTATTATAGTTACTCATGGATAAAGTATGTAACTCCATAAAATCATCTAATTGATGCCTATGGTTGTATGGAATAGAGTATATAGATTTTGAATTTATTTTAAATATGAACTCTTTTAAATAGGTTACTTTATAAACCCTAATTCTTCTTAATATGAATGCGTAATTAGTACTTGATTTTTGAGTTACACGAGTTTGCATTTCTACTTAGATAAATTTATTCGGTAAATGATATATCTTTGTTTACTGTTTTCTAAAATTTATTATTAGTTATAATGATTCGTGTTTATATATTATTTGTTAATTATTAAAATAAAAGATGTATAATAACTATTTTATTTACTGTATAAACCATTACACGGACTAATATTTTATGCCTATAAATCTTTCCTAATAGTTCTGTTAATTTTGCTCAAGTAATCGAGCTAAATGAAATCATCTAAAATAAAAAGGAATCATTCATACCAAACCTGCATAAAATAGTAATTTTACATTCATGCATACTTCATTCGAGTTTTGATCTGAAATTAAACTAACTTCCTGTACTAGAGTACTACCTTTACTAAAAAGGTGTGGAAAAATACAATTTAAGTATTTTCTTTCTATTTATTAGTTAAAATAGAAATTATTCTAATCATTTACCCTAATCTATCTAGTTTAGATCTTACTATCTTTTCACAACATATACATTTCTCCTAACTAATCCTAGCAGCAAATAGAACAAACGCATAACATATAATTGATTAAACATAAAATTTCCAGATAACAGTTGAATACTTAGATAGTTGAATAAAACAAGTAGAACCTGGAAATATAGATGAGGTGACAATAGCTTAAGGAACCTATTCCTCCCAACCAACTCCTGGAGAAATCTAGACTATAATTCTCAGGATGCCCGAGCTTGTGTCCTGGTCCACCTGGTAGAAGTACTGGGTGAGAGATGTAGTATAGTAATCCTCTGCAAATCCACTGAGTGTTCAGCACTAAGTCAGTTCTACATGCATCAGTATGAACTCAGCTTATAATAGCTGCACTATTTTAGGTCTTCAACACTTTTCCACTCAAACATACTTTAGCTAGTCCCCTCCATCGATTTGTTCTTATGCACTTCATTCAGTCATAATGTTCACAAATCCAAAATGAGTAGCCTCAATTGTATTCAATGGGAATTTTTATTAGCATGCTTAGGTATTTTGGGTAATTTTTCACTTAATGAGCCACCTGCTCTTGTTCCACTTTCTTGGGGAACATGACCAAAAAAATAGGAAAGTTGCCACCTGCAATAGCTAGAAGTAGTTTGAGGATGATTCCATGTGTCAATCTTCTCTCAACCCAGCCTTCTCCATCAAGTGACCAGTAAAACACTCATTTAACAGCTTCCCTAAGTTGTTGTCTCATCTTTCATTTATTTATTAATAAAGCATTCTCAATTTACATTAAATTATTCTTGACCCCACTTGGTCATTAATTACAAACTTTAACATAAAATATAACATAATGTTTCTTAAAACATAAAATGTTTTGCAAATTGGGTCATGTGACATACACACACCCTTAATTTATAACATCGTCCTCGATGTTATTTATTCTTCATCCTTATAATTTCCTTGGAACAGAACTAGATATGAATTTTAAATATGACTCTCCAATTTCCAGGTGGCTTCGTCTAGACTAAGGTGCTTCCATTGCACCTTCACATGACCAATGGTGCGATTTCGAACCAGGATCTCCCTCCTTTCGAGGATACAATCTGATTCCACCAGAAAATCTTCTTTGGGCTCCACCTGCACATAATTCTTGTTTATAACATGAGTAGCAACATGTACATATTTTTTTAACACAGAAATATGAAAGACATTATGAACCTTCAAATTTGGTGGTAAAGCCAACTGATATGCTACGTGTCCTATTCTAAATAGTATTTCAAAAGGTCTGTAACATCGACGTGCTAACTTAGCACAAATTCCTAATCTCAGAGAACTCTTTTTATGCCTCAGCTTAATAAAGACATGTTCACCAACCTGAAACTCGTTTTGAGTTCGTTTAAGATCTACTTGACTTTTTTATTGATCTTGCACATCTTTCAAGTTAGCTTGCACCTGTTTTATAATTAACTCTATCTATTTCAATAGTTCAGGTCCCAATACTAACCTGTCAACTGGATTACTCCATGAGATGGAGGTATTGCACTTACTACCATACAAAATTTTGAAAGGACTATATGTTGCTGAAGCTTGGTAGTGATTGTTGTAAGCAAACTCTACCAAGTGTAAGCAATCTTCCCATTTACCTAGCTGTTATTTTACATACATTTTGAGTAGATCTTCCAATACCTGATTCACTCTTTCAATCTGTACATCTGTGTGAGGATGGAAAGAGGTACTGAAATTTAATGTAGTATCCAGTCCTTTAAACAAAGACTTCCAGAAGTTGCCCGTAAACTTAGGGTCTTTGTCTGAAATTATTACTTTCGGTATTCCATGTAAACAAAAAATTTGTTTCAAGAATATATCTGCAATATTCAGAGCTTTGTAAATAGTTTTTATAGGTATAAAATGAACTGTCTTCCTTAGTTCATCGATGACTACCATTATTGAGTCATTTAGGTTTTCATTTCTAGGTAGTCGTGTAATAAAATCAAGGCAGATTATCTCCCACTTCCAGCTAGGAATAGGCAATGGATTAAGTAACTCAGCTAGATGTTGGTGTTCACTCTTTACTTGCTGACATTCAAAGCACTTAGCAATGTATTCTTCTAGTTCATTTTTCATGTTTTGCAAAAAATAATCCTTTCTTAACATGGTTATTGTCTTGTGATAATCAGGATGTACTGAGTAAGGAGTCTTATGAATTTTGTTTAAAATCAATAACTTAATCTTAGGTACATTAGGTATATATAGTCTATCTTTATATAATAATAATCCTTTTTCATTTAAACTATACCCTATACTTAGACTTTCAATTAAATTTTCTGTTACCTTTGCTTGTAATTTATGATAATTTTCATCCAATCTTATTCCTTCTTCTATCTGTTATTCTAAATCTGTTTTATAGGTGTTGATTGCTACTACAAAATTTAGTTTTTATTTTTCCTTAATATGTTGGATTTCAAAATCGTACTCGCTAAGGAAGACTAACCACCTAGCTTGCCTTCCATTTAAGTTAGGTTGATCCAACAAATATTTTAACCCTTTGTTATCTATCATTAATTTAAAATTTCTTTCGATTAAATGGTGGCGCCACATTTTTAAGGCATGTATGACAGCAACTAATTCTAATTCATAGGCCACATTGTTTTTCTCATGAATATTCAGCTTCCTAGACTCATATGCAATGAAGTGTCCTTCCTGAGTTAAAAATCCACCTAAATCATCATTGCATGTGTCAGTACATACTATAAAGTCTTTATTAGGATCAACAATTCTTAAGATTGGTGCGGTGGTTAATAATTTTTTAAACTTTTTAAAACTATCTTCACACTTTTGACTCCACTCAAATTTCTTCCCCTTCTTCTGTAAAGAAGTTATGGGATTTTCAATTCTTGAAAACCCTTCGATAATAGCTAGCAATCCCCATGAATGATCGTACGTTGGTTACATCTTTTGGGACTTGCCATTTTTTTATTGCATTTATCTTTTCTGGATCAACAAAGATTCCTTCTTTAGTCACTATATGACCCAGATACTGTATTTTATCCTTAAATAAATCACATTTACTGAACCTTGCATAGAGCTGATGTTCTCGTAATTCTTGTAAAACAATTTTGAAGTGCTCTTCGTGTTCTTCTTTAGTCTTTGAGTAAATTGAAATGTCATCAATGAATACAACCAAAAATTTGGCAAGGTACTTATGCATTACATTATTCATCAGACACATGAAGACAGTCAAGGCATTAGTCAGCCCGAATGGCATAACAACAAACTCATAGTGACCATACCTGGTCCTAAAAGTTGTTTTAAAGATGTCTTCATCTTTGATTTGGACTTGGTGATAACCAGATTGTAAATAAATATTCAAGAATATAGTCTCTCCACGTAGCTGATCAAACAGATCATCTATGGGGGGTAACATATATATGTTTTTAATAGTCATTTTATTAAGTTGGCGTTAATCTATACATAATCGCAGAGTTTCGTCCTTCTTTTTAACAAAAATAACAGGTGCTCCCCAAGGAGACACACTGGGTCTGAATTTCTTTCATTAGAGGAAATTTCAACTAAAAATGGGCCTCCTAAGGAAAATTAGTAAAATAATAGTTAAAATAATAAAATAATATTTATTAATTTTTTAGGAAGAAAAGAAAAAACTACTTTTTTGTTCGTATTTTTGACATATCTCTATGTGTTTTTACTCAAATTTTGATCGAGAGAGCTCATTAGATGTAGAATTGAATCCTGCATCCAACGAGTACCCACTCGGAATACTTTTGACAAGCCTCTCTACCCCCAAAACAAGAAATCCCTGAAAAATGTGATGATGACATCATCATCACATTTTTTATGTATTTCTTGTTTTTGGGGTAGCGGGGCCCATCAAAAGTATGCCGAGTGGGTAATCCTTGGATGCAGAATTCAATTCTGCATCCAATGAGCTCTCCCATTCAAAATTTGAGTAAAAACACACGAAGATATGTCGAAAATACGAACAAAAAAATTAGTTTTTTTTATGATACCTATCCCTAAATTTATATTAAAAAACTGTTTAAGAGGTGCTCCCTGTTTGAATTTTAAAGCATTTTAATTGGCTAATACATGATGACGTGGAATTTGTATTATTTTTGGAAGGCCCATTTTAAATTGAAATTTCCTCTAATGTAACTATGAATTTAATTCACTTAATTCCAATATATTCATTCGATAAGGGGATTTTGAGCTGGGCACTACACCAGGTACCATCTCAATGGTGAATTCCAACTACCTCTTCGGAGGAAGTCCTGGAATTTCTTTTGGAAATACATCTGAATACTCCCTCAGAATCGGAATGTCTTCCAATTTTAATTTATCTTCATTATTAGTATTTTCTTCATTAATTACTATTACAACAAAAGCTTTGCATCCCTTCTGAACAACTCTATTTAGTTGCAAAGAAGAGATCTATCTTATAACTGTTTTCCTAGGGATTACTCTTACATTAACTATTTCTCCATCGTCATTTATGCAAGTAAAAGTTTTATCGAAATAGTGCAGGACTACCTTGTGTTGATATAACCAGTCCATACCAATTACCATATCATAAGAACCTAAAGGTAGTACATTAAGCTTAACAGAGGTTTCAAACTGATCCATGTTTACAGTACAATCCCTTACAAAACTAATCACCTTCCTTTTTGCACGAGTAGCTAGCTGTACTAACCATGACTTTGCAAACTTTTCTATTGATAACTTGCATTTTTCTACCAAATCAAGAGAAATATAACTTAAGCTAGCCCTTGGATCAATTAAAATAGATATAGGTGTTTGATTCAGCTTACCTTCCACTTCCACCATGGAAGTTTGATAATCCGCCTTCTTGTTTTCCAGTGCTGCGTTGATCCTGGGCATTGTCCTTGTTAGATCACCAATAATCCTGTACCGTATGTATGTTGCTAACAGTCTTCGTCCGGTTGGATAAAATTGATACATAATGAGGACCATTACATTCCCAACATTTTACTTGTTCTTTTCGTTCATTATTCTTGGTGTAGTTACTGTGATTATTAATAGATTCTTTATTTCTTTGTCCATTTGGATTTAATTGTGAATTACCTTTATTCCCTTGGAAATTTTTGTTAGGAAAATTATGTGTGTTAATATTCCTAAAATTACGGTTAGGTACGGAACCTTTCCTTCTTTGTTCAAAATTATTAGATCTTTTAGCCTTCCACTTTGACGTACTTTCCTTTTTGTGATTCTTCTCATAACAGAAATTCACCTTTCTCATCGGTTATTCTAAAGTTTTGGGATTGTCATATTTAATTCTATCTTTTATATGAAAATTTAAACAACTTATAAACCACTGTACCTTATGATTTTCGTCCACAATGTAAGGCACATATCAAAGCAAACTTAAAAATTTATTGTTTAGTTCTTTCATGTTCATTGTTCCCAGCTTTAATTCATAAAATTCCTTAGCCCTCTCTTCATAGTATTGTTCTCACAAGATTTTCTTCTTAAAATATTTCTTAAACGTACTCCAGTTAATGTTCTTCTCCCTAATGCCTTTTACTCGTTTTAGGTTCTGCCACCAAATATCTGCCTTCCGAGTGAGGTTGTAAATGGCAATTCTGGCTTTTAGCTGATTATAATAATTATAAATTTGAAAATATTTCTTCATCCCAGACAGCCATGATTCAGCCTCTTCTCCTTTCTCAGTTTCACCATTAAAGGTTGTTGGTTTTATTTTCTTAAATTCTCCTGAAATTTCTTCATAAGGTTTAAATTTTATCTTTCTTGTCTGATGATTATCTTCACTACTATCACTAGTATACTCATAATTCTTCTTATGTCAATGACCATAAATATCAGAGGATGAGCTACTTTCAATTTTAGATTTTTTATACTTTTTATTTTTATGTTTCTAAGGTGTATCTTCAGATTCTGTTCGTTTATATTTTTCTTCATTCTGAAATTTTTCCATTAAAATCTGATTCAGCTTCTCCTAAGCTCTCAAAATTCTCTCATTTTCCTTTTCGATTGTTTCCATCTCTGTTCTTAGTTCTTTAACCATTTGTAATAATTCAAAAGATTTATTTGTTATTTCTTCTTATATAGGTTCTCTTTTAGAATTACTTTGTTCAGTAAACAGGGACAAGTCATCCACATATTCTTCCAATCTTTCCATATCTACACTTTAACTCATAAAATTTCTCTGGAAATATATTTCAAAAGAAAAGTAATAATCAGTATGCATGTTTTTAAATATACTATTTGTCTATGCAAGTTGAGCCACATTTAGGCCTAGGCAGTTTGAACCTTGTGCTCTGATACCACATGTAATAACCCAGAAATTCGTAAAAAATTAAAAATTTTCATGTAACATAAAATGTTCGTAGTTGTCACTGCCTAAGAACCAATAACTTCTAACGGTTACTTTAAACAGTAGTATCTAGAATTGAACATTTGTAAATCTCTAGCTCTGTATAGTTATTTGTTTATCTTCATAGTTCCATGTTAAGGATTTGAATTTAGTAGTTTATGCTTTTGGAATGAAAGGAAAATAAAACTATGTCTAAACTTGATACTAAGTATGTTTTTATTGTCTTATGACAAATAGGAAAGAACTTTAGCTGGGATCAAGGATTACTTAGTTTATAGCTAATACAATAAAGTGATGCTTCTTTTACAGGTTCTATACAGGTAAGCAGTTTTGTTACTAGTATTTCCATATCGATATTATCATTCAACTAGCATAAAATAAAATGCTAGTTAAATTATTTGTTTTACAGTGTGAACCAAGTAAGAGGTATCGTTGATATTTATTGTTAGAAATCTACATAATTGTTAGTAATAACAATATTTTAATAAACTGGATTTAGCTCAGTTACGCTTACTATCATAGAACTTGTTCATTTAACTTTCATCCTGTGATTTTCAGTTGAAAACTTGTATGTAATTCTAGTAGATGTATCTTGTGGAACAAATTTCTTTCTACCATTAAACAGTTACAATAACCTAGAAGATCTATGATCCAACTATGGTCGTAAAATACTTTGGCCTAAACTACACATTAACACTAGTACTTGGTAAATAGGACTATTTATAATAATTCAAGTACTTTTCAAAACTTGAAATGTTTTATTACCAATGTTTTTCTTTAAACTATGTAAGATCCCCTCACAACCCCCATCCGTAAATGCAAAACTTAATAATAAACGATGAATGAAAACTTGGGAATTGAAGGTATAATACCGATTTCCTTAAGACCTAAGTGCTTAGGTGTTCTTACTTTGAGTCATTATGGAAAATTCATAACTAAAACCAAATTGAGGCATAAAGAGCAAGGGAGTCCTCCCTGTAACTTATACTAAGAAACTTAAGCTTGCGCTTGAAAGATCTGTATTATGGTCATGTCTCCCACATGACGATCTAAGGAAGTAATTTACACTTAGGAAGGTAACTTACTTTTATAAGTATAACCACAAGCTACACCTTAGATACAAGAATACATGCACAAATTCTAACAAGAAATTACCATTTGAAGCATGCGAAGGTGCATATATATATATATATATATTCATTGTATCATGATCTTTTTATCCTATGATAAGGGAATGGTTTTAGTAATTATACATAAGGTTATATTCAACCAACTTTAAATGTGTTTGCACATAGAACTACCAAGATATATAATTAGATCAAGAGATAATTACATATGGTAGTGAAGAATTCAAGTCGTTGTTTGAAAAATATTTAATGATAATGTAATGATTACTTATCTACTTAAATCAAATATTAAAAATACAATGACAAATAAACCTCTGGTAATTGCAAATATGAAACACATGACTTAACTAATAGAGATGGATCGCACATCTGGAGGATACTGCCAAGAGAATCAGACTATTGCTTGATTAAATTACATGTTTTGACTATGAATGGGATCTCAAAATAAATAAATAATTGAGGAAACAATAGGCTAAGTGGTTGAAAAATATTTTATGATAATTTGAATGTCGTTGTCTTTTAATAGGTTAATTTCAGTTACTATTAATTGGATCTCTCATTAATTTGAGGGGGCACCCCAGCCTTTTAGCGAAATTGTTGGTTTTATGGCTGGAAGGAAGGCATGCGTTTTATTCCAGCAGTGGAAGCAAATTTAAAGAGGGAAAGTTGGTTGCTTTTTGAATTCACCTTGAGAGAAAAATCCTGCCACTTGTCCTTCCATTTTTTTTCCTATGTAAAGGGGGGCGAGATGCCGACGAAGGCAGGAATTCCGGTATGGGGTTCTACTCCATTTATCCGAAGAGGAAACCCTCTACAAATCTTGCTGGTTATTGTGTGAACCGATGTTCCTTTTCTTTTGGGTGGACGTTGTATCTCTGTTAAAACTCTACTGAATATAGCTTTTATTTTCTGTTAAAACTCTGCTGAATATAGCGATGGCATGATTTTTGTTTGTGTTTGAAACTCTATGGGTTGTTCCTCCCCATGCCCACGATCTCAGATCGGGTTGCTTGGCTTTTATTTTCTGTTAAAACTCTGCTGAATATAGCGATGGCATGATTTTTGTTTGCGTTAAAAACTCTATGGGTTGTTGCTCCCCATGCCCACGATCTCAGATTGGGTTGCCTGGCTTTTATTTTCTGTTAAAACTCTGTTGAATATAGCGATGGCATGATTTTTGTTTGCGTTAAAAGCTCTATGGATTGTTGCTCCCCATGCCCACGATCTCAGATCGGGTTGCATGGCTTTTATTTTATGTTAAAACTCTGCTGAATATAGATTTTATTTTCTGTTAAAAATCTGCTAAATATAGCGATGGCATGATTTTTGTTTGCGTTAAAAACTATATGGGTTGTTGCTCCCCATACCCACAATCTCAGATCGGGTTGCCTGGCTTTTATTTTCTGTTAAAACTATGCTGAATATAGCTTTTATTTTTTGTTAAAACTCTGCTGAATATAGCGATGGCATGATTTTTGTTTGCATTAAAAACTCTATGCGGTGTTGCTCCCCATGCCCACGATCTCAGATCAGGTTTCCTGGCTTTTATTTTCTGTTAAAACTCTACTGAATATAGCTTTTATTTTCTGTTAAAACTCTGCTGAATATAGCAATGGCATGAATATATACTATGTTAAAAAATATGTGTTGTTATTCTCTATGTCCACGAGCTAGTGGATGCGGCAATGGATTTAATTTATACCGTGTGTGTTGTTCTTTGTCTATGCCACGATCTAGTGGATACAACATTTGCGTGAATTTATACTTGCAAAATATTTAATTCTATACCACGATCTCCAGGAAAGAAATCGATTGAAGGCTCGATTTTTATATTCTTATAATCTCTTGGTATTTGCACCACAATTTCCAGGAAAGAAATCGATTTGAAGGCTGGATTTTATTCCTTATAGACTCTATGTCTTTATACCACGATTTCTTTCCAGGATGGAAGCCAATCTGGAGGTGGCAATTTTATTCTTTTAGGATCTCTATTTGAGCAACAAACCGATCTAGAGTTAGAGAGTTATTTCCTTATTTTCTTAACTCTATCATTTGTGCGTGATTTCAGAAAAAAGGGGTTTTGATCCGGAGTTTGATTTTTTTTATGAATCTGTTCCTTTCCATTGATGAATGCCTTGGATGTTCTTAGTTAAACTTTGTTTGTGATACCGATCTACTGATAGTTTGAATAACGTGTTTATTAAGACCTCTGCTATTTTTATTCTCGCGATTTGAGGTATTCTGGATATGTTCCATTGCATTTTCAATATTATAGAGATCCGGTAATTCTCTAATGTACAAAGTTGTTTTCTGTTTGAAGGCTAATAGGGAAACGACTGATTTTTGTTGTGTTTGATGCGGGCTGGAGATTTTTTTGGTATAATTGCCGCAAATGGTTGCACAGACAATTGACCACATAATTGTTATCTCTTGTATTATTCAGTATTTAAACTAAGGTTAAAAACGTAGATAATGGAATGGCAGACATTGCAATAGCATCTATACCATCTGTTTTGGCAATCTTAAGTTTAGGGTTTTATTTTGAATGTTCTATTTACTTTTAAGTTTTTAATATTTTACTTCAACAGAGCATACCTTAAAAAGGTGTGATGATTAATGCCAAATTCAGTCAGGAAATGTTGATTTAAAGTCAAAGTTCATCATATAACCAAGGAACGGTAAAGGATTATTATGAGTTGTAATAAAGAAGGAAATTTCGAGTTACAAACGTCTCTCTGAAGAGACTTTAGACAAGGTGAACCAGCAATGGATGTGGATGTACCATGAAATTGTAATTACTCTCCCATAAGCAATAAAAGAAAACAAATTGGTGGACGTAACCTCGTGGACAAGGTGAACCACGTGAATATGGTTGTCTCTGGTTGTCTCATCCTTTGTACTTTTATCTTGTGCATGTTTAATTTGTTCATGGTGATGTTAGTATGAATGCACTATAAAGGTTTGTTGAATGGAAAAGTTACTAAGCGTATTTTTGCAAACTCCTAATTAGGAAACACATTACTTGGAGGGTGTAAAGCTTTAATAAACAAAAAGAAACATAGAAAAAAATTTACCCCATTTTTCCTCATTCCGCAACAAGATAATTTGGGGGACATTAAAAACTAAGTGTTAATACTTTTTATCTTAAGGGAAGAAGGATTAGTCATCATACAGGTCTACCCTATTTTCCTTTATATGGTTTCTCATGTCATATGGTTCTTATTAACAATTCATATACTAGTATTCGTAATTCAATGCTTAGACTAACGTCCTAGCTAGATATATTTATAGTTACAAGTATATACATATCATTGATTCCATTATCCATTTTGTATCTTCCTAGAACCGAATACTAAGAATTATTTTTATATGAGAGAAATCATGAACATGTATAAGTTTGCGTATACATTTTTAAAGGTTTTAACTGATACTAAAGATGATAGTTTAGTGACTACCTTCCCTACTATTTATTATGGTTAAAACAAACATAATCCATATCAAAGATAAAGAAACCATGACAAACTTACAATATGGTATTGACTTTTATACATCATTATGTACAAGATAAATAAGGGTTTTTGAACAATATTTCCAAACCCATCCTTTGTAAATTATTTGGAGATACGTGTTCGATGCTCATTTGATGGTTTTCTTGACTTTGAAGTTTTTGTTATAATGTCTCTCTAAACCCTAAAATATCGCCTTTACCCTATCTTTTACCCTGCTCTAGAAGAGAGGCCACAGTCTCATGGTCATTCAGCCTATTTGTCACTCCACAGAGTGAACCTCCTTGTCGCTTGCCTTCTTTAAACTGCAATAAGAGTTGCACTTGGGAAACAACGTCTTTGTTTTAAGGACTTAACCTTTTATGTCGTTGCTCAGCTCTACAATAACGTTTCTTCTATCATTACATTGCCTCTATGAGTGTTTTTAGTTAATCCCTAATGCTTTGGTAAACTGTGGAAGTGAGCATGGCTCTTGGGTTATTGTAGTGTAGTCTTGTTGAAATCGGGGTTAACATTTCTTACTGTTTTACTCTCGGTGTGGCATTTGTATTTACCACTGTGGCTTTGGTTTTCAGTCTTGAGCTCTGTGAGACACGATTCTTCTACCAGGGTTTTCTTGCAGCTTGACGTTCTCTGATAGGTGGTTGGGATTTCGACAGTGAGCACTGTGTGTTTTTCTTTTACTGATAGTTCCTTCCAAAGCTTATTGTCTTTGCAAAAGGTGGATAGGGTTTTAAAACTTGTCTTTTCACAGTAGAGATAAAGGATTGATCCCAGGTATAAAAATTATGTTCTATCTTAAACATTAAAGAACTATTCAATTAATTTCTTTCATTATTATCAATGGTAATAATAACTCTTGTTTTTGTGTTCAAACCTTTTGCACGCTGCAGTCTAAAGGATAAATCAGGGTTGAAAGACATGAAGAGAAGGGACTCAACCAAAACAACTCTTCTGGTAAGCCTTTGTTTCACTGAGCTTCTCCTATAATTGTTTATAGTGTTGATTTTTGTTGATGGAGTTCATAGGTTTAATGGGTCTTCAGCTCGGCCGTGATGTACTATATTGTAAAAGATTGGACAAGCCAGGGCTGTTACATGATGATTGGTTCAATTTTTATGAAGCCCTAGTGGCTATTTAACAAAGATGGGCTGGGGATTTCATAGCCGAGACAATTGTCTTGTCTTTTGTAAAATTTTGTTCGTAGTGATGATACTTTTTTAACAGGATTTTAAGCCTTGACTTTGTAATGTAAAAAGGCTATAGGGCCGTAACTATTCAGTTCAGTTTTCATTGTTAAATGATTACTTACAACTTGAAGTTGGTTGACTGTATCTCTGTTTTGATAATATATTTATATATGATTTGGTTACTTTAATTATTCTTGTTGTAATTACCCTGTTAGAGGAATTGGGGTTAAGTAAATTCCTAATTAGTTTGTTTTTCTTTTATGTAAATTATATCCTAAGGGTTTTTGATAGTGGGGGTTTTAAAATAGTAACTTAGTTATTAATATCAGTAATGATTTATGTAGTAAATTAATTAAAGGAAAAGATATTGGCTAAATAACTTAACTCTTTCTTGCAATCTCTGAGGTTCAAAATATACTGTTAGGTTTTATTTATTATAGTTACTCATGGATAAAGTATGTAACTCCATATATACAGTCATCTAATTGATGCTTATGGTTGTATGGAATAGAGTAGATAGATTTTGAATTTATTTTAAATATGAAAAGAAAAACTCTTTTATATGACTCTCCAATTTCCAGGTGGCTTCGTCTAGACTAAGGTGCTTCCATTGCACCTTCACATGACTAATGGTGCGATTTCGAACCAGGATCTCCCTCCTTTCGAGGATACAATCTGATTCCACCAGAAAATCTCCTTCGGGCTCCACCTGCACATAATTCCTGTTTATAACATGAGTAGCAACATGTACATATTTTTTTAACACAGAAATATGAAAGACATTATGAACCTTCAAATTTGGTGGTAAAGCCAACTGATATGCTACATGTCCTATTCTAAATAGTATTTCAAAAGGTCCGCAATATTGAGGTGCTAACTCAGCACAAACACCTAATCTCAGACAACTCTTTTTATGCCTCAGCTTAATAAAGACATGTTCACCAACCTGAAACTCTTTTTGAGTTCGTTTAAGATCTGCTTGACTTTTCTATTGATCTTGCACATCTTTCAAGTTAGCTTGCACCTGTTTAATAATTAACTCCATCTCTTTTAATAGTTTAGGTCCCAATACTAACCTGTCAACTGGATTACTCCATGAGATGGAGGTATTGCACTTCCTGCCATAAAAATTTTTGAAAGGACTATATCTTGTTGAAACTTGGTAGTGATTGTTGTAAGAAAACTCTACCAAGTGTAAGTAATCTTCCCATTTACCTAGTTGTTCTCTTACATACATTTTGAGCAGAACTTCCAATACCTGATTCACTCTTTCAATCTGTCCATATGTCTGAGGATGGAAAGAGGTACTGAAATTTAATGTAGTATCCAATCCTTTAAACAAAGACTTCCAGAAGTTGCCCGTAAACTTAGGGTCTCTCTCTGAAATTATTACTTTTGGTATTTCATGTAAACAAAAAATTTGTTTCAAGAATATATCTGCAATATTCGGAGATTTGTAAATAGTTTTTACAAGTATAAAATGAACTTCCTTGCTTAGTTTATCGACGACTACCATTATTGAGTCATTTAGGTTTTCATTTCTAGGTAGTCCTGTAATAAAATCAAGGCAGATTATCTCCCACTTCCAGCTAGGAATAGGCAATGGATGAAGTAACCCAGCTAGATGTTGGTGTTCACTCTTTACTTGCTGACATTCAAAAAACTTAGCAATGTATTCTTCTAGTTCATTTTTCATGTTTTGCAAAAAATAATCCTTTCTTAACATGGTTATTGTCTTGTGATAATCAGGATGTACTGAGTAAGGAGTCTTATGAATTTTGTTTAAAATCAATAACTTAATCTTAGGTACATTAGGTATATATAGTCTATATTTATATAATAATAATCCTTTTTTATTTAAACTATACCCTATACTTAGACTTTCAATTAAATTTTATGTTACCTTTGCTTGTAATTTCTGATATTTTTCATCCAATCTTATTCCTTCTTCTATCTATTCTTCTAAATCTGTTTTATAGGTGTTGATTGCTACTACAAAATTTAGTTTTTATTCTTGCTTAAAGCATCAACAACCTTATTTTATTTTCCCTTAATATGTTGGATTTCAAAATCGTACTCGCTAAGGAAGGCTAACCACCTAGCTTGCCTTCCATTTAAGTTAGGTTAATCCAACAAATATTTTAACCCTTTGTTATCTGTCATTAATATAAAATTTCTTTCGATTAAATGGTGGCGCCACATTTTTAAGGCATGTATGACAACAACTAATTCTAAGTCATAGGTCACATAGTTTTTCTCATGAATATTTAGCTTCCTAGACTCATATGCAATGAAGTGTCCTTCTTGAGTTAAAAATCCACCTAAACCATCATTGCATGTGTCAGTACATACTACAAAGTCTTTATTATGATCAACAATTCTTAAGATTGGTGCAGTGGTTAATAATGTTTTAAACTATTTTAAAACTATATTCACACTTTTGACTCCACTTTTGAAAACCCTTCGATAAATCTTCAATAATAGCCAGTAATCCCCATGAATGATCATGTGTTGGTTACGTCTTTTGGGACTGGCCATTCTTTGATTTCATTTATCTTTTCTGGATCAACAAATATTCCTTCTTTAGTCACTATATGACCCAGATACTGTATTTTATCCTTAAAGAAATCACATTTACTGAACTTTGCATAGAGCTGATGTTCTCGTAATTCTTGTAAAACAATTTTGAGGTGCTCTTCCTGTTCTTTTTTAGTCTTTGAGTAAATTGAAATGTCGTCAATGAATAAAACCAAAAATTTGGCAAGGTACTTATGCATTACATTATTCATCAGACACATGAAGACAGTCGGGGCATTAGTAAGCCCGAATGGCATAACAACAAACTCATAGTGACCATACATGGTCCTAAAAGTTGTTTTAAAGATGTCTTCATCTTTGATTTGGACCTAGTGATAACCAGATCGTAAATAAATATTTGAGAATATAGTCACTTCACGTAGCTGATCAAACAAATCATCTATGGGGGGTAACGGATATATGTTTTTAATAGTCATTTTATTAAGTTGACGTTAATCTATACATAATCGCAGAGTTCCGTCCTTCTTTTTAACAAAAATAATAGGTGCTCCCCAAGGAGACACACTGGGTCTGAATTTCTTTCATTAGAGGAAATTTCAACTCAAAATGGGCCTCCTAAGGAAAATTAATAAAATAATAAAATAATATTTATTAATTTTTTAGGAAGAAAAGAAAAAACTACTTTTTTGTTCGTATTTTTGACATATCTCTATGTGTTTTTACTCAAATTTTGATCAAGAGAGCTTGTTGGATGCAAAATTGAATTCCACATCCAACGAGTACCCACTTGGCATACTTTTAATGAGCCTCGCTACCCCAAAAACAAGAAATACCTGAAAAATGTGACGATGACATCATCATCACATTTTTTTAGGTATTTCTTGTTTTTGGGGTAGCGGGGCCCATCAAAAGTATGCCGAGTGGGTAATCCTTGGATGCAGAATTCAATTCCGCATCCAACGAGCTCTCCCGAACAAAATTTGAGTAAAAACACAGGAAGATATGTCGAAAATACGAACAAAAAAAGTAGTTTTTTTTATGATACCTATCCCTAAATTTATATTAAAAAACGGTTTAAGAGGTGCTCCCTGTTTAAATTTTAAAGAATTTTAATTGGATAATACATGATGACGTGGAATTTGTATTATTTTTGGAAGGCCCATTTTAAATTGAAATTTCCTCTAATGTAACTATGATTTTAATTCACTTAATTCCAATATATTCATTCGATAAGGGGATTTTGAGCTGGGCACTACACCAGGTACTATATCAATGGTGAATTCCAACTCCCTCTTCAGAGGAAGTCCTGGAATTTCTTCTGGAAATACATCTGAATACTCCCTCAGAATCAGAATGTCTTCCAATTTTAATTTATCTTCATTATTAGTATTTTCTTCATTAATTACTGTTACAGCAAAGGCTTTGCATCCCTTCTAAATGACTCTATTTAGTTGCAAAGAAGAATTCTGTCTTATAACTGTTTTCCTAGGGATTACTCTAACATTTACTGTTTCTCCATCGTCATTCACGCAAGTAAAATTTTTATCGAAATAGTTCAGGACTACCTTGTGTTGATATAACTAGTCCATACCAATTAACATATCATAAGAACCTAAAGGTAGTAGATTAAGCTTAACAGAGGTTTCAAACTAATCCATGTTTACAGTACAATCCCTTACAAAACTAATCACCTTTCTTTTTGCACCAGTAGCTAGCTGGACTAACCATGACTTTGTGAACTTTTCTACTGATAACTTGCATTTTTCTACTAAATAAAGAGAAATATAACTTAAGCTAGCCCTTGGATCAATTAAAATAGATATAGGTGTTTGATTCAGCTTACCTTCCACTTCAACCATGGAAGTTTGATAATCTGCCTTCTTGTTTTCCAGTGCTGCATTGATCTTGGGCATTGTCCTTGTTAGATCACCAATAATCATCTCCTCCTGTACCGTATGTATGTTGCTAACAGTCTTCTTCCGGTTGGGGAAAACTAATACATAATGAGGACCATTACATTCCCAACATTTTACTTGTTCTTTTCGTTCATTATTCTTGGTGTAGTTACTGTGATTATTAATAGATTCTTTATTTCTTTGGCCATTTGGATTTAATTGTGAATTACCTTTATTCCCTTGGAAATTTTTATTAGGAAAATTACGTGTGTTATTATTCCTAAAATTACGGTTAGGTACGGAACCTTTCTTTCTTTGTTCAAAATTATTAGATCTTTTAGCCTTCCACTTTGGCGTACTTTCTTTTTTGCGATTTTGCTCATAACAGAAATTCACCTTTCTCATCGGTTATTCTAAAGTTTTGGGATTGTCATATTCAATTCTATCTTTTATATGAAAAGTTAAACAACTTATAAAATACTGTACCTTAGGATTTTCGTCCATAATGTAAGGCACATATCAAAGCAAACTTAAAAATTTATTGTTTAGTTCTTTCATGTTCATTGTTCCCACCTTTAATTCATAAAATTCCTTAGCCCGCTCTTCATAGTATTGTTCTCACAAGAATTTGTTCTTAAAATATTTCTTAGACGTACTCCAGTTAATGTTCTTCTCCCTAATGCCTTTTACTCGTTTTAGGTTCTGCCACCAAATATCTACCTTCCGAGTGAGGTTGTAAATGGAAATTCTGGCTTTTAGCTGATTAGAATAATTATAACTTTGAAAATATTTCTTCATCCCAGACAGCCATGATTCAGCCTCTTCTCCTTTCTCAGTTTCACCATCAAAGGTTGCTGGTTTTATTTTCTTAAATTCTCCTGAAATTTCTTCATAAGGTTTAAATTTTATCTTTCTTGTCTAATGATTATCTTCACTACTATCACTAGTATACTCATAATTATTCTTATGTCGATCACCATAAATATCAGAGGATGAGCTACTTTCAATTTTAGATTGTTTATACTTTTTATTTTTATGTTGCTAAGGTGTATCTTCAAATTCTGTTTGTTTATATTTTTCTTCATTCAGAAATTTTTCCATTAAAATCTGATTCAGCTCCTCCTGAGCTCTCATAATTCTCTCATTTTCCTTTTCGATTGTTTCCATCTTTGATCTTAGTTCTTTACCCATTTGTAATAATTCAAAAGATTTATTTGTTATTTCTTCTTGTATAGGCTCTCTTTTAGAATTACTTTGTTCAGTAAACAGGGACTCCTCATCCGCATATTCTTCCAATCTTTCCATACCTGCACTTTAACTCATAAAATTTCTCTGGAAATATATTTCAAAAGAAAAGTAATAATCAGTATGCATGTTTTTAAATATACTATTTGTCTATGCAAGTTGAGCCACATTCGGGCCTAGACGGTTTGAACCTTGTGCTCTAATACCACATGTAATAACCCATAAATTCGTAAAAAATTAAAAATTTTCATGTACCATAAAATATTCGTAGTTGTCACTGCCTAAGAACCAATAACTGCTAACGGTTACTTTAAACAGTAGTATCTAGAATTGAACATTTCTAAATATCTAGCTCTGTATAGTTATTTGTTTATCTTCATAGTTCCATGTTAAGGATTTGAATTTATTAGTTTATGCTTTTGGAATGACAGGAAAATAAAACTATGTCTAAACTTGATTCTAAGCATGTTTTTATTGTCTTATGACAAATAGGAAAGAACTTTAGCTGGGATCAAGGATTACTTAGTTTATAGCTAATACAGTGAAGTGATGCTTCTTTTATAGGTTCTATATAGGTAAGCAGTTTCTTTACCAATATTTCCAAATCGAGATTATCATTCAACTAGCATAAAATAAAATCCTAGTTAAATTATTTGTTTTACAGTGTGAACCAAGTAACAGGTATCGTTGATATTTATTGTTGGAAATCTACATAATTGTTAGTAATAACAATATTTTAATAAACTGGATTTAGCTCAGTTACGCTTACTATCATAGAACTTGTTCATTTAACTTTCATCCTGTGATTTTATGTTGAAAACTTGTATGTAATTCTAGTAGATGTATATTGTGGAGCAGATTTCTTTCTACCATTAAACAGTTACAATAACCTAGAATATCTATTATCCAACTATGGTTGTAAAATACTTTGGCCTAAACTACACATTAACACTAGTACTTGGTAAATAGGATTTTTTATAATAATTCAAGTACTTTTCAAAACTTGAAATGTTTTATTACCAATGTTTTTCTTTAAACTAAGTGTTGATACTTTTTATCTTAAGGGAAGAAGGATTAGTCCTCATATAGGTCTACCCTATTTTCCTTTATATGGTTTCTCATGTCATATGGTTCTTATTAACAATTCATATACTAGTATTCGTAATTCAATGCTTAGACTAACATCCTAGCTAGATATATTTATAGTTGAAAGTATATACATATAATTGATTCCATTATCCATTTTGTATCTTCCTAGAACCGAATACTAAGCATTCTTTTTATATGAGAGAAATCATGAACATGTATAATTTTTCGTATACATTTTTAAAGGTTTTAACTTATACTAAAGATTCTAGTTTAGTGACTACCTTCCCTACTATTTATTATGGTTAAAACAAACATAATCCATATCAAAGATAAAGAAACCATGACAAACTTACAATATGGTATTGACTTTTATACATCATTATGTGCAAGATAAACGAGGGTTTTCGAACAATATTTCCAAACCCATCCTTTGTAAATTATTTGGAGCTACGTGTTCGATGCTCATTTGATGGTTTTCTTGACTTTGAACTGTCTCTCTAAACCCGAAAATATCACCTTTACCCTATCTTTTACCCTGCTCTGGAGGAGAGGCCATAGTCTCATGGTCATTCAGTCTATTTGTCACTCCACAGAGTGAACCTCCTCGTCGCTTGCCTTCTTTAAACTGCAATAAGAGTTGCACTTGGGAAACAACGTCTTTGTTTTAAGGACTTAACCTTTTCTGTCATTGCTCAACTCTACAATAACGTTTCTTCTATCGTTACATTTCCTATGTGAGTGTTTTTAGTTAATCCCTAGTGCTTTGGTAAACTGTGGAAGTGAGCATGGCTCTTGGGTTATTGTAGTGTATTCTTGTTGAACTCGGGGTTAACAGTTCTTACTATTTTACTCTCGGTGTGGCATTTGTCTTTACCACTGTGGCTTTGGTTTTCAGTCTTGAGCTCTGTGAGACACGATTCTTCTACCAGGGTTTTCTTGCAGCTTGACGTTCTCTGACAGGTGGTTGGGATTTCGACAGTGAGCACTATGTGTTGCTCTTTTACTGATAGTGCCTTCCAAAGATTATTGTCTTCGCAAAAGGTGGATAGGGTTTTAAAACTCATCTTTTCAGAGTAGAGATAAAGGATAGATCCTAGGTATAAAAATTATGTTCTATCTTAAACATTAAAGCATTATTCAGTTAATTTCTTTCATTATTATCAATGGTAATAATAACTCTTTCTTTTGTGTTCAAACCTTTTGCAGGCTACAGTCTAAAGGATAAATCGGGGTTGAAAGACATGAAGAGAAGGGACTCCACCAAAATGATTCTTCTGGTAAGCCTCTATTTCACTGAGCTTCTCCTATAGTTGTTTATAGTGTTGATTTTTGTTGATGGAGTTTGTAGGTTTAATGGGTCTTCAGCTCGGCAGTGATGTACTGTATTGTAAAAGCTTGGATAGGCCAAGGCCATTACATGATGATTGGTTCAATTTTTATGAAGCCCTGGTGGCTATTTAGCAAATATGGGCTGGGGATTTCATAGCCGAGACAACTATCTTGTCTTTTGTAAAATTTTGTTCGTAATGATGATACTTTTTAACAGGATTTTAAGCCTTGACTTTGTAATGTAAAAAGGCGATAGGGACGTAACTATTCAGTTCAGTTTTCGTTGTTAAATGATTACTTACAACTTGAAGTTGGTTGACTGTATCTCTGTTTTGATAATATATTTATATATAATTTGGTTACTTTAATTATTCTTGTTGTAATTACCGTGTCGGAGGAATTGGGGTTAAGTAAATTCCTAATTAGTTTGTTTTTCTTTTATGTAAATTATATCCTGAGGGTTTTTGATAGTGGTGGTTTTAAAATAGTAACTTAGTTATTAATATCGGTAATGATTTATGTAGTAAATTAAATAAAGGAAAAGATATTGGCTAAATAACTTAACTCTTTCTTGCAATCTCTGAGGTTCAAAATATACTGTTAGGTTTTATTTATTATAGTTACTCATGGATAAAGTATGTAACTCCATATATATAGTCATCTAATTGATGTTTATGGTTGTATGGAATAGAGTAGATAGATTTTGAATTTATTTTAAATATGAAAAGAAAAACTCTTTTACATAGGTTATTTTATAAAACCTAATTCTTCTTAATAGGAATGCGTAATTAGTACTTCATTTTTGAGTTACACCAGTTTGCATTTCTACTTAGATAAATTTATTTAGTAAATGATATATCTTTGTTTATTGTTTTATGAAAGTTATTCTTAGTTATAATGATTATTGTTTATATATTATTTGTTAATTATTAAAATAAAAGACCTATAATAATTCTTTTATTTACTGTGTAAACCATCACACAGACTAGTATTTTATGCCTTTAAATCTTTCCTAATAGTTCTGCTTATTTTTCTCAAGTAATCGAACTAAATGAGATCATCTAAAATAAAAAGGAATCATTCATACCAATCATACATATAAAACTGTAGAAAATCGTAATTTTACATTGCATACTTCATTCAAGTTTTGATCTGAAATTAAACTAACCTACTATACTAGAGTACTACCTTTACTAAAAAGGTGTGGAAAAATACAGTTTAGGTATTTTCTTTCTATCTATCAGTTAAACTAGAAATTCTTCTAATCATTTACCCTGATCTATATAGTTCATATCTTACTATCTTTTCACAACATATACATTTATCCTAACTAATCCTAGCAGCAAAAAGAACAAAGGCATAACATATCATTGATTAAACATAAACTTTCCAGATAACAGTAAATACTTAGATTCTTGAATAAAACAAGTAGAACCTAGAAATATAGATGAGGTGACAATAGCTTAAGGAACCTATTCCTCCCAATCAACTCCTAGAGAAAGCTAGACTGCAATTCTCAGGACCCCCGAGCTTGTCTCTTGGTCCACCTGGAAGAATTACTGGGTGAGAGATGTAGTCTAGTAATCCTTTGCAACTCCACTTAGTGTTCAGCAGTAAGTCCGTTCTGCATGCAGCGGTATGAACTCAACTTAGAATATATGCACTAGTTCAGGTCTTCATCACTTTTCCACTCAAGCATACTTTAGCTAGTCCCCTCCATCGAATTTTTCTTGTGCACTTCATTCACTCAGAATGTTCACAAATCCAGAATGAGCAACCTTAGCTGTTCTCAATGGGAAGTTTTATTAGCATGCCTAGGTCTTTAGGGTCATTTTTCACTTAATGAGACACCTTCTCTTGTTCCACTTTCTTGGGGAACATGACCAAAAAAATAGAAAAGTTGCCACCTGCAATAGCTAGAAGTAGTTTGAGAATGCTGCCAAGTGTCAATCTGCTCTCAACCTAGCCTTCTCCATCAAGTGACTAGTAAAACACTCATTTAACAAATTCCCTAAGCTGTTCTCGCATCTTTCATTTATTTATTAATAAAATATTCTGCAATTACATTAAATTATTCTTGACCCCACTTGGTCATTAATTACAAACTTTAACATAAAATATAACATAATATTTCTTAAAACATAAAATGTTTTGCAAATTGGGGCATGTGACATTCTACCATATAATATTTCAAAAGGACTAAGCTTTGTTGAAGCTTGATAATGGTTATTATAAGCAAATTCAACCAAATACAAATAGTCTTCTCACTACTTTGGAGAGTCTCTAACATACATTCATAACATGTCTTCTAATACTTGATTGACACTTTCTGTTTGTCCATCCGTTTGCGGATGATATGTAGTACTGAAATTTAATTTAGTATTTAATCTTTTAAACAAAGTTTTCCAAAAATTACGAGTGAATTTACGATCTCTGTCAGAAATTATTACCTTTGGAATTCCATGCAAACGAAATATTTCTTTCATAAAAATGTCATCAATATTAGCAGTTGTATAAATTTTTTTAACAAGGATAAAGTGTTCTTCTTTACTCAATTTATCCACAACTACCATTATTGAATCATTATGTTTCTATTTTTTAGCTAGACTGGTTACAAAGTAAAGACTGATAAATTTCCATTTCCAATTTGGAATCGGTAATGACTGTAAGAGGCCTGTTGGGTGTTGATGTTCAGCTTTAACTTGCTGACATTCGATACATTTAGATAAAAATTTAGCAACCTCATTTTTCATGTTAGACCAAAATTACTCTTTTCTTAACATAGTTATCATCTTCTGATACCCCGGATGTCCATAATAACGACTTTTGTGAATTTCATTTAGAATCAGAAGCTTAACTTCTGGTATATTTGGAACATAAAGTCTATTTTTAAATAGTATTAAACCTTTTTCATTAAAACTGTAATACTTAATTATATTTTCGTGTGTATTCTGAGTTATCTTTTCTTTTAACTTCTGGTATTATGGATCTTGCTTTATTCCTTCTTCTAGTTTATCTTACAAACCAATTTTATAACTGCTAATGGAACCTACAAAACTTGTCAGTGATTTAAGAAATCAACCACTTTATTTCCTTTCTCTTTAATATGTTTGATTTAGAAATCATATTCACTAAGGAAATATAGACATCTAGATTTCCTTGCGTTTAGATTTTTTTGATCAAAAATATATTTTAGGCTTATGTTATCAGACATTAGCAGAAATATTTTACCTATTAAGTGATGAAGCCACTTTTAAAGCGTGGATTATTGCAGCCAACTCTAAGTCATAATTTGTATAGTTTTTTTCCTAAATTTTTTATTTTCTTGATTCGTATGCAATTACATGACCTTCATGTTTCAGTACCTTGCCCAAGCTTTCATTGCATGCATAAGTGCATAAGTCGAAGTATTTGTGTGGGTATTCTATTTTTATGATGGGTGCAATAGTTAATAATTATTTTAGTTTATTAAAACTGTCTTCACATTTATGATCCAAAACAATTTTCTTACCCTTTTTCTGTAAAGAAGTTATAAGATTTGAAATCCTTGAAAATCCTTTAATAAATTTCTTGTAATAATCGGTTATCCCCATAAAGGATCGTACATCAGTTACGTCCTTAGGAATAAGCCAATCAATTATATCTTTTATTTTATTTGAGTTTACCGATATCCATCTGAGTCTACCGATATCCCTTCTTCGGATATTACGTGCCTTAAATATTGTATTTTATCTTTATAAAAATCACATTTGTTGAACTTAGCATATAGTTGATGTTGTATTAACACTTGTAGAATTATCTTTACATGTTCACCATGCTCTTCTTTTATCTTAGAATAAATTAATATGTCGTCTATAAAGACAACTACAAATCTTTCTAAGTACTTACTTAGTTCATTGTTCATTAAGCACATGAAGGTTCCCGATGCATTTGTTAGACCAAAGGGAATAACCAAAAATTCATAGTGCATGTATGTTGTCCGAAAAGAAGTTTTAAATATGTCTTCATCTTTAATTCTAACTTGGTGATACCTAGACCTTAAGTCGATCTTTGAGAAAATCATTGCTCCATGTATCTAATCGAACAGATTGTCAATGCATGGTAGAGGATATCTATTCTTAATATTCATTTTATTAGGTTGACAGTAGTCTATGCATAGACGTAGAGTACCGTCTTTCTTTTTAACAAAAAGAACCGGTGCTCCCCAAGGGGATACACTTGGTCTTACATACTGTTTGTCTATTAATTCTTGTAATTGTAAATTTAATTCATTCATCTCTAAGATATTCATTCAATAGGGAGATTTCGAATTAGGTACCACTCCAGGTACTAAAAGTCCAGATTTCGTTTAGGAGGTAATCCTGGAATTTCTTCAGTGAATACATCTGCAAAATCTTGTAGGATTGGAATATCCTTGAATCCTCGTTTATCTTCTTTATTGATTTTTTCATTATTTATAATGTGTATAGCAAAGACTTTAAAGCCTTTCCTTACAACCTTTTTCATCTATAAGGCTATAATTGGTCTAACAGATATATTCCTAGGTATTCCTTTGATAGTAATTATTTCTCCTTCATTATTCAAACAAGTAATAGTTTTCTAAAAACAGTTTAAAATCACTTGGTGTTTCTCAAGCAATCCATTCCTATTAGGACATCGTAAGATCCTAAAGGTAACCCATTTATCTTGACTTGAGTTTCAAACTGACTCATCATCAAATTACAACTTTCAACATAATTTACCACCTTTCTTTTAGTTCATGTGGCTAGATGGACCGACCAGGATTTTTCAAAATTTTGTGACGATAAGTTACCTTTTTCCACTATGCTAGGAGATATATAACTTAAATTAGCACCTGGATCAATTAAGATGGAAATAGAGAAATTTTGGGCCATACCTTGCACTTCCACCATGGAATTCTAGTGATCCGTCTGTGGGTTCTCCATAGCTGCATTTATCATGTGCATCTCGTTTTTCACATCCCCAACTATTTCCTCTTCTTGGAATTTGTGTATGTTTTTGATGTTCCCCTTCAGTTCAGACAATACTTGGCATAATGTGGTCCTTAAAATTCCCAGCATTTGATAGGTTCCCTTTGAAAAAATCGTCATATGTAGTGAATGTTTTTCGTAAGGAGAGAACTACATTCATGCTTTTTAAAGCTCGACGTTTAGATCTCACTCTGAGATCATAATCAGGAGTGCTTACTCCCAAAACTCTTGTTTGAATTGAATCATGTTCTGATCAAAATGACTTATTTTTTTAGTCTTCAAATTAGGTAGACTTTCTCTTTTCTTGCTCTGCTCATAACATAATTCATCCTTTCTCATAGCTTTCTTCAAGGTTTTCTGATTGTCAAACTCAATCCTATCTTTGAAGCTAGTAGGTAAACAACTTAAAACCTGTTGAATTTTTGGATTTTCATTTTTTATGTAAGTTACGTATCTTAGCAGGCTTAAGAACTCGTTGCTCAATTATTTAATGGACATGGAACCCGGTTTTAAATCATAGAAATCATTGGCTCTTTCCTCATAATATTGTTCGGACATAAAATTTCTTCTGAAGTACTTCTTAAAAATTCTCCAAGTTAACTACTTCTCTTTCATATTTTTGACACTCTTTATATCTTGCCACTAGATATCATCTTTTTCAATCAAATTGTAAATAGCCATTCTGGCCTTTCATGTGCACAATAGTTGTAAATATGGAAGTATTTCTTCATTCTTGACATCCAAGCTTCTACTTCCTCTCCTTTCTATGCTTCCCCATTAAACATGGTAGGCTTTATTTTCTTGAATTCTCCATAAATCTCTTTGTAGGTTTTATACTTCTTTCTCCTAGTTTTTTGGTCACTTTCACTATTGTCACTTATGTACCTTTTAGTTTCCCAATGTGACCTTTTTTTAACCTCTGAAGAATATTCACTATCCGGATATCTTGTTTTCTTTCTTTTATGTTTATGGGAGGTTGTTTAAGAATCGGTTTCGATAGTATTTCTTTTATCTTTCTCCTGGTTATGTATTTTGTTGAGTAGATATTCATTCAACACTAAAATTCTTTCATTATCATGTTTCATAGTTTGAACTTCATTCTTAAACTCTTTGATTGTTTTTAGTAGTTATGGATTATTCATGTCACGTCCCCATGCCTCCGACCGGCGAAGAGGACGCGACCAACACATCAAACACGACCGGGAAAACAACCCCATGAACATGAACAAGAAAATTCCATGCTGAAATTAAAAATTTACAGGATGCATATTAAAATGCCTAAGCATACACAAATGCCTGAATCCTCAATCATACAGCGGAAGCAAAACGCATACATCTCCAGCATCCCACCATGTTCAATATGATTCATTAATTGACATCAATATATATATATATATAGATGGAACATAGACAGCAGCACTTATCTGTTGATGAAGAATCCCGCAACCAGCTATGTCGCTGCAACGTTCCACCCAACCATAGGCCAGCTTGCTCATTGATCTCTCAGCAATGCTGCCACCCCTGAGCTGGGCATGATTCCTCAATGACTAAGGGACAATTGCAGGCTTACACATATCCAAGGGGACACAAAACAGCAGGCAAGCACGATTGGGTTTATCAGGCTGTCCACAAATCAGCCAAGCCAATGCAGCCCAAAGGCCAACCACTGCATACACGCAGCAACAATCCCTTCACATCTCTTGTGAAGAAGGCAAACAACCGGTGACAGTCCCAAATAGTAGATGAGCACAGCTAAATCCCACAATGCAACATGGAGTTGTTCTTGGCCCTATCGTGGCCAAAACAACTCAGCAACAACACCCCAAACCAGGGGAACAACAACAACCCAATCAACCAACAAATAATGGCAACAATTCGCAGACCACAGTGGACAAGAAATAGAGCTCCTAACATAGCTATGGGAGACTCAAACTCAGACCACAGTAGAAAAATGGCTCACCACAAATACCCAGCGGCCCAAAATGCAGTTGGACACCACAGCTAACATGAAAACACGTGGGGAAGACAACAGCCCCAAAACAAAATAGTGAGCATGGCTCTCACATGGGAAATCGGCCTCAACAGTCTGTGCGTGAGGAAAAACTTTCACCCAACAGCAAAAATACACGGGAAAACATACCCGATCCCTGCGTGAGGATTTCAGCCTGCGCGTGAGGGAAAACAGCCTCACCCCTGCGTACGAATCAACAGGCCATCCGAAGGATGAACAAACCTCTGTGTGAGGAGCAACAGACCAGCCGTGAGAGTAAGCAACAGGACGTGAAAACCACCGACCATGGGGAGAATGGAGTCGTGGGGAAGATGGAGGAATTGCTTGCCTCTTTACCCATGTTTTCTCCAGCAATAAATGCCCTCAGCCACTCAGCCATAACTCGCCAACCACTAGCTGAAGCATTAAAGAGGTTGACAAGGTTGGATGAGGCAAGGAAAAGTGGAAAACAAACAAAGGTGGTGAAACATGGGTTTTTTTCCCATAACCAAGGTTTGACATCCCCCACCCCTTATCCTTTGGAACCATGCCCTTTTCATTTTAACGTTGCACTGTCGTAGCTGGTTGTGGTTTCAGTTTTATTTGATGTGCGTATTTACATGATGCCACATTACAATGTGCCAAACAACACGATATACCATCAGCAACTATACCTATTGTCGAAACATACACACACAAATCGATGATGGGGCTTTTGCCTTGAGCTCCTCACCACGATTAATTACAATATATACATCATGCAAATAGGGTCGAAACTAGGGACATTACATTCCCCTCCCCCTTGGAATAACACCGTCCTTGGTGTTCCATTACATATATACAATACATATACAATTGCACATCAAAATTTCAAAATTGCAGATCTATCCCACGTTCAATCATTTACTTTGAACGTTCAAGACCAAGCCTCTCGGCTTCCATGGACCTCCCCTGCTGGTTCTCAGCTTCCAGCTGACCCCGAAGTCTAGGAACTTTGTGGCTATCGCCTTCATCATGTTCCCTCATTGGGCAGTCCCGGCGTAAATGATGTCCTCCGCATCTCTAGCATTTCACTGGTTGCTTCATCTTTACCTGCTCAATTTCCTTTGAGTCTTCATGCCTGGACCATTTCTTATCGGGTCGCTTGGACATTCTTCCCATTCCTGATCCACCTTCCTTTCCTTTGCCGATTACTCCCAGAAGGATTTTCAACTCCCTTTGCAAACCAATAGAGTCTTGCAAAATCTGGTGGTTCATCTCATTTTGCCTTCTCTGTATCTTGAGCATCTCCCCAAGATTCTCTTGGGTCTTGGAAATCACTTGAAGGAGACTTCCAGCCAAGTCCAACAACTTTTGATCTGCTGCCATAATCAATGCGCACCATCTGGTTTCACTTTTCTCACCTGTGGAATGAACCATTAAAATTCTATCAAACCAAGCATAATATAGATATCAAAATCAGTTAGTTAATTACCCAACTGGCATGACAGTTCAAGTTCCATTAAGGAAACTTTCATATTTTTCATTCCTTTCCCCAACAGGCACATGAGCTCATTCATGTCCATTCCTGGGCAGGGAATTAACTATTCCAGCATTCACAAATTTACTTTAAGCAAATACACACATTTCATTTTCAATCATTCATGCATTCACAATGCATAAACATATATCTATATAAATATATAATCAAAAGGCGAGAGAGAGCAGTAAGAGTTTTTTCCCCTCTTTATTTTGTTCCATCCTAGAACCCACACCATCACTGTGGCTTTTCATGCTCTCATCCTCGTTCACTTCACCGTGAATGCTGGACCACTCCTTCTTGGTCATGACACTTAGTGTCTTTGGTCTATTCCAGACCTCTAAACCATGGAGTCTCTCCACATGGTTTGTCTCGGCTGCTAGGACTCCCCCGTATTACTAGCACCTTTTTCATTACCGCTCATTCCGAGCTTTCCAAGACAGTCACATGTCCACATGCACTCCTAGGATGCGCTTATAGTCCTCGCCTCCAGTGATACCTATATCCAACATTGATTAGATTCACATGTTTAGTTTATTCTCATCAGTTTCATTTCTAAGCAAGAGCTTAAAACATCATAACCAAATCATATACACATGTATATTCATAAGCAAAATAATCCAATACTTATCTGTATTGTATGTTTCCTCGTTCGTCCATAGGATCCTGCTTCGCTTTGCAAGCCTTGGGATCGCCTATGGACTTAGATGTTAGGTCATCACGCAGGCTTCTCCTCAACATCAAATAATTAATGTCCAGCCAGTACATTCTCATGTCAACTGGACTTGGAACTTATCATGACCATTTCCAGGTCTAGGATTTACTATGGATCCTTAGGCACATCACAGCCCATCATACTCTTATGTCAACAATAACACATACACTTATATCAACAATAACCCTTACTCCGCAACCCCTCACAACAACCATTTACCTTTACCTTTTTACCTTTAGCCTGTCAACACAAGCAACACAAGCAATGCAGGCAAACTCGTCAGCGTTATTGCTTTTAAAACCGTAATCATATTTCATACCATGCGGTCATAATGGATACTAAATCAAAACATGTTCTGCATATAAAATTTAATAATTAAACATGCATATTCATAGCTAGGGTTACAGAACACTTATCCATTTGCCGTCGTAGTATGCCTTTATATCTGTTAGGCACCATCAAGGAGTTGGGAAAGGCTGAATGCTAAGCTGCTGAGCTCGCTGTAGAGCTAGGAACACCTACACTAGAACTAGCCTGACTTCTAAGACACCCACACACACCCAACACAAGGAATCAGTCCCTTCTCTGTTACTCGGTCCCTCAGGCCCTGCATTCCCTTCCAGTGCTATCCCGGGGTTGTGGAGAAGAAAGTCATCCCTCTAGCTCTGTCTATGCAGTTTCCAATCACCAGGTTTAAGAAAACCAAGCCCCCATCCCTGCTCCCAACACAGTTCGTATCCACACATGTCTCACCGACATAACACATACCATCTCACTCATGTTATTACCAAACATGCAGTGCAGATGAGACATTTCAAAATGTCCAATGGCGTTTCACCTGAAACCCATTTCCAAGGGAAAACCTTCCCATGAAGTTTGGCTCTTGCAGGTCATCACACATGATCTTCCTGCAGTGTGTACTCCTGACACATTCATCAAATAGCCAAACAGTCAGTCATTACCTGATACTACAATCCTAATTGATCGTTCCATAACCAAGCAATGACAATTAGCAATCAAATTCAATAAGAATTTGCAATTCTATCTACTACAGAAATTGACTTGCTCAATCGTGGGTCTCTTGTAAGCAGCATTACTATGCCCATTATAATTTTATGCTTACTATCATAACATGAATACCCACTTACCATGTGTCCCTCCTGACACAATCTCACACAATCCAACAATGATTAGTAGTTGTTAGCACTTTCTTAAATCCGAAATTCACAGTTCAAATTTAACAACTCATCATGCATGCCAACTACTTTCACAACCATGAGACTTCTCCTCATAAATGGTAGATTCTGGCATTGGTCAGGGTCTTACCTCTCAATGCCATTCTCGGAATAATCCACCTGAAACATGAGTTTCAATCAACCAAACACAATCTCATGCATGCCAACAGTGGCTAGTGGTTGTCAGCAATTTCTCAAATCCAAAATTCACAATTCGAATTTTAACAACCTATTATGCATATCATATGGTAGATTCTGGCATTGGTCAGGGTCTTACCTCTCAATGCCATTCTCGGAATAATCTACCTGAAACATGAGCTTCTATCAATCAAACACTTGGTAAGTATGGATGCATATACTATCTCATTACTACAACCATCACTGAAGCATTTTTAGAATTTATAAAATTCAAATACTCCCAACTGTTAGTCACATCAGTGTTATCAAAACTCGTTTACTTCATGCAATCATTATCATACTAACGTTGCAAGGTATAATCATAGCATTCATGCAATTAAATGAAGGTTTAGATACCCTTACTTCACAAGTGTATCATTCATACCACCTTGCTCTTCAATAGAGCATTTCTGGTAGCCAATTGATCATGACTATCCTGCATTCATAGCAACCTCTGAAATGGTTCCTGAATTGTCATTAATTCACCATTTCAGTCGTTAGTTAGTCCGCATATCACATGCATTCATCTCAATGCATTCATGCAAGGCATCACAACAATTGCACCTTTACTTAGGAAATCAGTCACTCACACCCTTCATATGCATACATTCAATGCATAACAACAAGATTCATAAAAGCTTCTTAATGCATGTCCATTCAACGCTACCTTGCATTGATTCAGGAATACTATGCATGCAATTATACCATGGCCTAACCATGACTTCCTCATATAGGATGCATTACTATAATCAGTATCACCAACATATATAGACATGACACCTGTCTACATTCCAATATTCACATGGTATGAGGTCTCTCACCTGTACCAATCCATGGAATTTGTCATAAGAAAACTCTTACCTGCATGGGTCTTACTTACGCCCTTGCCATGACCACTTTGGTTGGTCCTTTACAGGAGATTGCAGAATTTGCTCACCAACTTTTCTTATGGACTCGTTGCCTTATCCCTTCTCCACAGGGTTGCTGGTCTCATTCATCAGCATTAGCAACATATTCATCCAGGTCCATGTCATCGTTGGTTTGTCCACTAACGCCAACATCAAAACAATTATTATCATTAGTGGTACATTATAAATATATATAATTCCCAATATTCTTACCAACATGCAATATCCTATGCATGCAATACATATTCTCCTTCATTTCAGCTATATACTTAGGAAATGTAGTTATAATCAGCAAGACAGGGTTTTAAAGAAAACATCCCTTTCAAGTCCCTCATCTTCTCATGGAATTCCTTTTTCACACAGTAGCTGGTTGACTTCATAGTCCTTGCTGCCCCTGGGCATGCAACTCTCCAGATTTGTCCATTTTCTAACAACGGTCATCATTAGAACTTTGTTGCTCCATGCTCATATTCTGGTCACTTATCCTTGCTCCTTGTTGGATAAGCTTTCCAACGCCTATTCACATGCTTCATTCCGATCTCGGATGTGAAAACCACACCACTTCCAAGAATGAAGATTTTCACCAAATCTTTGCATTTTACACACAGCTGCATTTTGGTTGCCAACTTCAGCCACTCAGTAACTTACGGATCTCATTTTCGATACACCATTCATCTATTATGGATTTGGGTTTTACTAATTTGCCCAAACATAGAATCTTCTTTTTACAAGAATAACTGTCTCAGAGGGACGATGGGGGTCAAGGGGGCTTGCCCCCTTGTGGCTTCCCTGCGCCACTGTAGGGCAGGTCGAGGGTAGCGCCCTCGTTTTTTTTTGTTTTTTTTTGTTTTTTTTTTTGTAAATTGTTTGTTTTCGCGCAATCTGGCGCTTTAAATCGCTGCCTCTTTTCTCATCTCCAGCCCTGAAATTCACCAAAAAAAACAACTGAAGAATCCCTCGGAAACAATCGAAATCTACTCAGAAAATGTCATGGAAAACTCAAATTTTCCCCTTGCACATAATCGGATCTCATTCCACTCTTCCTTCCGTTGAATCGGCTCCTCTTTCCATTCTTTCTTCTGCCGAATCGGCTCCCGGACCATTCTTTCTTCCGCCGAATCGGCTCCCGGACCATTCTTCCTTCCGCAACGGTGGACGTCGGAAGCTTCTCTCTTCCACAACGGCGGACGTCGGACGTAGGTGGACTTCTGACATCGGAAGCCAAATCGTTTTTCCATCCACAACGATGGCACGCGAAGCCTTATCTTCTTCTGGCGGCTGCCTTCCTTCGTCGGAAGCCAAATGGCTTTCACCTCCACAACGGCGGAAATTAACTCAGCGAACTCTTTCGCAACGGCGGACGTCAACTTCATCTAGTGGCCCACCGGCTGTTTCAACACTTAGACGAATTTTCTCCAAAAATTCCCTTCGTCGGCAATTGGATGACTTTTGAGTCGGATGCAGGATCGCTCCGCCGTCTGCAACAGCGATACTTCCGGAAGCTCCAATCCTTCCGCTTTGGCACTTACGTCGGACGTCGACAGACTTTCACATCGGAAGCCAAATGGCTTTGGCTTCCGCAACGGTGGCTCACCAAAGTCCGAATCCCTCCGATTGGCACTTACGTCAGACGTCGGCTGACTTTTGGATCGGAAGCCTTAATGATTTTGCTTCCGCAACGACGGCTGACGGGTCACTTTCCTTTCCGATTTCTCCAACACTTAGACAAATTTTATTCAAAAATTTGTCTTCCTTTCTTCTTCCCGCCGAATGTAGCTCCAGTCGACGGTCGGACAACTTTCACGCCGGATGCGGAATCACTTTACCGTCTGCAACGACGGATGGGAAGATCGTTGTTTCACCTGCAATGGCGGAGGTTAACTCCGTGAACCCTTTCGCAACGGTCGGACGGGAAACTTCACCCATTCGTTCGCAACGGTGGATGTCCATTCTGCCAGTCCTTCCGCAACGACGGAATTCCACTTCCTCCAATGGTCCGACCGCTCAACACTTAGACCGTTTTTTCTGAATTCGTTTGCTCATGGCTGTTCTGCTAGCCATAGAGGGTAATTCTGCCCTCTATCAGCGGCTCTTTCTTGGCCCATAGAGGCCCATTGCTGCAACCCAAGATCTGATACCATTCTATCACGTCCCCATGCCTCCGACCGGCGAAGAGGACGCGACCAACACATCAAACACGACCGGGCAAACAGCCCCATGAACATGAACAGGAAAATTCCATGCTGAAATTAAAAACTTACAGGATGCATATTAAAATGCCTAAGCATACACAAATGCCTGAATCGTCAATCATACAGCGGAAGCAAAATGCATGCATCTCCAGCATCCCACCATGTTCAATATGATTCATTAATTGACATCAATATATAGAGAAAGAGATGGAACATAGACAACAGCACTTATCTATTGATGAAGAATCCTGCAACCAGCTACGTCGCTGCAACGTTCCACCCAACCATAGGCCATCTTGCTCATTAATCTCTCAGCAATACTGCCACCCCCGAGCTGGGCATGATTCCTCAAGGACTAAGGGACAATTGCAGGCTTACACATAGCCAAGGGGACACAAAATAGCAGGCAAGCACCGTTGGGTTTATTAGGCTGTCCACAAATCAACCAAGCCAACGCAGCCCAAAGGCCAACCACTGCATACATGTAGCAACAATCCCTTCACAGCTCTTGTGAAGAAGGAAAACAACCGGTGATAGTCCCAAACAGTAGATGAGCACAACTAAAGCCCACAATGCAACACGAAGTTGTTCTTGGCCCTATCGTGGCCAAAAAAACTCAGCAACAACACCCCAAACCAGGGGAACAACAACAACCCAATCAACCAACAAATAATGACAACAATTCACAGACCACAGTGGACAAGATACAGAGCTCCTAGCATAGCTATGGGAGACTCAAACTCAGACCACAGCAAAAAAACGGCTCACCACAAATACCCAGTGGCCCAAAACGCAGTTGGACACCACAGCTAACATGAAAGCACGTGGGGAAGACAACAACCCCAAAACAAAACAGTGAGCACGGCTCTCACATGGGAAATCGGCCTCAACGGTCTGTGCGTGAGGAAAAACTTGCACCCAACAGCAAAAATACCGAGAAAACTTGAAAGTTACTGCTGCCGAGAGATCATCTTACTGTTTTGGGGTTTTGCTTTTGGTGCTAATTCTTTCTCTGAGGAAGCTGGGGGGTTTTCTCCATTTATGGTTTCCCCGAGGAAAAACACTGTGTTCATTGTCTCTTGTGTTTGATTGATGTGCTTGTTATTCTCTCAGTTAAAGATCCTAATATAATGCTAGCATAAATGTTAAAAATCTAACAATTTTAGTGATTACTATGTGTTTTTTGAAAACTAAAAGGTAAATGTAACTTCACCCATACTCTTCTTTTTATACCAGGTATTTTCCTACCAATTCATGGTTTAACTCCATGGTAATGTATTGTGTGTAGGATAACTCTCCAACAAAGTGTGGAAAGAGGACTAGCTACGAAACCTCTATAATTGACTCCTAAGACCCATGACACTAACTTGCATGGCTCTTGAGGATGCCATTGGGTTTTTTGAATATGTTTTATGGCATTGGGTTTTCTTCCTACTCCGTGTTGGCTTTGGTATTTTATACAATTGATAATGTAAGGTGTTTATTCACCTCGTCTGGAGTTGTAAAATGACTGTGGCACCCTGTAACTTTGTTTGGTTGTAGACTTGTTTTTAAAATGGTATGAACCTATGACGGATCAATACTGCAACTCTATTATGTTTAAGGTGATTGTAAAAAAATTATGGATAAGAGAAAATAAAGATATTAATCAACCCTAATCAAAAAAATCAAAAGTATATTTTTGTTTAACTATACTTATTATATATATATAGTAGCTCCATAGTTAAATATGAACTTACAATTCTTAAGATGTCCTCAAATACCATTTTATTGAAACAAAAAAGTGGTCCATAAACCCACATTAATGATTATACTGCAATTTCAAATTTTATTTGTTACACTATTAAAACAAAATAAATTTATGTTTTATTTTATTAAATCTAGAAAGTTCAAAATCATGTATCGTAATTTCATTTCATTTTTTAAATGTAAAAATATATTTATCCCAACATGTTATTATTAAATTAATCAAATTATTAATTTTAATATAAAAATCATGAACATTAAACTAAATTTTAAAATTAAATTATTAAAAGTATATATCTAATAACTGACATTGAAAATTGTAATTCATTAATAATTCCATTATCAATTTTTATTATCTTATTTTCAAACTGCATACACATACAATGTTTAGTATTTTGGATATTAATAATTTAATTATCTTATTTTATCATTCATCAAAATTCAAATCATTACTCAAAATTACAATCCATCATCACTAACATCAACAATTTCTACCTCGAAATGCCGATTAAAATTTACATTAGTCAGAATCATTGAACCAACCTTTGCCAAAGTGTGGATTATACGGTCTAACAAATGATCAAGCTGCGAAATCCACATTCAAAACATCTGTAGATGTGACTGTAAATATGTACAAAAGGATTTTATAATAAATCGAGATCCAGATTCAAAACCTCTATAGATAGGACTGTAAAAATGTCAAAAAGTATTTTATAACAAATAAAAAATTTACGTTCCAATCAAAGTTCGCCAAAAGTTTACAAAAAATGATTGAATTAATTAAACTCTGCGCATGAGTTGATTTTACAGAGAGAAATTTGATTGACGTGATGAATCTAACTGTTATTTTTTCTCGATATACCTACCATTATCGACCTTTCCCAACAGCTTGGGAAGCAGCCGCCCGTCCGTCTCTAAATGGGAGCACAACACGGTAGTTGCAAAAGGACCAAGAAAATCCCTCGCTGTCAATTCCTTTTTCCTGTATAACCTAATTCTTAAAAAATAAACTTTGAAATCATTCGTCCCCTTTGTAGTTGCTTGATTAGGGTTACTGGCATCCTCTCTCGTCTGGTCTTATCCCACGTAGCTGTCGAATAGCAACGTATAGAAAGCTGACATGCCCTAGAATAACTGTCGCCATCCTATATTGACCTTCTTTTTTCCTTCACAACTATCGCCTTCTTCTTCGGCGATAACAACGGCCCAAGTAACGTTAGGTCCACAAACACCGCACACAGAAAGAGATCTGTCATATTTATAAAACATAATAAAAATACCACCAATCACCTGGTTTTGAGTTTCGACGCCTCAACACCCAACAACAACTGTCACCAATTATCGATGTTTCATGTGCTGAAAAGCTGTTTGAGTTTGATAAGAAGAAATAGAAAATTATATGTTTAGCTGCTCTGCGTACGCTGACGGAATCGCTGATGGTTCGTGATGTCATTCAACTATTGAAGGTGGACGTGGTCCTATTAAAATAATATTTAATATTTGACAAACTTCAATTCATGGTGATTCTGAGATGATTTCTGCCGATTCTTTTCTTCAACCGTCCAATCCAATTGATTCCTTCAAAACGAAGGATTACTGTCTTTTCGGTATTGCAAAGGATAATATAGCTTGTTTTCTAAAGTTGGTAATGGTCATGCAATCCTTTTTGTTTATGGTTGCTTGTCCCGCTTTATGGGCGGCTTTGACCACGTTTTTCTTCTCTATATATTATTTTTGTAAATTATATAATTATCATTAAAATAAATTATCTACTATCGTTAATTTCTTTGGAAAGTACTTATGTTGCTGAAAATAAGTAAAATGGTGATGACAAGGGAAATCTGCCAAGTAAAGGTTGAACATTTAATTTAAAAAAATACGGATTTTGCATGGATTTGATTTTATGATAAAAAAAAGTATCAAGAGATTTTTTAATTTTAATAATAATAATAATAATCTATTTTTAAGGTCACCGCCAAGTGAGACACCAGCAGTGATTTAACTGTAGAGGTATACATACACTACCCCCTCTAGATTTGAACATGTGACCTCTTAAGAGGAAACGCATGCTCTTAACCATTAGGCCCACTCATGTTGTACACATTTAGGGGAACACCTAATAATTTTAATACGAATTTAGTGAAGACCTAATAATAAGCATATTCAGATCTACATATCTATATATTCTTAATCATTTTATTCATGAACATTTTATAATGTATATGTGAAATACGTCGTTGGATCGAAAGTTCCTAAAACACCATGGGTGGAAAGGATCTGCTACCTCCTTGAATAGGAACATTGAAGATGAAAACCACTTCCTCTTAGAGTGCCCTGTGCACATTAGATCTGAGTTTCATAATCTTTGTTGTAAAGCCCACCTTCCTAGACTTTTAGCTTGTCAAAATTATAGTGAGCTCGGGAGGCTTCTTGGCTTCTCACCAAGCTCTTTGAGCATAGGAATACAATTTTAAAAACAAACTAATTAATTGATTGCTTTAGTTTTGATAGACCCAAATTTGCTCTTTTACCATCATCATCATCATCAAAATATTAATAGATAAAATTGTTAATATATATATATAAAGATAATGAGTTCAATATTTGCACGAGTGATTTAGTTGGAAAACACAAAAAAAATTGAGTCGTGTAAGTGTTTGTGTGATTTAGGTTCTGTGTAATCTCAAATGATTAAGGGCTTAGATATCCTTAGGTTGGAGCTTTTTAGTTCATGGTTAAAATGCAGTAACCCCAAATAAATAAAATTTCTAATCATCAATGTGTATATATAATAAATTAATTCTTTAAAATAATTAAATAATTTTATTTAAGAAAAAACTTGCTTAAAAAGATTCAATTAAAAATATAAACAACTTTTTAGTTGGTGAAGAAATTGAAAATTCAAGAACAAACAAGTCTTCAATGATGTTTACATATACTTAGAGATACATTTAATTATGTATTTTTCTTTTTATAAAATGGAGGTATTTAGCTTCGAATTTTGTTTATATATAAAAGAAAATTATTCATAGATTTATATACTTAAATGTTTAAGTTGGAAATTTAATTTTAAATATATATATTTAAACTTTTTAATTTTAATACAAATTTAATGAAAAATCTATAATATATATATATAATCATTTTAATTATGTTTTCAATAATTTTATTAATAAACATTTTATCATCCATAAATATATATGTAGGTGTATACACATTTTAACTAGATATTTATATATATTTTATGTAGATTATAAAATATTAACAAATTCAAGAAATATATATATATATATATATATATATATATATATATATATATATATCGATTGCAAGGTAACATAGTTCTATTAGATCATTAAATCATTTTATTTAAAATCAAATTCTTTCTTAAGAACATTCAATTAAAAATATACTAATACATTAAGAAATTCAAGTAAATATTTAAATTTATATTTACATTAACTTTTTAGTTGGAAAAGAAATTTTAATTTAATAAGAAAAAAATGTATTCCTTACCTATATTTAGTCATACATTTAATTATATATATATTTTTTACCAAATGTAGATATTTACTTTGTAATTTTATTTACATATAGAAGAAAATAATTCATGAGCTTATTTATGAGCTTGATCTAATTAGAAGGATAATACTTGGTTTCCTTAAAAAAATTGTTCATGTGCTCAAAAAGCTTACTAAGAAGCTTTCCAAGCTCACTATAGATCTGGCAAGTTAGGAGGTTATAAAAGGTTTGTATTCTAGAAAATACTATGATATTCAGATATAATGTCCATGGAGTTTTATGAATAGAACAACACCCTATTTCTCTATGGACTTCATGAAAGTTCCTTATAATCATGACTATATTAATCTTCTTTCATGACTACATTAATTTTCTTTCATGAGCTAGTTACTACCTAGAGATACTTTCGATGACGTCCTTATTCTTTCTCCCCGCCTTGGTTATAATTTATGACCTCTTTATTTTATGTATTTAAAAGTTGCTTTCATTAGCCTTTTTAGAAAAGAATTTTCCTTAAGGTCTTTTCACACAGCATTTTTCGTAGGCTTTTTAGCTTCGTATCTTTAAAAACCATATTTTGGAAAAAAGGTGAACAATATTTTGTTACCAATCAAGATATTTCGCCTAGTAATAATTAATCTCCACTTTATTTCTTTATTCAAATATGAACAAGTCATTGCATCTAGCAAAAAAATATCAAAAGGGGAATAAACACTCAAATAATTGGGTTGGAGAATAATTCGAAGTAAAGGGAGATGAGATTAATTGAAAGAGAAAAGAAGGGCTAACAAAAAAATCAATCGACCAAAAAAGGAGAGTGTTGTAATCTACAAGATTAAATTTGAAGTAGTTATCAAGATAGTAGATAACCAAACATAATATACATGCATAAATAGATATAGAGTTAGATGAAGAGAATGTAGTAGTGGAATCAACCACTAGTATTCTATTCTATTATATGATCAAGGCGCTCAAACGAAGTTGGTTCCACCTTTTAGTGCCACTTTATAAATCAGAAACGCACTTTCGAAATGTAAATTCATAACGCATATGCATTATTGATGGTACGTTCAAAAAACCCAAGCCCAAATATGACGCTAAGGTTAGCCAATATCGCATATGCGATATATCGCATGTGTGTTTTCAAAGAGTTACAAATCGCATATGCGATATAGCTCATATGTAATATATCGCACTTGCGATATATTGCATATGCAATATGTCAAACTAAAAAAAAAATAAACCAGAGGCCGCGGGCCAAAATTTGTTATTTGCATAGTGAGGGCGATATTGGGATAACGAAATACCGCACCAACATTTTGTGTTGGATCCTATGGATCTGGATTTGGAGGTGGCTTGGATCCAATGGAAGGCAAGTACTCATATCATCCACAATTGTATTCAATATTTTTTATTTTTTTTGTTAATTTCATAGTTTTTATATTTGTTAAAACGAATTTAATAAAAAAAATTGAATTAAATTAAAGAATGATATATTAAAACACTTTGTAATTTGTTGTTTTAATCTTAAAAGATAATAGCAATGTTGAAGATACTGGGCAAAATGAACCAAACCCAAAACCAAACACAAACCCAAACCCAAACACAGACACAAACCCAAACACAGAGGGGGAACAAGATCAAAATTCACATATTCTTGCTCGTCTGGGTTCATTGAGGCGCCTTAGCTCATGTTTTAGATGGGGGGGACCATTTGAGACAATCTTTAACTGAGGCATTGGACACCATAACAAACACAATTGCTAGTTCCCAAGGAGCTCTGTACAACATTAGCTTGTACATAGAATCCATCAGGCAATACTATTCCAATGGTTTGAGCTATAAAGACATAAAAAACCTAAATATAACCAAAGACCAATTGTTTCCATTATTCCGGGACCCTAGCACCGGATTGGTTCCACCCACCAGTCGAGCACACATTTCCATAGACTCGTGCACGGAACCAAATGTTAAAGCCAATTGGATGGATCATTGATACATGGTCTTCGATCAACACCCTCATGGGAATAGTAACATCCCATTTTATTTCCTAAGGAATTTGTATGCTAAATTTATCTTAGGGAAGCACATGAACTATTTTGATATTTTATACTTCGAGGGTGTGGGTCATGGGATGCCACAATATAGGCAAGGGGATAGGAATGATCCTAACCGTGTGTTGCTGCCGCAACTTTTCCTCCCCGATTTTATTTTTTCACTTAAACTCTGGGACCCCTCCTCATCATTTTGCTTGGATTGATTGTTAAAGGCTTGACCCCTCGAACATATCTGTTCGTCTTGAGGTTGAATACCCGCTATTTTGTTTGCCTCGTTCAGTTTAGTTTGGGTCGTATGGTCTGTTTAATACCCATAGAACATGAAAATGTTGCCTTAGCAAAGAAAAAATGTTTTTGGCTACAATTGATCCTTAACGCTGTTGGTTTTCGCTGTGGATCAGACCTCTTGCGGAAGATGTTGAGCCTCAACTCACCCACCGTTGCAGCTCCCGGATCAAACTTTCCGCCCGATTGGAGTTACATCTGGCGCCCGATTCGTTTGTCTCGATCGCTTGCTCCTAAGGTTCTAATTGCTCGCCGTTACGGCCGGGAGGATTAAGTCAGCTCCCGATTAGAGTTTCACCCGATGTCCGACTCATTTCTCTTTTCTCCCGCCTGCGTCGCTCAGCCTTTGCATCATCTGCCATTGCGGGTGGTAGAGCAATCTAGCCTCCAATACCCTCCTCTCCGGCGTCCGGTTGCCTTTATCGCCCGTGTTGTCACTTTCCTGGTTCTTATGCTCCTCCACCGTTGCGGCTCCTGAAAGCCTTGTCCCATCCGATGCAGGAGTCTTTTCCCGTCCGATCCAAGTATCGCCCGACCGCCGATGTATTTTTGCCGCGAGTTCTCGCCCGGATGAACCAGGCTAGCCCCTTGTGGATTTATCATTATGGTTAGAAATTTTAGATGCCTAACATCTCAATTTAGTGGATAATGCACTAAAGTTGTATGCAGAGAGAATCCCATAGATCGCTGAAGCAACGTATTGCAAAGAAAAGGACAACATAAATGAATGACAAAGGCACCGATGAGGCATTTTCAGCAGTTACTATCAGAAGGTAAACGCCTGTGGAAATGATGGGGAAAATGTAACGGCCAGAGAGGAAACTAAATCGTGAAGGGTCCTGAAAGATCATACGCTGAGGGCAGCCCAGAAGGCAGCAGTTGTGGTTTAAATAACGGGAAGCCTAACTGAAAGGGGGCTTTTTCCCCTGGAAAAAATTGTAAATGTTTGCTTGTAAGAGGAACTACTTCGTTTTACAAAAGGAACTGCAATTCTACCTGGTTGGAGAAAGTGAAATGGAATGTATCAATGCGTTTCGATGAATGATGTTGGAGAGGAACTATTTCGTTTTTAGCTGCATTTCATTTACTATGAGAATGTTTAATTTCCTGAACCTATGTTCTTATTGAATGTTCTTTGGTATTTTCATGATCTTTCCATGTGAGTAATAATGGTATTCATACAGCAATTGGCTACCTGATTGTTAAATATTTGTGATTGTTCATGTGTCTGAAAGGAGTATCAGCTAACTATAACCCTTCATACTGCATGTGCAAAAAATTGAATTACTCACTTAAAATTGATGGCTCGCTCCCTAGTGTTAGATTAGACAATTAGTTTCTTTCTCATTGTATATGATTTGGTTGCCTGCAGGTCTAAGACGAGAGGTAAGAACCTGCACATCACATCGTGACCGCCCCTCACAGTCTCATCACCTTGCACTTAGTTAGGCACGTGCATTTCATCTCTTAAGTTAAAATACAAAAACTCGGTGGACCGGGCCGCAATCGGTAAAGCTTTGTTTTTTTGTTACTTGACTCACGGTAGCTGGACCACAAACTGGACGGATTCCCTATACCAAACAGTCAGTGGGCTAGTTGGGAACGCTGATTGGGGAGAATCCCTTACTGTTGCCGCCTGAGAATTTCTAGGCCTCAACAGTTTTGGCGCTAGAAGGAGGGCCACCAGTGTATGGCTGGCTAAGGAAACCCGTTTTACAGAGATCATTCCGCTGGTTACAGTTCTGAAAGTAGTGGACCGCGCAATCCAATTCCAGTAGAAGAAAACAGAGAGCATTTATATCCTGTTCGCAATGAAATTGTAAATGATCTAAGAAGAGATACCCGTGCGTATGTAAAGAAGATTGGAGGGTTACCAATTATCCCCGAACTGCCTATAAGAGAGTACAAGAAGAAGGACCGTCCTTTAAGTGAAGATTCGGTGTTGGTAGGAGACTGGGAAGAACTTGTGGAAACTGCCTTACAGGAGGTTGAATTTCCTTTGAACCAAGTAGGTCCAGACACTCCTTACAGTTCTCCTATTCGTACCCCTGCTGGTTCACGTCCCCACACCCCTGTTGGTTCACCTCCGCATTCTCCACCCCAACTCATGGCCGGTGTTAACGCCAATCAACCCCCACCTAATCCTCCACCACCTGCATGGAAAGCCAGGTCACCTCTGAATCTGACCCTGCCGTTGCATGACCTACCTCAAGCCTTCGAAAAGTTATTACCTAAGTTCGACCCAAATGAGAAGATATTAGTGGATGATCACTTACAGAGTTTTTATTTGGCTATAGAAGTACTGAAGGCAGGGGAGCATGAAGATGTGGTTTGTAGATTGTTCCCACATACCCTCAAAGGAGCTGCAGCCTCTTGGTATTTTGGACTGCCCGCCAATTCTATCCCAGACTGGGATACCTTCGAGAGAATATTCAGAAGTAAGTATGCCATCCAAAAGACTCGCGCTGCCCTGATGAAAGGACTGTGTGCATTGAAGAAAGAGAAAAAAGAAAAGGTGCACAGCTTTACACAAAGGTTTGCAGCATATCTAAAAAATTTCTCTGAAATAGATAAGCCTTCAGACAAAGCACTGATTGAATACTATACTTCAGCTTTGGGTCCTGATTTAGCCATGTTTGCAAAAGGTGGGACCAAGCCTACTTTGACAGATACTTATGAAGAGGCAGAAGTGGTGGAGGCTGAAAGAGAGAGCATCAAAGATTATCCTGAACAGTCAGGGGAGAAAAGGAAAACCTTACTGTTTACTAAGCCCAAAGAGGAGAAAGCACCAGACTATGAAGGTATGGCCAAAATGGTGCAAAAGCTCTCTAACAAGATAATATATTTAGAGAAAGAAAAAGAAGCACAAAAGTTCTACAGGCCATACTATAAGAAAAGAGAAGACAACAATCAGGCCCAACCTCCTCCTCAAAGGAATGCATCCATGAATTTGACAGACATCGGTATGGAAAATTTCTGTACTTTTCATGAGCAGCCTCACTCTGAAAAAACTGTCCACAATGGATAAATTCAATGACATTGGTCATGAATCAGATGTTGGATTCCAGACTGACAGAGGAAGATGATGAGGAGAGGAAAAAAAATGTTGCTTCCACTTCTACAAAAGAACAGGAGGAAGAGACTATGGCATTATGGAGTTCTGTTTCCGTGCTCGACACTGAAGAGGAAAATACTCAAGGACGCAAAGGGGTCAGAGAGGCTAACGTGACAACTAGAAGTAAAGGGACGGTTAGTGATGACAGTATTTTACTCCCAAAGATCAGGAGGCTGCAAAGGAATGTCAGGAAAAAGTTTCAAGACAAGGCCTTGGCTGATCAGATACCGGAATTCACTATTACCATCCAAGACCCTAGATGGAACAGAACATCGCCTGAGTCAAATCAAGAGAGCATGAGTGCTGGTAAATATCAGCCTACTAGATCACAAATTGAATATGACATTGTTGAAGATTTGAAGAAGGTGAAAGAAAACGTCCCATTGTTCGAAATGTGCAAAGTACATCAACAGAAAGAAAAACTATTGAAAGTACTTGAAACATCTGAAGAAAAACTGCCCACTGAAAATCAGCCCCGGGATGAAGAAGAAATCGGAGAAGCTAGCACCGGAGGTATGTCTAAAACTAAACATCCACCTTTCCTCCTGACATTTGAAGTTTTCAATCATAACGTGCACAATTGTCTAGTAGACTTAGGGGCGTCAATTAATGTCATGCCCATATCGGTATGCAAGAAAATAAATGGGCAGCCTAAGCCATCCACGTGGAGGGTGGTGCAATTGGATAGGACAGACGTTAAGGTGATTGGTGAAATGGAGGATGTCCTAATTCGCCTAGCATCTGATAGCATAGTATGCCAAGTTATTAACATCGTAGTGGCTGACATACCAGATGCTTACGGCCTGGTCCTGAGTAGGGATTGGTCAGCTAAATTAAATGGGTATTTCGCTTCAGATTGGTCACATCTTTGGTTACCATACAAAGGAAGTCCCAATCAAATCAAATTTCTGAGAGAACCTTACATGAAGTATAACATCACTCAATTGGATGAGAAGAATGTACCAGTTGAATCTGTATTGGGAAACTACTTTCTTGAACTAGAACCAGGGAATTATCAAGCGGAAGAAGCCAGCAGCACATCTGACACTCAGCCTGATGAGCTTGACTGTAAAATAGTAGATTTAGCTGTAGGAGTAAATTCGGTTTCAGTAGATAATGTTTTATGAACTCTATATTTTGATGGCTCAAAGACGTTAGAAGGGTCAGGGGCCGGCTGCGTCCTTATTGATCCACAAAAAAATAAACACTTCCTTTCTTGTAGATTAGAGTTTGAGTGTACTAACAATACAACCGAATATGAAGCATTATTGTAGGGACTCAAGAAAGCGATCGAGCTAGAGGTTAGTAATTTAAAATTTTTTGGGGACTCAGAAATAGTTGTGAAACAAATAAGAAATCAAATACATTGTGTCTCCCCTCACTTGAAAGCTTACTGTTGATTGCATGGGTAGACCTGGGTTTACTATAATCAATCAACAACACCCCTAACTCACTGGCCCTTTCAGCGACAGACGGCGAAGCGATCTGAAGTCTCACCCGAAGTGAATCTAATGGGTTGGCCAAGACTCAAGTGTCTTGGACCAGGTTCTGAGCATCCTACTTCTCTCCTCTTACCCCTGTGAGTCACAAGGTCAGCTATATATGCGCATCACACATCCCCTTCTACTCGCAGCACTTTTAGCCTTGTGATTCCTATCCATGTGCAAGTCACACGGTTTCTTCCCGCGTCGCGCGACTTCCACTTCCTCACAATATCCCCAACCTTATCACACCTCTGCGCACCGCGGGACACCCAGCCTCTAACTCAACGCTAAGCCCTCATCTCGTAGTATCGCGCACCGCAGCTCCTCTGCCGGTGCGATATCGCCTCTCTGCGATATCTTACCGCTACGACTTTGCACTCTTAGCGTTGACTGTGTCACGGTGCGAACTCTACTTCCCAGAAGTTATATTGTGAGTAAATGGTCGTTAGAAACAGACGTAAAGGAGTCTTTAAGCAGCTTACTAAAATACTTCAACTTATCTCTATCATCTTGCATTACCATGAGCTGAACAATACATACATTCACTTACTGCAACTAACATTATATGCAGGATAACTAGCAACAATAAGCACATACAATCACATTCATACAACACATAACACGCAGATTTAACATGGTTCGCCCCCAGGATGGGAGTTACGTCCACCAAACTGTGCTTCTATTATATATCTTTAGGGAAGTTAGCACAGTCTGTTGCACTGCATATGCAGCGTGAGATCTCTTCTAGATCTCTGGTCTATTTCTATCTCTATATTGCCTTTCTTTCAATATATCCTTCCCTCTCTTTCCTCTCTGTGGATGGTTACATACAGACTCAAATGACTCACAGACAAGCTAGGCGTCTGGATCGTTACAACACAGTCTGTCTGACTGACTCCTAAATCTACCTCAAAATAATCTACTGGCCGACTAACGACTCATCCTATGAACCAACCAACTGGCTAACTGACTGATTAGCCAACCCTTTACAATACAAAATGCAAGCTTTTATAGGCGGCCCGAAGGTCTCGCCATTACAACACTGTGGGCCTATCCCAACAGTAAACCCAAACCCTAAATAGTGACAGTCGTTCCTCTCTTTCCTTGAGGTAGCCGCTTCCCGTCACACCACAGCTCTCTGCAGTCTTCCATGCTTCCCGGCACTGACCATGGGTACTATGCACCACTTCTCTACTTTCTGTCCTTCGCCTTCAATGCTTGAGCCTCATTGCTCCTTCTTCTTTATGAGGGTTGTTGGGCCCTCTCGTCTTCCGCCACTGCCTTCAATGCAGTGGTTGAGCTTTCTTCTCTCGGCCGCTCAGGTACCGTTTCCTTCTTGACTTTTCTATCCCAAAAGTCATGGTTTTCAGCTCTGCTCTCTAGCTGGAAACGTGCTACGGCGTCGTAGCTCTGCCTTGTCCTCTTTCCGCCAAAACTAGCAGCTTCTTCTGTAGCTGCGGGACCCTGCTCCAACACTTACCAAAACGAGGTATGGGATTTGCTTAGACATTTTCATGCATTTAACATTATTTCAATCCCAAGGATAAAAAACGCAGCTGCTGATCTTTTAGCTACATCAGCTGCCAGGCTGGTTCCCACTAATAACAAATGCTCTATTGAATTACTTTTCAGGCCTTCAGTACCGGACATGATCACCAACCTGCGAGCATTTGATGATGATCAGTAGATAATTGAATGCTTGACAAACGATGAAGTCTTTAAAGGGGCTATCATAGACAATGAGGAACATCAGGCTGAAATGAAATATAACAATTTCATTCCCAAAGGAGTTAGGACGTTGGAGAAAATGTTTGACTTGAATGAGAAATTTAGAAGACCCGCTAATGTGAAGATGCACAGCTCAACTCTACAGTTTGAGCTAATTAACTTAGGGACTGAAACGGATCCCAAGTTCGTCAACCTCGGTAAAAGTTGTTCACCCGCGGAAAGGGAAAAGTTTCTCAGTTTGTTTAAGCAGTACAAGGATGTCTTCGCCTGGACGTATGCAGATTTGAAAACTTACGACACTAGTATTATTAAGCATATCATTCCTATTAAAGCTGGCGTTAAGCCATATCAACAGCCATTAAGAAAAATGCACCCCAAGCTGGAGCCGCTGATTCAAAGCGAGGTGAAGAAATTGCTAGACGCCAGGATCATCTTTAAAGTCAGGCATTCTGAATGGGTGTCAAACCTTGTGCCTGTCAGGAAAAAGTCGAGAGAAATCAGACTGTGCGTGGACTTCAGAAACTTAAACCGCGCCTCGGATAAAGACAACTACCCGGTACCTCCCATGGAGCAATTGCTTCAGATGGTTTCTGGTTCTGAAATGTTTTCATTGTTAGATGGTTTCTATGGCTACAACCAAGTATTGGTATCCGAAGAAGATCGATTGAAGACAACATTCAGAACTAAATGGGGAACTTTTTCATATAGAAGAATGCCCTTTGGACTGATTAATGCTGGCGCAACATTTCAGAGAGCGATGGACATAGCTTTTCGCGGATTGATTGGGCGAAGTGTGGTGGTCTACCTGGACGACATCACAATTTTTTCGAAGAAAAGAGGGGAGCACGTGTTCCACTTAAAGCAAATCTTTGAACGTTGTAGGAAATATGGTATTTCCCTCAATCCTAAGAAGTGTGTGTTTGCGGTTACTGAAGGTAAGTTACTGGGGCATATAGTTTCGAAGAGGGGTATATCCATAGATCCAGAAAGAATTAAGGCTATTGAGCAAATCCCTATGCCTCATAATAAAAAGGGGATGCAATCCTTCATGGGAATGATAAATTTTGTGCATAGGTTTGTGCCTGATTTTGCCCAGACTATTAAACCATTACAGCAGATGGTTAAGCAAAATACACAATTTAAGTGGACTGAAGCGGAAAAGAATGCTTTCGGTAAAATCAAGACTGCTGTTGCACATGCGCCCTCTCTGAAAAGTCCAGATTTTGACAAGGATTTTATTATATATACATTTGCGTCCGATGATTCATTGGATGCCGTACTTACACAAAAGGAAGATGGGGGTGATGAATACCCAATTTCTTTTATGAGTGCTGGGATGCAAGGAGCTGAATTAAACTACCCAGCCATTGACAAATAGGCATACGTAGTATTTAAGGCAGTCAAGCAATTCAGGCCTTATATACTAAAAAATCGAACCAAGGTAATAGTCCCTTACCCAACCATAAGATCCCTTCTCATTCAAAAGGAATTGGGAGAAAGAAGGGGCAACTGGGTAATAGCCCTTCAAGAATACGACTTGGAATTCAAACCAGCCACTATAGTGAAAGGTCAGGGGTTATGTAAGCTGATGACTGGAAGCAGTAATGATGAAGAGAAAGCATGGGATGATGAAGCTGAGTTGCATGTAATGGATGTTTGTCCTTTATTCACAGCTCCTGAATCTTGGTATAGAGACCTTGTACATTACCTGCAGTCAGGGGTGTTGCCTAAACATTGGAGTTCCAAAAAAAGAAGAGCTTTGCGTCTAAAGTCAGCTTCCTACCAACTCGTAGAGGGCATATTATTCAGAAGAAAATATGATGGGGTCCTCCTAAGATGCCTGGAAAAAGAAGATGCTGAGAAAGTAATGTCTGAATTGCATGATGGTCCGGACGGCGGACATTATTCAGGAGACACTACAGCCCACAAAATCCTTAGGGCCGGTTACTATTGGCCAACACTCTTTAGGGATGCACATGCGCACGTCAGAAAATGTGATACTTGCCAGAGATGTGGTGGAAGACAACCTAGAGCAGCAGCACCTCTAAAGCCTGTAATGATCACAGAGCCTTTCGAGCAATGGGGAATATACGTCATTGGAGAAATAAAGCCAAATTCCTCCCTGGTACATAAGTATATTCTTACTACAACTGATTATTTCACTCGCTGGGTCGAAGCCATCCCATTGCGCAAGATAAATGAAGACGAAGTCATCAATTTCCTAAAAGACCATATCATGACCAGGTTTGGGGTTCCAAGTTCGTTAGTTTTTGATAATGCTAAATACTTTTCATCCATTAAAATTACTGCATTTGCTCATGAGAAATGAATAAAATTACATTATTCTGCTAACTATTATCTGCAAGGGAATGGCCTGGCTGAATCCTCAAATAAAAACCTCATTAGAATCCTGAAGAAGACCGTCATAGAAAACTAGCGAAGTTGGCACTCAGCCTTACCCAATGCCCTGTGGGCTGACAGAGTCACCCCCAAGTCTGCAATAGGAGTGTCACCCTTTACCCTTGTATACGGTAAGGAAGCCATCTTGCCCCCCAACATCATGCTCCCATCTTCCATACTAGCTCAGGAATCTAGGGGGTCGGATGATGAGGTTCTCCAAATAAGAATATACAATCTTCTGAAGGCAGAGGAGGCCCGATCCAAGGCTAGAGAGCATTTCCAACAGCAGCAAGAGGTAGTGAAGAGATGGTTTGACAAACATAAAGCTGGAAAAAGGGAACTGGAAGTGGGAGACCTTGTTCTCAAATGGGATCATCCCCATGATGAGAAAGGGAAGCACACTAAGTTCAAACAGTTATGGGTAGGTCCGTTTCAAATCACCGCTAAACTTGGCCCTGCTACTTATATGTTACAGGATTTACAGGGATGGGAGGAGAACCTGCCGGTTAATGGTCTGGTTCTCAAACCTTATTTTTCTTAAGTTGTTTTTGAGTTTTCTGACTTGTACATAAATAAGCTGTGTTGAGTTATGTTTTCATTTGTTTTAATTTGAGTCTTTGTTTTCAATAAAGGTGGTTAACTCGTGGTTATGTGGGGAACTCCAAATTTCTGGAAATGGTAAACATTTGTTGAATAGTTAGACTGTGGGTTCCATGTGAATTCCTTCCACCAAATAGTTTCTCGAAATCTTTGTGTGCATTGAGGTCTTGCTTAACCTCTTATAAGGTTAATCAGATTCAAAAAGTCTAGAATACTATGCTGAGGCTCTGTGCACTTTACACTTAAAAGTCTAAGGGGCGATGACAGGGGACCCACGAAGAAGAGCAAGATGAACAGAGTGTTAAATATAAATGATCCCATGCCAGGAAATGAATGCCAGAAAGCAGATAAGAGTCAGAATTCCTATGAAAACATCATGCTTCAAAGCTAAATCTAAATCATAAAGTACTAATTTGCCAATGATCCTCTCCGTCCGTGAGCTGAAACTTTAAGCACATCGCTCATACAAAATGGCACTATGGGATAGAGGATCCTGAATTAAAATTCAGTAAGAAAGGCACACATGAAGACTTGCATCATAAGGGGACAAAATCCAAAAGCACAAAAGCTGCTAGAATGGCATGGGAATGAGGAACAAATGAACGTTTATGTTCATCACTAGCTACAATCCTGTGGTGTCCAATGTCCTAAGCTACCTGAAAGCAAAATTAATAATGAACTCATACTTTGGCCTCAGCAGAGTTATCTGGACTCTAAAATCTTGACTTTCATCGCCCGAACTGGACTGATATCAATGATTAAGGTACACACTTCTGTTATGGAGAAATCTGTATAGCTGGAAGAGTTCAATGGATACATTTCTTATGGAACAATATGCCATTCAAGAAAGAAATCACCCAGAGATCTAGGTTCACCAGGAAATCGCCAGTTGTTGCTGCCGCAACTTTTCCTCCCCGATTTTATTTTTTCACTTAAACTCTGGGACCCCTCCTCATCATTTTGCTTGGATCGATTATTAAAGGCTTGACCCCTCGAACATATTTGTTCATCTTGAATTTGAATACCCGCTATTTTGTTTGCCTCGTTCAGTTTAGTTCGGGTCGTATGGTCTGTTTAATACCCATAGAACATGAAAATGTTGCCTTAGCAAAGAAAAAATGTTTTTGGCTAAAACTGATCCTTAGCGCTGTTGGTTTTCGCTGTGGATCGGACCTCTTGCGGAAGATGATGAGCCTCAACGCACCCGCCGTTGTGGTTCCCGGATCAAACTTTCCGCCCGATTGGACTTACATTTGGCGCCCGATTCGTTTGTCTCGATCGCTTGCTCCTAAGGTTCTAATTGCCCGCCATTGCGGTCGGGAGTATTAAGTCAGTTCCCGATTAGAGTTTCACCCGACGTCCGACTCATTGCTCTTTTCTCCCACCCGCGTCGCTCAGCCTTTGCATCATCCGCCGTTGCGGGTGGTAGAGCAATCTACCCTCCAATACCCTCCTCTCCGGCGTCCGGTTGCCTTTATCGCCCGTGTTGTCACTTTCCTGGTTCTTATGCTCCTCCGTCGTTGCGGCTCCTGAAAGCCTTGTCCCATCCGATGCAGGAGTATTTTCCCATCCAATCCAAGTATCGCCCGACCGCCGATGTATTTTTGCCGTGAGTTATCGCCCGGATGAACCAGGCTAGCCTCTTGTGGATTTATCATTATGGTTAGAAATTTTAGATGCCTAACATCTCAATTTAGTGGATAATGCACTAAATTTGTATGCAGAGAGAATCCCATAGATCGCTGAAGCAACGTATTGCAAAGAAAAGGACAACATAAATGAATGACAGAGGCACCGACGAGGCATTTTCAGCAGTTACTATCAGAAAATAAACGCCTGTGGAAATGATGGGGAAAACGTAACGGCCAGAGAGGAAACTGAATTGTGAAGGGTCCTGAAAGATCATACGTTGAGGGAAGCCCAGAAGGCAGTAGTTGTGGTTTAAATAACGGGAAGCCTGACTGAAAGGGGGCTTTTTCCCCTAGAAAAAATTGTAAATGTTTGCTTGTAAGAGGAACTACTTCGTTTTACAAAAGGAACTGTAATTCTACCTGGTTGGAGAAAGTGAAATGGAATGTATCAATGCGTTTCGATGAATGATGTTGGAGAGGAACTATTTTGTTTTCAGCTATGTTTCATTTAATATGAGAATGTTTAATTTCCTGAACCTATGTTCTTATTGAATGTTCTTTGGTATTTTCATGATCTTTCCATGTGAGTAATAATGGTATTGATATAGCAATTGGATACCTGGTTGTTAAATATTTGTGATTGTTCATGTGTCTGAAAGGAGTATCAGCTAACTGTAACCCTTCATACTGCATGTGCAAAAAATTGAATTACTCACTTAAAATTGATGGCTCGCTCCCTAGTGTTAGATTAGACAATTAGTTTCTTTCTCATTATATATGATTTGGTTGCCTGCGGGTCTAAGACGAGAGGTAAGAACCTGCGCATCACATCGTGACCACCCCTCGCAGTCTCATCACCTTGCACTTAGTTAGGCACATGCATTTCATCTCTTAAGTTAAAATACAAAAACTCGGTGGACCGGGCCGCAACCGGTAAAGCTTTGTTTTTTTGTTACTTGACTCACGGTAGCCGGACCGTAAACCGGACGGATTCCCTATACCAAATAGTCAGCGGGCTAGTTGGGAACGCTGATTGGGGAGAATCCCGTACTGTTGCTGCCTGCGAATTTCCAGGCCTCAACACCGTGTTCCATGCCCTCCACGCACACCAAAAACCCCTTGGCTATATCCTTTTGTGCATTATGTGATTGATGATACACAGGAGGCATTATTCGACTTGGAAGATACATTGCTTCAAGATGGGACTATTTTCCAAGGCAATGTAGGGCAAGGGGTTGGCACTTCTGAGGCCGGCCCATCGCACACTGAGGATCCATCTACAAATCGTACTGGAGACACAAAGCATTCATAGCGTCATGTGCTTCCACACCCTTGCAGAACGTGTGGAGGCTTATGTTATGGGCATGCTTCAGAGTTCTGTGATGATGAATGACTTTGATTTGTAAGTAAAACTCATTATTTTCATATTATATTTTGTTTTATATCACAATTTTCAATTGTTTTGTAATTTATTTCTATTTAATTATCTAACAAATTATGTGAACAAATGTACAGCTAGTGTCCCATGACACCCCAGAATCCCATAGTCCTCTAATTGATGTTGATAACATTGATGCAACAGTCAATGCTGCATATGATTTTGGTTCTTCACCATTAGCTATAAGAACTTTACTTTTCAATTTGTCCTCTTGATTTAAATATTTATAGTATATATTGCAAAATTCAATATATCCTAATTTAGATACACTATGTTTTATGCAGGGTGAGCAGGGTGAGTTTGTGGTATCCCATCCAAGTCCCTCTTATGTAGAGGAAGATTCCCGTACATAGTTATTATTTTAATTATGCTTTTTTTTTGTTGGAAAAGTGGTGGAACTTTCCTGACTAGCAGGGTTTCCATTGGCTAAGTAACCATGAACTAGGGGCATCTAAGCCGTCAAAATCACCTGGGGATCGCACCTGGCCTGGACCGTACCAACCCTTAACATGGTTGGATTTTTGGTATCCGACGAGATTAGAACCGACAACCTTTCATCTTAGGGGGCGTCTTAACCATACCCCACCACCAACTGTTCTACATCTCGCGGATATTTTAATTATGCTTTTAATAATTCAACATTTATGCTTTTAATTTTTACAATTTTTCTAATTGTATCTTTATGTTTTGTTACATAGCATGATATCTTGATGGATGACCTGCCTCTCTACCCCTTTCAGGTACATGTATGTTTCGCTTTCTTTGAACAAATCATTTTTCATCCATGTTGTATATGTCTCGTTTAATTTGTATTATCTGACGTTGACATATGTTACTTTATGCAGGGATCTATTGAGCCAGTGGTGCTTGATGATCATCAAATTGAGGCTGTTGGCCACCCACCTCTCCCCATACATGTATGTTTCACTTTCTTTGAAAACATCATTTTCCGTCCATGTAGTATATATGTCTCGTTTTCTTTTTATTATCTGACATTGACATATGTTACATTATGCAGGCTTCTAGTGAGGCACCGATGCTTGAAGAGAACCAAATGGGTGACCCACCTCTGACCCACTAGTAGGTACATTTATGTATCGCTTTCTTTTAATTGTGATTTTAGTGATTCAACATGTAGTTTTTTAATTTTTTGAAATTGTCTAATTGTATCTTTATCCTTTTGTATGTAGGAACGTGATTTTGATTATGTTTTCCAACAAGTGACCTTGTTCGCTAATGCATGTAGAAATCCTTTTAGCCCATTGATAGTTGTTCAACCCACTAGTTACACACCTCATCGCATCCCCCACGTATATTTATATATTGCTTATCTTGCTTATATTTCTTTTTCCTTGTTGCCCCCTTTGATATGCTGACATTGACATATATATTATTTTATGCAGTTTGATAGTGAGCGAGTGGTGCTTGAAGAGAACCTAATCGGGGTCATTGTTGACCCACCTCCCCCCCTCACAATGTACATGTATGCCTCAATTTCTTTGAAAATTTCATTGTCCCTCAATGTAGTATAGTTTTATTTGTAAATGCAAGTATGTTTTTCGTGCACCCATTGATTTGTTGATATTGACATTTATATTTTTTTATGTAGCTTGATAGTGAGCAAGTGGTACCTTAAGAGCACCCAATCAAGGTCATTGCTCACCCACCACTTCCTCCCCCAATGTATATGTATGTCTCGATTTCTTTGAAAAAGTCATTGTCCCTCCATGTAGTATAGTTTTATTTGTACATGCAAATATATTTTTTGTGCACCCATTGATTTGTTGACATTGACATATATATTTTTTATGAAGCTTGATAGTGAGCAAGTGGTGCTTGAAGAGCACCCAATCGGAGTCAGTGCTAGTGAGGCACCATCACTTACACCATGACCCACCATAACTTACTCACGTACAGTAAGTAAAAATACTATATTGGTTTGGAATTTAAACAAATGTACATAGAATTTTTATAGGTTGGTAAACTAACTTACATATTTTGGTTTTTCTACAGTCTCCACTAATGCGACTTGTCCCTCTTGTTCAGCGTTGGGGATCACCACTGAGCAACTGGAAGAGAAAGCTAGACTTCTCAGAAGATATTGACAATGATAGTGAAAGGGGGGATAAATAGAATAAATATATAGGGGGGATACATACATGTAACTTTTTGTTTGTATACACACAGATGTACATTTTGATCCACTATTTTTGTATTATGGCCATGTGGTATGCCAATTTTTGTAACATTGTTTGTATACATATATAATATAAAGCAAGATTCAAATTTATACATATATGGTTGACTTGATTTTGGAACATGATATGTGTGGTTCACCTATGTGATATCATGATATGTGTGGTTAACCTGTGTGATAGTATGAATTTCCAATACTTAAAGCAAGAATCTATGACTCATACAACTAATATCAAGTAATGATTAAGTAAGTCATGGGAGATAATCACTAGAAACTCTAACCATAACCATACCATACAACTACCTAAATTCAACTATCATCACATTTTTAACATTATGGCTATCTTCAGCTTTTTAACGTCATAACCATACCATACACTACCTAAATTCCATACACTAACATCATAACATCAAATCCATACAACTAACATCATAACATCATACATGTGTTTCTACTTCTAAATCATGCATGCATGTGAACTATACTATACCATACCCTACAATACTAACATACCATACCATAATAATATACCATACCATATCATACCCTACAATACTAACATACCATAACATAACATGTACCATAACATATTAACATCATACCCTATGATACTAATAGATCATACCATACTAACATACTAATATAACATATCATACCCTACAATACCCTATGATATTAACATCATACCATACTAACATACCATACCATACTAATATACCATACCATATTAACATACCATCTCATAACTTGTAAAGAGGTCACTAAACCCTATTTCCATCTCATAACTTGTCGACCCTAGTGATAGCATGTAATTCGTAGTTCATGCAACCCTCATTGGTTTTCAATTTGTACATGTACATGTGTTTCTAGACTTCCATCTCATAACTTTTCAAGAGGTCACTAAACCCTAGTTCCATCTCATAACTTCTCAACCCTAGTGATAGCATGCAATTTGTAGCTCATGATACCCTAGTTGGTTTTCAATTTGTTCATGTACATGTGTTTCCTGTTCCATATCATAACTTGTGAAGAGGTCACTAAACCCTAGTTTCATCTCATAACTTGTCAACCCTAGTGATAGCATGCAATTTGTAGTTCATTAAACCCTAGTTGATTTTCAATTTGTACATGTATATGTGTTTCTAGTTCCATCTCGTAACTTGTAAAGAGGTCACTAAACCGTAGTTCCATCCCATAACTTGTGAAGAGGTCACTAAACCCTAGTTCCATCTCATAACTTGTCAACCCTAGTGATAGCATGCAATTTGTAGTTCATGAAACCCTAGTTGGTTTTCAATTTGTACATGTAGACATGTTTCTAGAATTCCATCTCATAACTTCTCAACCCTAGTGATAGCATACAATTTGTAGCTCATGAAACCCTAGTTGGTTTTCAATTTGTTCATGTACATGTGTTTCTAGTTCCATCTCATAACTTGTGAAGAGGTCGCTAAACCCTAGTTTCATCTTATAACTTGTCAACCCTAGTGATAGCATGCAATTTTTAGTTCATTAAACCCTAGTTGGTTTTCAATTTGTACATGTACATGTGTTTCTAGTTCCATCCCATAAATTGTAAAGAGGCCTCTAAACCCTGGTTCCATCCCATAACTTGTGAAGAGGTCACTAAACCCTAGTTCCATCCCATAACTTGTCAACCCTAGTGATAGCATGCAATTTGTAGTTCATTAAACCCTAGTTGGTTTTCAATTTGTACATGTACATGTTTTTTTAGTTCCATCTCATAACTTGTAAAGAGGTCACTAAACGCTAGTTCCATCCCATAACTTGTAAAGAGGTCACTAAACCCTAGTTCTATCTCATAACTTGTCAACCCTAGTGATAGCATGCAATTTGTAGTTCATGAAACCCTAGTTGGTTTTCAATTTGTACATGTACATGTGTTTCTACACTTCCATCTCATAACTTGTCAACTCTAGTGATAGCATGCAATTTGTACTTCATGAAACCCTAGTTGGTTTTTAATTTGTACATGTACATGTGTTTATAGTTCCATCTCATAACTTGTAAAGTTGACCCACCAATTCAATATTTGCATTAAAGGAAGCTGAGAAAAACCCTAGTTTACAAAATCAAAGCACAATCAAGTCATTGGTCCTTGAAAACATGAGAGAGAGGGCCATCTAGAGGTAATCACATGCCAGGAGACCAACGGAGTCGACGGTTCTTCGATCAGACCTCCAGTTTCTAAGTTATGTCTAGTTGAAAGTCACATGAAAATGGCGTTCAGTGACACTTGGTGACTTTCGGTCCGAGAGCGAAAAACCAAACGGAGCAGCAAAATTACATGTCATTGGCTCTAGCAAGTCTGTGTGGGCAAGGAGATATGGAATGTGAATGAGAGGGAGATATTTTAGATGGAATAGCTGAGGAGTGTTAAGACAACTCTTATAGGCCTCTTCCAGTGAAGGTCTGGACCAAGAAAATATTTGATTTTCATTTTCTTGCAAATGCTGCCATACCTAGGTTGAAAACAGACAATTTAGGAAGAGATGGTTAGATGTTTCCTCGTTGTTTTTTCATAATGAGCACCAACTTAGGCCCTCTAAAGATCTTTTCTTCATTCTGTCCCATGTAGGAATTTCGTTATCCAGAATACACCACATGAATATTTTTGCTTTCAGAGGGAATTTAAGCTTCCAAATCCCATCCTGCCACCATTTGGTTTCATTTGGGAAAGAGTCAATGCATAACTGTTGATACCCCATTTTTGGTGTGTACACACAGTGAGAAGCATGTTCCCATACTAGCTCACCCTCCTTATCTATAATTCTGATATGGGCTAGTCGAAGGACTGAAATATATTTGTTCCACTCTAGGTTCCATTGAGGGGGAATTCCAAGGTATTGACAGCCTAGCCAGCCTTAATGCCACAGATTGGTAGCATTTGGGTCAGCTATTCGATTTAGGTGGAAGAGGCCATTTTGCTGAAGAAGCTGAACAAGCCGAGGAGGAATAAGATGGTTGAGCTAACTGTTTGGCCATGGATCAGCTCCTAATCTTACATTAGACCCATTCCCCACTTTCCAGGAGAGTCCACTTCGAATTAATTGAAAAGCATCACAGATTTCCTTCCAAATGATTCAGCCTGTTCTAGAAGTAATAGTGACAAAGTTTCTGATCCAATATCATAGGGGAACTGGACTTATATATTTGTGTTATACCACCTTTGTTCACAGGTTATTTGTTGTAAGGAGCCTCCATCCTGCTTTTGCTTCTAGTGCTTTGGAAAAAAGGTTTGTGTTCTTTAGCCCCCATCTACCCAGGGCTTTTGGCCGGGCTATATGATCCCATTTTACCCAAGGGAGGACCAATTGTTCTTTCCTCCCAGATCAGAGGATTTTGCACATATTTTTCTTATTTTCTCCAGAATGGATATTGGGATTCAGGAAAGGGACATTAAATAGATTGGGATGGCCTCCATCACAAATTTGACTAGGACTAGTCTTCTTGCTCTCAAGAGCCATCTATTGCACCAATTATTTATCCTCTTCTCCATTTTTTCTACCCACTAATTCCAGTCTTCTTTTTTATAACAATTTGGCTTCATCCTAAATCCTAGGTACTTTAGCCCCTCATCCAATGGAGCAAATGAAAAGGGGAAAAGGTCTGAGAATCGCCTCTTAGTGGCTTCTTCCAGATTCAAAGTGGTGAGAGTGGACTTCTGCTCAGTTAGGATCATTCTTGTAGCTTTACATAAGGTTTCCATAATTTCCAAAACCTTTTCTACTTCTCTAAGGGAAACATTGCAGAAGAGGAGGATGTCATCAACAAAGAGAAGGTGACTGATAGTTAGAGTATTTGCTAACTTGATCCCTTTAATCTATCCTTTTATCCTTGCTTCCAATCAAGCTCTGCTGAGACCTTTTGCAATTAATAAGAAAAAGAGTGGTAAGAAGGGCCATCCCTATCTAGGACCCCTCTTAGAAGAAAAGAAGGTTGAAGCTGATTTATTTATAAGTAGTGCAAAAGAAGCTGTGGATATACAAGCAAAAATCAATTTTATGAATGAGTAGTGAAATCCTAAGTGTGTAAGAAGGAGCCTTAGATATATCCAATTTTCTCTGTCAAACTCTTTTGAAAGATTAAGTTTGAGGATTACTCCTTTTAATTTCCTTATCTTCACTGAATGCATTCCTTCCTGAGCCACACCTATTTCCTCATGAATCTTTATATCCTCCAAAAATCCAAATTGTTCATGGGATATGATTTTAGAAATAACCTTCTTAAATCTTTGAGCAATCACCTCTTCTATCATCTTGTAAGTTATGTTACAGAGGTATATGGTTTTGAAGTCCTCCAAAGAGACTGGATTATATTTTTTAGGGATAAGATCTAGGAAAGTTGAGTTTAGGGGTGGGTGTACCAGGCCATTTACCTGAGATTCTTCTTCAAGCTGTAGTAGGTCAAGGCCAATCGTGTCAAATGTTTCCAAGAAGAATTCGATGGTCCACCTGTCTAGGCCTGGGCTTTTGTCTTTTTGGAAGCTGTGAAGGATTGTTTTAAGTTCTTCCTCCAAAACTTCTTCCATCAAATCTGCATTCTCCTCTTCTGATATGCTTTCAGGGAAGTAACGGGCTATCTGCATGACTTATTCTATGGTGTCATGTTGATCTTCTCTAAATAGGTTTTCAAAGTAGGTTTTTCCTATATCCACCATTCCTTCAAAATTGGTGACTAGTTCATCATCTAAGTTTCTTAGTTCCCAAATTGTGTTATGATATTTTCTTTTGTTAGTGAAATCCTAGAAGAACTTTGTGTTGTCATCCCCACAAGTTATCCAGATGGCTCTGCTTTTGAGCCTCATAATTTCCTCCCTTTCCTTCAAAAAATTTATTTTTTGACTCTTTCTAAATCATCCTTTCTTTTTCCTCATGAGTTGTTAAACCACCTCCATCTGAATTGTGCATTTCAGCCAAGTCTATCTCAATCTGGATAAGGGCATGGTCATCCTAGAGGGTTTTAGATTTTTCCCATTCCTTCAGTAGCTTCTTCACTCGAGACAGATTTTGCACAAAATGGATTGCAGCATGTGATCCAACTTATTCTCTATAAGGGATCCAATTGGAGTGGATGATTCTAAGGACCTCCTCATTTTTTATCCATGTTGTATAGAATTTGAAAGGACTAGGTGGTTTTTGGGGATTTTTCAGAATTTCCAGGCAAATAGGATGATGATATGAGTCATTTACTGAGTCAATCTAGTCTTTAAACTAAAGATCCTTTTCAAGAAGTATTTCTCCCAACAGAAACTTGTCTATCCCTTTTGCAATTTGATCATCCCCAGCTCTTCTATTTGTCTAAGTCAGCTTAATCATTTGAGGGTCCAGGTCCATGAGATTAAGGTTTTGGAGGAGAGTTTTGAAGAAGGAATCCAACGAATCTGATCTTTCTTTTGGACCCTAGATATCATGTAAACTAAGAGTGAAGTTAAGATCCCATATTATAATCACATTCTCGCTTTTGAGGAACTAGGAGTATTTTACTAACTCCCAAAAGGTTTCTCTGTCATTGTAAGGCCCATAGATGTTTTTAAGATTTAGCTGTAAATTTTCTTCTTCCCAGAAAATTTCCATCCCCAATCCAAAGGAGGTCCCCCATGAGTTTACACAACGCAGAATGAAAGGGTTCCATCCTATTTCTAAACCTCCTAAATGACCTTTTGCGCTTTGGGCTAGAAAAGACAAATTGCTTAAAATAGAAGATAAGCAGGAAGCAACCTCTGCTTCTGAACCTAGTGTTTCTTGCAGAAGGATGATATCTGGCTTTTGGACCTGTACCATCCTTTTAAGGGAAATTTTTTCTAGGTACTTTCCAAACCCCTACAGTTGAAAGAGAGGATTTTCATTTGGGATCCCCCTCGGGGGCTTGCACTACTCTAAGTGCCCCTAAGAGATTTTTCTCCTTACAATTTGGTTGATCTCAGAGGGATTTCGGCTACACAAAAGAGAGGAAATATGGTATTCCCCCTTTTTTCCCTTTGGTTGGGAGAATAGGGTTTGATACTAAGCCCATAAGTGTCAGTGGGGGGAGTGATTGAGCAAGGATGTCTCTTGAATGCAGATGAAACCTAATTGGGGATGTAGGTGCAGAGGGAGGGATTAGTTTAGGTAGGTTTTATGGAGTAGGGGTCTGGACCAGGGGGTGGGGAGAAACCTATGAGTGAGAAGGGAGTGGATGTGATGGTGGTGAAGGGGGACTAGGTTCATCCTAATGGGGGGAGGGGTGAACTAAGATCAAAGAGTTTTGATCTGTGGGGGTAATTTCATTTAAATTTAAGGAAATTAACTGCTCGTTTAGAGAAATAATAGGAGACATACCTAGATGCGGTAGATTTTCCCCTTCAGACTGAGGGCCTTCTTGTTCATCCAAAGTATGTTGTGGTTGCGCTGGTTCAAATGATGATGCCCCCATTTTCGAAATAAAATTCTCCTTATCCTAAGAATCAACTTCATTTGGAAGCCTCCTTTTTTTGGGTTGTGGATGATGGGGAAGAGATAGGGAATTTTCTCGTGAGATGCCCCACTTTGTGACACCTATGGAATCTGAATGGTAAGCACTCATAATCCAAGATTTACTATAGTGTTACATTTCCCCATATGAGATTTAGGTGCTCCCTAAGCTCCATTATGATGTTCATCAAAGCCAATATTTGCGCCACTGCTCTCCACCATGTTTGAAGATAGGAAATATCTGCTTCCATGAAGGACTTAATGGCGTTGCCTAGGTATTTTAGAGGGGTTGGGTTATAGAACTCCAATGGCGGAGCTAATAGATGGACCTAGATGAGCATTCTGTCCATTCGCTCATAGTCAACATCAAAGAGAGGAGTCCATCTCTTGAAGAGAATGGGTATCAGGCCATAAAACTAGTTCAGACTAAATATTTTCTCCACTTCTTATTTACTTCCTAGTGTGAAACTGTACCAAACTTTTGAAAGCTCGCTTACTTCAACCGCATATGTTAAATGGATTATCTAGTTTGTGTGCACCCATTCTTTCATTTCTTCAATGTTAGAGTTTCTCCCTATCATTTTCCCTACTAGCACTCGGTCCTCCATATCTTCTATTTCTTCTATTGCCACCTTCTTTGTCCTCGGAGTAGCTTTTCAAATGGATGAGACTGGTGCCCGAGCTGGATCTTGATAGGATTTCTCCAGGTTTTTCTATTTCTAGCATAAAATTGACAAAACCTTCAGTGATGGCAGTTTCGTTCATAATAAGGGGAGATGTTCCTATGGGGAGTGGTTCTGTCTAGCCTTCATCCATCAAAACCCCTAATTTTGGTGGGGCTTCTCCAAGTAGGTCATCATTTGGGTCTAGGGGATAAAATTGCCATCGATGATCGTGTCGAGCGGTGAAAAAACCTTACTTGTGGTAAACAACCCTTTCATAGAGCCTAGAGACAAAAAGAAAGTAGGGTTTCTGGCAGCTGTTTCTGGGGAAAAACCCATTGCCATAGATAACTAAAAGTTGGAAAATGTCAGATTGTTCAACATCTCCTTTGCCCCTTTTTTCCTTTTTGCATTGGTTCTTCCAGTTACAGGCATTTCTGATTGAGCTATAACTTCTTCCACAACTGACCTGAAAGGGGTGACGAAAATGGAGTTGTCTGCCGATGGGTCCTCCGTATAGTCCAAAAGATCAACTTCATTTTCATATAGCATGTGGAATTAGATTAGGTTCTGAAAATGAAAAAATGTTCATCATTGCCCGTCTACCTCGTATCTTCGCATTTTTTCCGTAGAGCCCCTCCTTATTCGCAATCCATTAGAGTCTTAACCTTCAAAGTAGTTCCATATATGTGGCACCTTGTGTTTTATGTGCAACAAACATAACCATTCAAATAAACATGCATTCTTGAACTATCCATCACAACCATTTGACCAAATGAAATGATGATAAAATGCTATATCCATAGCTATCACATGATCATAGAATAATTTAAAGCAATGTTGCACGTAATGGATGCCATTGGTTTGATCGTTGCTTATGTAGAAGTGGCTTTCTTTCAGTATCACGCATTTCTCTTCATTACTATCCAACCCATGTCGATACGCGATATGCACCATTATGCTCACCTACTCTGAGTGATAGTATTGACTTTTTATTTCATTTTGTGGTTGGAGGGTGTAATTTTCCTCAAATTCAACCACTAATAGTATTTTTCTAAGAGAGAGAGTGTACCAGTATATTATGAATTGCTAATATTTCCACTGTGCCATATCGACATGTTGAATGTACTATTGGATCTTTCCACGAAACTATGAAATAAAATCACATACTTGCACCTGGTGTAAAAAAGTAAATAGTGTTATAAAACAACATAAAAATATGTACATGAATATTAATATGTCAATATTCAACAATTTACCTATGAAGTCACCAATTTAATTTCACTGTTTTCTTTCCCATCATGTATCCCATATGTATCATACTAATAGTTTTGCTTCTTGACAATTGCATTCCTGAATGCTTGATCTTCAATCTCATGGATGCAATTAGACCATAATTATATCCCACCACAATTGTTGCAAGAACCCTCTACACACTGTTTTAGGTAATGTGTCTACCCATCTTTCCTTGGACACATTATGCTATGGATGAAATCTCTAGATGACATTGGTGGAACTGTACTTGAGCATTCCTGCACATGGTGAGGATGCAAAAAATGACGTATATGTGCAAATGTATGGTATTATAGATCAAACTCTATCTAGTATCTACAACAACTAGTGTTTTAGATGGTATTGATTCTAACATACCAAGGCTTTCATTTTTCAAAAGATATTTTCCCAATCCTTAGCTCTACGTGGGAAACTTTAAACATCTCGAACAATTGAGTTTGTGTCATGTCAAGATAATGTTTAACATGAGGTTCATTTTTTCTGGAACCCCTACAGAGTTTTAAGACATCCTTTTTGTTAGAATAAGGCCTAGTCTTATTGTGCCAAAATGTGTGCACTAGGCTCTTCATTGCTTCGACTAAATTCATGTCTTTGCGCCCAAAACTATCACTAAATGACCATAATGTTTCCATTTGTCCCTCTACATCAAGGCTATCTCTTCTTACTGAATATTTTTTAAGTGTCTTTGGATGTGAAGGCACAATTTGTGATGTGCATTTAAGTAAATGACGTTGTCTTGTGGATCTACATACAATTGATTCAGCCCATACACGACAAGCCACATTACAATCATGTGAACAATTTTTTTTACCAATCGATGTGAATGTAGCAGCAAGAGATTTAACAATGTGAATACTTGATTCGATATTATTCATTGTTCTTATGTCTAAATTTCTTCTAACATTTTCCATATTTATAGATTTAAGAAAAGCTAAAAACAATTGGAATTTATCAGCTTTGGATTTGTTATCAAAATATTGTTTCATTATTTGAGAACAATGACAAAGGATAGTGCGTTTAGCCACCTTACCTTCCATTGAATTCAATTCGCTCTTGTCCACTTGTATGTGTTTAGGAGTTCTCTTTCGTTTTGATGAAAAATTTCTTTCCATTTGAAATGCTGGAGTGACGTTTACATCCACTACAAGCTGACAACTTTGATTAGGAGATTGAACCGTCGTCCATGGTTGTTGCTAAGTCACATTTGCATCAGGAGTAACATAATTATTGAACTCTTCACAATATTTTTCATTTACTAATGGATCAATAATATCATATCCCCTATAACCAACTACCTTTAATGTTGCATTATCTTCCTCAGGCTCTACATCAGGTATCTGTTGAGGGGGAATGGGAACTATTTTCTCATCTAATGAATGTTGATGATTTCTTGAATCTTCGCTCTTTTTTTATTTTTTATTTTCAGCTTCTTCCGGTGTAAGCACCTTCCTCGCTGATTTTTTACCTCTATTACATACATTCTCCATTGAAATCCACCCAATCCTGTACACAACCTATGGATTTGTGTAAGTAATGATTAAATTGCAAGTTGAATAGTTCTCTATGCACGAGTTCAGAATAATTATGTATTTTTCTACAGTAAACCTAGACCACAGCATGCAACCCAACATTTTTTATATAACACATATTGCATATGTGATATAACGCATGCATGTTTTATCGCATATGCAATATATTGCATATGCGATACATCACATATGAGATTTAGTGCATATCAAATATTAAACTTGACTTATCCATGCATAGATAATAGTTACCCATTCACGGGCTACCACTTATATATATAAGTATATATTGATTATTTCTAATTTGAATGACTACCATTGAATCAATCTCTACAGTCCTAATGCATACATGAAAAAGCATAGGTGGTAGTCCACCCCAAATCTCAAATAAAAACATTTATGGACTAAAATATGTTAAAATTCTATAGCCTTACAATAGACCCCATACCAATGGTTAAGACCTCCAAACCTATCCTTGGACCATGGTAGTTTCTATAGAACTATCTCTTGTCTAGAAATATTCATAATGGTTCCTATATGACCATGGTCAACACCTCTTGAACAATCTTCAATGCATAAAATAGACTAATGGCACATATATCCCATATTAAGGCTAAATATCCCCTTTAAAGGGAATGTGTAGTGGTTTAAGACCTATTTCTATTACACTATTGTCCCATTACTGTGGTTAAGACCCTCAGACCCATCATTAGTACATAAAACCTAATAATGACACCCATATCCCACTAAAGGCCAAATATTACATCTACAAGGCATGTGTGTTGATTTAGGGACTTATTGTCTACTCTTCCATGACTATAGTAAATGTCCAAAGACCCATCCCTCCCATCCAAAAACCTATAATGGCACCCTTATCCCATTATAATAGCATTTAAACTCCCACTATTCCATCCAAATGGTCTATGGGGTGGCTCATGGCCCAAAATTACATTGGTTAAGAGGGGGGCAGAGTCAAAGGAGGAGAGGAAGGTGTAAAGGGAATCATGGGAGAGAGGGATAGGTAGGGGACATATATGGGGGGAATGAAGGGAGGATAAATATAACTGGAAGGGAGGGATGGGCATGGGAGAGATATGATAGGGGGATGGAGGGAGGACAAATATAAAGGAAAGGGATTTGTGGGAGGGGAATAAATATAAGTGGGAGGGAGGACCCTAGGGTCTTAGACATTGTTAAGGGATGAAACCTCTACTTTATTCCCTAACTGAAGCTTCTAGGAATTTAGGACCATGAATAACACCTTAAACCACCATATGTTACCTCTTGACGCCATTCTTGGCATTGTGTGTGGGAATTGACACCATTAGGTTTTTTTAATCACTAATGATGGGCTTAGAGACCTTTGACATGGTTGAGCGATCATGAAACCCAGGTCGTAGACACTAAAGGAAGCTTACAGGCAACTAGAGGAAAGAATAATGTATCAAGCCACCACACATGACCTCTCTAAGGGGTCTTTGACCTTAGATTAGGGATATGGGATTGATTGGTGATTTTGTTTACAGTGGTTATTGGTAAGATGTTGATCAATTGAGTTTTTTTTCTTGAAGATACTGAATTTATTATATAAATGATGCCAAAAGGGTGTTTTCAAAGTAATGGGGGTGAGTTGATTTTCATGTGATGGTTGCTCATCGATGTTTGCAAATGTACGGTTGATAGAATAGAACAGATCATCTAGTACCAGAATTCTTTAAACAAGTGTGTGGACATTAGTGTAATGAGTGTTTATATGTGTATTCAAGATTTCAACGATTTTCAAGATTTAGTAATCATATTTCACCCGTTTTTAATATTTAGTGATCAGTATTTATAGTAAGCCATTTGATACTCCATACAATGTGGCCACTCTGACATCACATCTATAAAATTTGAAAGACGAAGGATTTTGTAGAGTCCATAGAGCTAGATGCTTTCTTCTTTCTTAATAGTAGCTATCAATTTCAATTACTCATGGAACTTGTGTCTAGGATTTTGACGTGTCAGTTCATGTCATAGGAATCCATGAACATGAAAAAAAAACTCAAATGACCAGCCATCACCTCTTGAATTTACCCTTTCCTTCATAATGGTACTAACACATCCACTATGTTAGGGCCCCGAGACCCAGAACTATTGTAAACAAAATCACCAATGAATCACATATCCCTAATATAAGGCCAAACACCCCCTAGAGAGGTCATGTGTGGTGGATTGATACATTATTCTTTCCTCTGGATCCATGGAAGATTCCTTTGGTGACTACGACCTGGGTTCCACGATTACTCAACCATGTCAAAGGTCTCCAAACCCATCATTAGTGATTAAAACAACCTAATGGTGTCAATTCCCACACTCAAATCTAAGAATGGCCTCAAGAGGTAACATATGGTGGTTTAAGGTGTTATTGGTGGTCCTAGATGCCTAGAAGCTTCAACTAGGGCCTAAAGTAGAGGTTTCATCCCTTGACAGTTTCTATAAGACCCCAGGGCCCTCCGTTCCACTTATATTTATTCCTCTCCCACCAATCCCTTCCCTTTATATTTGTATTCCCTCCATCACTCCCTCATATATCTCCCATACCCATCCCTCCCTTCCCCTTATATTTCTCCTCCGTTCATCCCCCCCATATATATCCCCTACCCATCCCTCCCTCCCATGATTTCCTCTACACCTTCCTCTCCCTCCTTTGACATCATCCCCCCTCTTAACCAATGTAATGTTGGGCCATGAGCCACCCCATAGACCGTCTAAATGGAATATTGGGAGTCTAAATGGTATTATAATGGGATAAGGGTGTCATTACTCTTTTTTAATCTCGTACAAAATTAGTTAAGCAAAAATGCATATTTGTTATAATGCATATGTGATAAGAATCACATATGCGCTATATCGCATATGCAATAAAAATAAGCTATAACGCATATGCGTGTTTTAAAAATTTAAAAACTCAGCAGGAATAATGTTTGACATTATGTTTGGAATTAGCTTTATACTAGCGAACCTATTGGCTAGGACAAAAAAAAAAGGGCTATTGCCTGTCTTTTAGAATTCTATCAATATGCTTAGTTTCGATGGTGTTTTTTGCTTTGACAAACACAATATTTTTTTGTGAAAATTTAGAATATTGTAGAGTACGATCTTACGATTCTAAATATGTAATTTTTTCCTTCAAATGTATGTTTTAATTATTTATTATTATTTTTATAAATGACACACGTTAGTTTTAAAAAATAGATACATCGGTTGTTTTTTATATAACTTTTGATTGCCTTCACCATTTTCAAAGAAAAGTATATGGTGCACTAGAAGAGAGTGAGCTCTACAATATTATATATAGAAATCAAGGATTTCATTAACTTTTGCCTCTGAAGTGTTGCGCCCACATAGAACGTTTTCATTTCGAGTTTTTTTTACTTCAATAATAATAATAATAAAATCATGAAACAATATGAATAAATAGTGTTTCACTAGGCCCATATGACCTTTACATGTCTGCAAGATTTTATACAAAATTGACATCATTTACCTCATATATTGTTGCACCTGGAGAGACATGTGTATGTTTTCATATGCTGAAATTTTGAAAACCCAATTTCATGGAAACTAATGTTATTATCATTTACACGCAATTTTTTTCATAAATTTTATTTATTATGAAAGATTATTCAATTACCTATCTTTTGTATTTTTACTTCATCTTCAAATATGATAGGGAGGTACCCCTAATTCTCACCTAAAGTCATAGATTCCAAGTTTTTCCAATATTATGTGTCATCTAAAGTGTCTTTAAAGGAGTCCATGATTGTGCATCATCCCATTAATCAACAACTCCATTACATACAAAATGCATTTGTTTATATAAGATTCCAATAATAAAGGTAGTTATAGCTTCCCTAACTACATCGACCAGTCGATCCAACCAAGCAATCGACTAACCTTACTAAGTAGACAACTACGCTTGCTAGTCAAGTGTGTTTTCTAGTCGACTGAGTTGACTAGCCTCCTCCCACATCTCCCCTACCCACAAACTTGTTTTTTTCCCAATGAAGAGGAGGAATAATTAAAATGTATACAATATAAAAAAATGCCAAACTATAATGAATCCTTCTCAATTTTTTCTACATTGATTTGAATGTTGTTGGTCTCTCCCAATTGCTAATTAATCAGTTATTGGTTTGTTGATCGACTTGGATTAAAAAGTTTGAATCTAGGATAAGGAGAACAAACTCAGGTGGGAGTTGGTAGCAGCATGTCTTTTACAACTATTGTGCATGTTTGATAGATATGAGTAGCAATTTGTTTCAGTTAATCTTTGAAATTGGTACATTCATCAATTGCTTTACATATTGTGATGTTTATGTTTGTCATATTTGATAAATAAGCCATTTATCTTCATAGTTGCATCCTATATAGATTCCAAATTAGAGTTATAGTCTACATGCATTTTGATTACTTGTTGATGAAAATTCTATAGTTTTCTAATTTATTTGCTTAACTTGTGATATCCATTTCTTCCTTCGTAAAATCATTAAGTTATATTGTTTTTTTTCACACACACCCACACCAAAAGAAACCTAGTAAGGGTTGTCCATACCTTAGTACATTCTCAAAGGAAAGAACAAAATAGAAAAATATAATTACTAGTATGGAGACAAAATTAAATTAAACAATATTTATACAAACATTTTTTGCACATTTTTCATCTAAGAGTATGTAACATCCCCTCTGCTACTCTTATTCTTTCATAATGGAAAAATACAAGGTAAATGAAAAACGTAAAACTTTGTGGCAAGAAGTTTAAGGTCAGTAAAAGCATTGTAAGTAATGTTATTTATTTTTCCTAAGTTGTGAATTGTTTTGGTAGAATTAGGAGAGTGAGGGCTTGACTCCATTGAACGAAATGGGCTATGAATCCACTAGGAAGAGGGTGAGTGGCTTAGAATCCATCGGTTGATGAAAAGTGTCATCGTAGTATTTTGGATACTAGCAAAAGAGTGAATTATTGATATTTACTTGATATTTTTAACATATAATTTTTCATTTTATGAAGTACCTACCCGTCGTAACTTTCACTAGTGATTGATTATCAAGCTTCCAGGATTATACTATTGATTACAAACATATATTTATTTGCTATTGTTGGTACAAAATAAAAAGTAATCCAACCTAATCATCATTAATACTAAATGAATAATTATTGATTATTAAGCAATTAAAATAATAATAAAGAAATACCACTTTATGGTCAAAATCTTCTATAAGGAAAAATTATTATTGTCTACAATTATGGTAACAATGACCAATACTACTATAAAAGAGGCCATTTTATAAAATACAAAATATGTGTAAATACATAAAGTAAATGAGTTTTTATATATATATGAGGCCTAGAGCGTGAATTGTGAAGTAACAAGAGCAGAATAAATATTTATTATCAAGTATAATACACCATATATATTGGACGATGAAGAAATCAACAAGATCTCAATGACGATATACATAATACAAATTATCATTATTCTACTCTAGTGAATCATTATATGTTAAAAAAAGAATAACCGTTTTGCTCAATGTTTAGAGACACCTTATAAGAATCTATACTTGTATATATTATTGGAATGAGAGTTTGTATCACATGTTAAAAGGTACATACCAATGAAATGCTTTAGAACATTTTAAAACTAGTTGAGGGAATTACAACATAGTTTAAAAAAAACGGTTGAAAGCCACCATTTGGAGGGGAGTAAACCGAAAAGGGATCTGAGTGTAATATTACAGAAGGAGGCATTAATGGGAGAAAGCAGAGCATAATGCATATATGGGAGAATCGAAGTCATCAAATAAAAAAACTGGGGATTAGTTGGGGTATTTTTCAGCTATGGAGCAAAGGAAGGAAGAATCATTGTTTCGTCTTTCTTCTTGTGGTTAGAGTGAAGTGGAACTATGATAAGGGAACCTTCTATGAGTCGATAAAAATCCTACAAAACTTAAATTATGTTATATTTTGTTGCTCCAAATTTTGTGGATTATTATTTTGCAGTTGTATTTATGACCCAAGAGGATGATCTTTCTTTAACTTCTTGTAACCTTGAATGAACTTATTATTAGTCTTGTTGTGTTTAGCAGAAGAAGCATGGATTCTCTCCCTTTGAGGAGAGCATAGACATACTTTGCATCGATTGATATTAAACTCAAATATCTTAGCTATGTGTGCATGGATATTAAAGTGATTGATTAATCTCTTTTGATTAATATAGGTTGTATTTATGAGAAAAGGGAGGGACTCTAAAACTAACCCTTATTCTTGTGGTTGATGGTTTCGTTTACAATTGTAGAGATGAGTAGGAGAGGTGTCTGGAAGGGATCGGCTCGCTCTTTCTCCTCCCTTAAGCAGGGTATTTGTTGAAAAGTAAAGGGTGGAATCATTTTTGAAAGAGAGTTGACCTCTCTAAATATATAGCATTTGTTTTTCTTTATATAATGAAGAGGGAGGGAAGCCATGGAAAATAAATTGATATATAAGTATGAATCCTTGCACACTACAATATGTCTGACATAATCCATGCATTGAGAATCTAGAAGAGCCAAATTGTCTCACATAGCTTTTGTGTTGAGTTTTCATTTAAGCACCAAGTTTTGAATATCCTTTTCATATGTAATACTTAGGTAATAGGTTATAATAATTAAAATATTAATCTCAATGGTAAGTTAGTGGAAAAATGATCATCTCTTTTGTGATGTCCCCATAATTTTGGACATAAAAGTGTTGATCATGCCCAAAACATTGAAGGGTCAAAGATGAATTAATTAGTTCACCTAGGGAATTTTGTCCAAATATTATTTATGAGGCATTAATTATTTAGCTTAGGAGAATGTTGCTAAATAAACAATATTGAGACTTGTATAAATTTTTTATTTCCATTAATTAATTATTGTGCAAATAACATGTGGAATTGAACTTGCCATGTGAGGAACAAGTGGCAATCCAACTTGTCAAGGGAGGAGATTAAGAAAGTGAAAAATCTATGATAAAAGAAGTCAAAGAGAAAATGGAAAGTGCTGAAAATCTATGACAAAAGATTTCATAATAAAATAAGGAAAGTCAGAAAATCTGTCATAGGGAAAAGCAGGAAAGGCAGAAAAAACTGCCATTGACAAAAGTAGTAACTATGGGCCTAAGGAGGGCGCAGTTTCGAAGTTTGATGAATGACATGGATAGGGAAACATCTCCACATGGTCCTACATTCCAATTTACTCAAAGAGGGTGCATATGTGGCTAGGGTAAGGGCTTCTTAGTGGTTGACTTGCTCTCACAGGTCACCATTGGCCTCTACATGCTAAACAGGTCACCCAAAGCTCTATTACAGAACAAGTCAAGATCATTCACATAGTTTGTTTCATTTATGTTTTGAAATTTATTGAATCCTAAGCTTTATTTCTGAGTGGTGAGCCTCAGTATCTTGGGTGATGTGCAAGTCCCTTGTTCCCCGTCTCCCCTCTTCTTCCCATTTATATTGTAGGTATTACTGAAGCTAAGAAAAATATTTCATCTATTAAAGCATTTTTTTTGCAGGTGTTGATGTATCTTACAGTCCATTATCACATCATCTTGGAAATATTTGAAGCCTCCTATCAGTGACATCCCTTCCTCTTTTCACCTTCTCTCTGTTCTATGAACTTATAGCAATTTTGGAGTTATGTAATGGATATTTCTAAATATATATTATCTGATATATATAATGATGTCTAATGTACTATTCAATAGCATATTCATACCATCTTCAGGTCACTCTTAACGTTTGTGAGCTTCAGAGATCAATTTTCTTTGGTTTCCTAGCTCTAGAGTCATATTTTGGAGTTGTGCTATGATAGGTTACCTTTGTGAATATTTTGTGAATTATTTTGACTCTCATGGTCCTAATATGTTATGATTTAAATTATCTGCAATTTTCGTAACATTTTGATCTATTTTGACTGAGTTTAGTCGCATCTTTTACACTTTACCTAGATTTCACTACTAAAATGACTAGTTTTTCAATTCGAAGCAATTTATGTATCTAAACCAATCCATTTGTTTTAATATATATTATAAAAATAATCTAAAACCATAATGATGAAATCCCATGTTTAAAACCTAATTTTAGTGCCTCTCGTATTTCATTTGGAAAGCACTGAATCTTGACTAGTTATATAATCCTCGTAACTAGTTTTCATAGTCCGACACTTAATATGCCTTGTAACGTTCCAGAATTGTTTAAAACCTGAAGATAATTTTATATACATGTATTATAACCTTATTAAAAATCCAAATCAGTTTCCTCAAGCCTATAGTTGTTGGATATGAGAAAATTTCTTCCTAGTTTCACGGTTAGGTGACCCAGAAGCGTGGGAGTAGGTTTCCGCGAAGTGGAATATGAAACATAAATGGTCTCTGATATAAATGTGTTGGGTAAGAAACTTTATCATTTCTATTTTTTCCTTTATTTATTCCATAATCCCCCTGCCATGTCTACCAAGTATTAGCAACATTCCTAGTTTTTCCTAGTTTCAAGAGTTGTCTGATAAGTGCCAAGTTCAAATTCAGAATTTTAATTAAAATTGGATAATGTTAATATTCTGATATCTATATCAGATCAAGGATATTATAGTGGTATCATAGCTCTTTCTTTGGATCATCCCATGGAAAGAAATCTCTCAGTGAAGAAATTTGCAGCCATGTCATACTATGAGGATGACTATGATGAACAGTATGAAGAATACTGTAGAAGATATGAATAGGAAGAAATCCTCTATGTTGATGAAGGCCTACGAAAATATGAATATGATGAATAATATTGGACATCATATGGGGAAGATATCACATATTATTCTCCAATGGTTAAAAAAAATTCACAGGGATTATTGAAGCATGTGAGAACATGTCTCACTGCTACAAGGACTATCTTGCTTTGGGTAGGAATATTTGTGCAAACCTTTCTTTTGGAGATTATATTTATTTCAAATATGGATTCTGGACCAAGCATGATTATGAGAATTATTTCAAGAGAAACAAGATATCCAGAGAGAAAGCAAGTTGTTCCACCTGTCTGAGAAAAGAAGAAAAAGAAGGAACCAAAGGTGAATATTCCTCCAAGCCATCGACATGTTCAAGATTTAAAAGTTTGTTTAGTTTTTATTCAAACAGAGCTTCTAAATATTATGATATGAGTACCACTAAAGATGGAAAGGTCCTAACTTTCTTGGAGGAGAATTTTAGAGGCATATATCCATGAAGTGGACTGAAAGCCACTACAAGGTGACTACATGGAAAAAGAAAACTAAGATGAATGCACTTCCAGTTTCTTTGTGGGTGATCTCCATATCACTTCTCAAGATGTTGGTTCATGTATGGGTGGTGACTGATCCATGGGAGGTGACTGATCCTTAATATGATCATCTATTCATGGATTGGGTAAATAAAAATATCACAGAAATAGAGGATCAAAGATGTACTAGAATTGCTTGCACTTGTGAAGGGTTATCTGACACATATGCTTAGAAAGAGACACATTTTGACAACCCCTTATGGATGGTAGGATTTGATCCATGGGAGGTGACTGATCATCATGGGAGACACATTTACCATGTACACTCCACTAGGGATATCATTCACCCTCACATGAGTGGGAAGAGACTATGACCCTCATTCTTCATTTTCTCCTCATGCAGAGAACTGGGAGAGCTTCCTCACTCTCACGATTTTTACTGTGTAGTTCTCATTCATGATTTTGGGCCCTGGAAGTTCCCCCCCATCATCATAAATCCATGTTGGGATCTCTCTAAAATGGATGGAAGTTTGTTGTGTGTGTAGATTTCTTTTTTGGTATTTTGCTGTGTGTAGTTCTCTTAACATTGTGGGTCTGGGCATGTGAATTCACCTTCATGCAAGTTACATTCCTTTCCTCATGCAGCTGAGAAATCAATGTTGGTTTCCCCATGAATTTTGGATTTTTGTGGGTTGTTGTTGAGTTGTTTTGGCCACGATAAGGCCAAGAACAACTCTAGAGTCGAATTGCTTAGCCTGAGCTGTGTATTATCCAAATTGTCATTTTGGTTTTGTTATGTGGTGTTTTCTTTTAAACCCCAAAGCTGTGAATGGTTGTTTTGTTGTGTGTGCACAGTGGATTGGTATTTGTACTGTGTAGGAGTGGAAAGGAATCTGCTTGACAAACCTAGTGTTTTATAGGAGCCTCATAGATATATATAGAGGGTTGGTTCTCTTCTCTACACCCCCTGAATAGCACTTGAAGGGAAGTCATGTCCTAAGGGATTGTACAACAGAGAAGGGAACGATTCCTTGTGTTGGGTTTGTGTGGATGTCTTAGGAGTCAAGCTAGTTCTGGTGGAAGCATCCTTAACTATTCAATGATCCCACTAGCTTAGCAGGTAGTGCTTCCATCTCCTAATAACCTGATAAACCCAACTTGTTGGCTTGGTTATGTGTTGTTGTGTCCCCTTGGCAGTCTGATAAACCCAAAACTAGCTTGGGCTTGACTGATTTTTCACATATATTTGGATATGCGTGAGCCTGCTTAGTTTCCATTTCCTTGGGGAATCATGCCCATCTCAGGGGTCGCAGTGTTGCTGAGAAATTAAGAAGCACACTGGCCTATGGTTGGGTGGAACATTGTAGCGACATAGCTGGTTGCGGGACGATCTTCTCCATAAGATAAGTATTCTTTTCTCTTTCATCTCTGCAATTGTATTTGTTGGTTAATGAAAACTATGAACATGCTAAATGATTGAATGGAAAGTAATTTTATTTTGTTGTATGATAAATAATTTATGCATCTATGCATGTTTAGTTCAAATCATTTCATTTTATGTTAATGGGGTTAGTTGCTTGGGTCGATAGAAGCAATCGATAGCATCCTCTTTGTCAATCAAAGGGTCAGGGATGTTACAGTGTGGTATCAGAGCACACATTGCAGCATGGGCCTCAATGGTCCATGAAGAAGCAGTAACAGAGGCAAGGTTTCCATGTGCCCAACTGAGAAAAATGTGGAACACAGGGGGAATTTCAAAATTTCAAAAATTTCTAAGTATGGAAAATATCGAATGACTTAAGCTAAGTCCATCTGATATGTCAGAGGACTTAAGCTGAGACAATGCGACAAAGAAACCAAGTAGAGAGAAAATTTTCAAGATTGTCTAAGTTTGAAATTTTTTCGATGGTATTGGCTAGGAAGAGCCAAAGGTCTTGATTGGGAGGAGCCGAAGGTATCAACTAGGTGGAGCCGATGGTCTTGGCTGGGTTGAGCCAATACACAATGGACAAGGAAAAATGGAAGAAAAATTCAAATTTTTTCTAAGCATCAAAAGCATCAAAATATGTTTGTTGAAGCAGAGCTGAGGTGTTGGAAAGGCTCGCCAAAAGGGAGCTAACACGGCGGCAGAAAGAGGAAGATAAGAAGAAAAATTCAAAATTTTTTCCAAGTATAGGAAATATCGGAAAACGTTTTCCAACGGCTCTTGGGAGAGGCTCTCCAAGGCATCTTGGATAACTTTTCGATGTCTCTCAGAAAAAGTTTTTCGATGGCTCTCGGGATAAGCTCTTCGAGGCATCTCAGATAAATTTCCAATGTCTCTCGAAAAAAAAAATTCGATGGCTCTTGAGAGAAGCTCTACAAGGCATCTTAAATAACTTTTCGATGTCTTTCAAAAAAAAAAATTCGATGGGTCTTAGGAGAAGCTCTCCGAGGCATCTTGGATAAATTTCTGGTGTCTCTCAAAAGAAGTGTTCTAATGCGTGTCGAAAGACAAAAGAAGAGCGATCCAATGTGTGTTAGATGACAGATGAAGATCGATCCGATGTGCGTTAGAAGATAGATGATCAAGATCGATCTGATGTGCGTCAAAAGACAGATGAAGATCAATCCAATGTGCATCGAGAGATAGATGAATATCTATGCGATGTGCATTGGAAGACAGATGAAGATTGACCCGATGCATCGAAAGACAAATGAAGATTGATCTGATGTGAGTCGGAAGACAAATGAAGATCGATTCGATGTGTGTCAAAAGATAGAGGAATATCGATCTGATAAGGGATCAGAATGGAAATGAAGACTCACTCGATAAGGCATCAGAAGAGTTGTCAACAAGTGACCCGATACATTGGATGACTTGTTGCAAAGGGATCCGATAGGATGGAAAAACAAATATGAGTTTTTTAGTGGGATTTTTCAATGGAAAAGCAGGATTCCAGTGGGATTTAGAGGTGCCGAAATGGTGAAAAATTGCAGTGATCTTATGCACAAAATTGCACGAAAATCAAATATTTACAAAAAATAAATAAAAAACGCCCCCTTGACCCTTGTCGTCCCCTAAGACCGTCGTTCTTAGTGAAAAGAAAATTCTATGATTTGAAAAAGTTGTCAATATATAATGTTCCAATGCAGGTAAGTAATTATGAACTCATGATATTGTTATGCAGCTAACAATTGTGTTTATTAACACATTTTGCATAACTATAGTCACCTTCAAAGGAAACATTCCACATAGAACAACTTCAAAATTTTCGTTCTTGGTTGGGCCAAGATGATAATTGACGACATGAATGATGCACATGACCCCTATGAGTTCGAGGAATATTCTATGGGAGAAAATGTCAAAGTTGAAAATGATGAGATAAAGTCCAATGGGAGAAGATTTTAAGATACTCCCCCAGATTTTGCAGCCACCATAAGGAGCCTAAGGGTGGATTTGCAAAGTTGCAGAGAAGACAACAAAAGGATGCTTAAGGCTCAATAAGATCAAAATCAGATAAATGCAGCTATACTATAGAGTTTGACAGGCTTCTAGGGACAAAAGGAATACTTCACAATGGACTGTGGGGAAATGACATTGTTTCTTCATTATTGAGCAATAATACATGATATTTCTTGGCCTTTAGACCTGATATGTCATGTACCCAACCCTCTACTCAGTGGAGAGGACACGACTAACAAAAATTCTAGCTTATCCAGGAAACTAAGCTCCATAAACATAAGATAAAATGCAATGAAATAAAAGCATACACATATGCATAAATGATTATCAAATAGCGGAAGCAATGCATTCATTCACAACATTTAACATCTTCATATTGATTTATAAATAAAACATAGTTGCAAGGATTTAAGCAAAAGAATACTTATATTAATAGAAGCTTGTCCCGCAACCATGTACGTCATTGTAACGTTCCACCCAATCATAGGCCATTGTGCTCATCAATATGTTAGCAACACTGCCACCCCTGATATGGGAATGATTTCCACAAGGAATAAGGGGAACAAAAGTAGGCTCACATGTACCCAAGGATACATAAAGCTCATCCAAGCCAACACAATTGAGTTTATCATGCTATACAAGAGGTGGAAAGGCTAACTACTAAGCTAGTGGGATCCCCAAAAAACTATGGATACCTACACCAGAACTATCCTGAATTCTAAAACACCTACACCACTCAACACAAGGAAGCATTCCCTTCTCTACTACGTAGTCCCTCTGGATATGCCTTCCCTTCCAGTCCTATTCAGGGGATGCAGAGAAGAAAGTCAGCCTTCTAGCTCTGTCTATGAGGCTCCGGTACACACTACGTTTGTCAAGCAAAATCATACCCCATTTCCACTCCAACAATAGTCCAAAGACAAACAACGGTATATACATAGAAAATAACAACTCTGGGATTTAAGGGGAAAACACCACAGAGGTCAAGATCGGGAAAGGAAACTAGGTAAAAACAACTCAGACTATGATAGTTGATTTTCTAGAGTTGTTTATGGACCTAACATGGCCAAAATGATCTAGAAACACCCCCAAACTAGTGGGGAACACAGAAGCAACCTCTCTATCTACATAAGATGAAGAACACAATCCTCTTGTGAATGGAATTACACACACAAACAAAAATCAGGGAAGAAGAACTAAACACCCATGTCTTTCTGTGTGAGGAAATCAAACAGCTCCTGTGTGAGTGTAGAATGGCCCACCATTTTTCCTGCCCCAGTGAGGACTGAATGCCCTCTCCGCTTTCGGGTATGCATGTGGTCAAAGGAGTGGCAGTCCTTCCACACTGACGACAGCCCATGCATACATTTCCTCAAGGTAATAACGACCCACCAACTCCTGGGAATTAAATCTCTTGGTGGATGAGACAAAGAAGGATGAGTAATACAAAAAGGTGGTTGGCACCTATATGGGTTCATCTTTTGATGCATGGCAGTTCCCCAATGGTCCCAAGGTTAAAAATCCCCCCTTTATCCTTAGTAGAATCATGCCCCTTCTCATTATTGTTTCATTGAAATAGCTGGTTGTAGGTTTTAAATTTTACACATGTACATGGTGTCCAACATTATATTGTGCTTGGCTATCACGCAACACCATTGACATTGATTTTAATCACAGAAACATAAAATCATAATCCATGGCGCATATTTTTCCTTTAGCTCCTCACTGTGATTAATTAAAATATATAAATCATATACATTTTAATGTAAACGGGGTCAAAACCAAGGTGTTACAATACCCTCCCCCTTTAATAGCACTATCCTCAATTCTTTGCAAAATTGAACAAAATGCTACACTAGCATCGCCTTAGTGCTCCGTAGAATTGAACAAAAATGGATGTGCCAATTGCATGGCATCCTCCAACTCCCACGTTGCCTCCTCAGGATCATATTTCTCCCATTTCACCTTTACCTACCCAATGGACCAGTTCCGAAGCATTGTGACCTTCCTGTCTAGGATGCACATTGGCTCAATTTGGAACTCTCCCTCAGGTTCCACTTGAATCACATCCCAATTTATCACATGGTTAGAATCATGTAGATATTTCTTAAGCAAATAAACATGAAAAACATTATGAGCTCTAGTGATAGGAGGAAATGCAAGTCTACATGCAACTGCCCCTATTCTTTCGAGCACTTCAAATGACCAACAATATGTAGGTGACAACTTGGCACAACTTCCAAGATTCAAGGAAATTTTCTTTACCCTCACTCTGAGGCAAACATGATCCCCAACATTGAACTCTTTGTTCACCCTATGCTTATCTGCATAGCTTTTCTATCTATCCTGGGCTTCTTTTAGATTCTTCCTGATCTTTACAACCTATTTCTCCATTTCCTTGAGCAATTATGGCCCAAGAACAACCCTATTCATTGCATTATCCCAGGTCACTGGTGTCCTACACCTACTTCCATACAGAGATGCATATGGACTCATCCCCAAGGATACTTTTTGTCCATTGTTATATATAAATTCTACCAAGTGTAATTAATCTTCCCACTTGGTGGGTTTGTCCATCACATACATGTGAAGCATGTCTTCAAGCACTTGATTCACTCTATGTCTTCCCATCAATGTGAGGATGGTAGGCAGTGTTGAAGTTCAGATTTGTACCCAAATGTGCAAACAAACCCTTCCATAGATTAAAAGTGAACTTTAAATCTCTCTCAGAGACTATTGCCTTAGGCAATCCATGCAATTTGAAAATATCCTTCATGAAGATCCTTGCAATGTCATCAGTCTTATGCGTAGACTTAATAGGTATGAAATGTGTTGCCTTTGTCAACTTGTGTACCACAACCATGATGGAATCATGTTGTCTACAAGTCATTGGAAATCTTGTAATAAAATCCATGGAAATAACTTCCCATTTCCATTCTGGAACTGGAAAAGGATGCAACAAACCTGTTGGGTGTTGATTCTCAACCTTTACCTGTTGACATTTCATGCACCTTAAAATATATTTAGCCATGTCCTTTTTCATTCTTGGCCAGAAGTACTACTTTCTGGCTATAGAAATTGTCTTCTGATATCCTGGGTGACCATAATATGGAGCTTGATGGATCTCATCCATAACAACTCTCCTAAAATATGCTACATTTGGAATATAAATTCTTCCTTTAGAAGTAAGAATTCCATCTCCCTCACACCTCTTCTCAAGACTTTGCTGCTGCAATTTGTCTTTTACTTTCTCATACAATTCATCCTGGGATGATTTTAAGGAACCATACTTATTTAAACATGTATAAATGTTGGCGAATATTACCAATTCTTAAAACGCCGACTATAAAATGATTGGCGATATTTTTCAAAAAATATTTTAATTTCCAAGGATTTTATATCGTTTATATAATAATTTGGTGGCTTTTAGGGTGAAATTTTTTTATCCCATCAAAATTGGGTGAAACAGGGCTTCAAAAAATGAAAAATGGTGAATCTTTTTTGGGAGAAAAACATGGAAAAATAGCCCATTGTGCTAAAATTCACCCCTAAAATTATCCCTGAAATCATCTCTAGTAGCATGATTAACAATCTTTTGTCTCAAATCTAACTAGAAAATACTAAGAGATGCCAAATGCATTTCCTTCACCTTCCTACTGAGTGCATCAGCTACCTTATTCTCTTTTCCTTTTATCTGATTGATTTCAAAATCAAACTCACACAAAAACTCCATACATATAGCTTTCCTAGCAGTTAGAGTAGGCTGATCAAACAAGTACTTCAGACCACAATGGTTTGTCCTTAGCTCAAATATTATGCCCATCAAGTAAGGTCTCCACATCTTGACAGCATCTAATATGGCTGCAAGTTCTAGGTCATGAGTAGCATAGTTCTTCTCATGCTCCTTCAACTTTCTTGACTCATAAAATATCACGTGGTTGTCTTGCATAAGGACCCCTCCAAGCCCTTGTTTGCATGCATTGGTACACACCACAAAATATTTTTCTAGGTCTGCAATCTCCAAGACCAGTGCTCTTGTGAGAAGATTCTTCAACTACTGGAAGCTTTCTTCATAGCTCGGTTCCCATTCAAACTTTATTCCCTTCTTTTGCAAAGAAGTGACTGGATGTGCAACCTTGGAAAATACTTCAATGAATCTCCTATAGTATCCTGCAAGACCCATAAAATATCTTACATCTGTCACATTTCTTGGAGTAGGCCAGTTCATAATGGCTTCAATCTTCTTTGGGTCTACTGATCACTACTAGATTTTGATCCAAAATCCGAAGGTTTTTTCCGACGGCGCGTGGATTTTTTATTTTAACCGTGCCAAAAATAAGAAAGATTAAATTTTTTTTTGAAATAATGGGCATAAGCATCGCTTAAGCGATGGCGCTAAAATTGTTATCCTCCTAAGTGTCGCTTAAGCGACGGTTTTCCTCCAAGTGTCTCTTAAGCGACGGTTTTTTTTCCTAAGTGTCGCTTAAGCGACGATTTTTTT
>LPNX011030235.1:0-11627 GCA_001517045.1 Pseudotsuga menziesii | reverse complement strand
ACATACAAAATACAACCCAATAATTTAAAATTCATTATTGAGACTAAAACTACAATCAGTACTGCTTGGAAGCTTCGCAAAGACACATATCTGAATTTTAAGAGTAGAAGTCAAAATTCTAGAATGAATAAAAGAAATCCAGCTACTTTTTGCTCTGCAACCTCATGAGGATTTTGAAACCTGCTACTTGTGAAAGGTAATCGAAGCCTTTTTGTTGTTCTTGGAGGAGATATTTTTCCAGAAAGATGACCGCCAGCTGGCCTAGCCCACAAATCTGGGAATGCTTAACCCAAGAGTGGAAATTCTACAGAGATTCATGCCAAACTGAGCTCCTGCACCTTCTATATATATACACCTTGGAAGTTAATGGTTCATATACCCATTAAAGACTTTTCTTTTAGAAGAGTATTGTTTTTGGCAACTTATAAATAATGATAAACTTTCAGTTTTCACATTAAGACACTGTAACGAAGGAACCCTGAGGAAGAGTTCATATCCGTGTAATTTCTTTTGGAAATTTAAAAATACTGATTAACTTTGGGTTTCCACATTAAGACTCTGATAAACGAAACAATTCATGTTTATTTTCCCCACCGTACCCTCCCCAGACTCCAACACCTTTTTCCTTGTTCACAATTGTGTACATTAAAGCACATCTCAAGCACCAGTAGCTCCTACCTCTCAAGATGCACTGTTCCATAGTGGCATGCAAGTGAAGAATATCGCCAAAAGGTATCATTATCTTGGCACAAGGATTCATGTATTAGGAGATCCTTCCATCTTTATTTTTTTGCTAGTAAAATAGAGAAATTGAATTAAATATACAAAATATTAAATGCTGAGAAAAGCAGGTTTAGGACTCCCACTCTAGAAAGCGAGTCTGTTTGTTTCAGAGTCTCTATACTGAGAATTCCAATTTTCAACTGTTTTTACAAGAACTGAAGGTTCTACTTGCTAAATTTGCAAAACAACAGATTGACAAAACTTATCAGCTTGATTTTGATCTGTTTTGTCATCATGAGTCCTGACATTTAAAAAATGGTGGCCCTCCAATATCCCAGCCTCTCAAACCAGGAGCATTAAATGCACCATGGCATCAAATTGGTTGGAATCTACTAACTTTTAAAAAATAGTATCCCTCTTATATCCCAAATTTAAGACTAGCAATTACACCAGAAGATGGAAAGGAACGCCAGAAGGAAAAAAAGATGGAAAGTAAAGTAGATGTGATGAAGTGAAAAAGAGAGCAGCAAAATAGATGTCCAGAAGAGCTTCCTCTTCATCATCAAAATGGAAAATACAAAAGCATCCTGGAAAATACAAAAGAAACGACTTAAATTGAAGTGAATTTGGAAATTTCTTAAAAATGTAGAAACACTATAAAGTAATAATGTTAACCATAGCACATTAGGTTGTTGTATGTGGTACATATTATTTTTAAAATACTTAAAAAATATTGATTGAAAGGTACATCACAGTTTAGTCTGAGGTAAATCATTAGGAACCAATTAATTTGCTCCTTGCTGGAAGGAGTCCTGTTACCAACATGAGATATGATTAGGTGAAAGAGAGAGTAGCAAAATAGATGTATAGAAGAGCTTCCTCTTCATCATCAAAATGCACAGTTTCATTTGCTAAAGCATCATGGAAAATACAAAGGAAACAACTTACATTGAAGTGAATTTATAAATTTCTTAAAAATGTAGAAACATTATAAAGTAATAATGTTGACCATAGCACATTAGGTTGTTGTATGTGGTACATCTTATTTTTAAAGTATATGTGTGTGATGTAATGGTCAAGAGGTATCAAAACTAGTATTGTTTGCCTTATATCTGACAGTGATTTCTGCCATGTGTTGTATGATGAACTGAAAATGTTGCTCTTATTCTTCATGTGGACTGGATATGTTTAAAAGAAGATTATATATTTTTTTATTTTTGATTTTTTTCTGTTACTGTTGCAGTTGTATTTGATAGGTCTCTAACATGGCTGGCAGAGGTGGTTAAGATTTACAACTGTTACATGGCTCTTAGAGGTGTGTTCCTTACCCTTGGAAGATGTTGAGCAATTCATGTTCCAATATATGATGATCAATTTTGTACATTAATATTTTTCCTTACGGTACTTTTGGAAAGCAAGAAAATGAAAAATCTTTGCTTTAATTATCAGTGCCTTGGAATATTTGAATGAATTTTGCTCTTCTGTCGTATGTAGGACATTGAAAAAAAAGAAAAAGAAAAGAAAACCCTGAAGCCATGGATGAGGATGAAACTGAAGTTGCAGATATAAAGGCAGCTCATTTTGAGGAATCAATGAAATATGCTCGAAGGAGTGTTAGTGATGCAGATATACGTAAATATCAAGCATTTGCTCAAACTTTACAGCAGTCTCGAGGTTTTGGGTCAGAATTCCGGTTCACAGATCGAGCAGCTACTACTACAGTCAGTGAAGGAACCACAGATCCTTTTGGTACACAAACTGCTGTTGATGATGATGATGCATATAACATGAAGTAGTGTATGGATTTTATTGTTCCTGTCTTGGTTTGAGTCCACTTTGCTAGCAAGTCTTGCTCCGGATTATCTGATTGTTGATCACCTCCGATACTCTCAGTATTATCTGACCAGTTATAACAGGGATGATGAGAAAAGTCTGCTATGATCAGAATTTAGTTCCTTCTATATGGATGCAGCAGTTCAGATGATTACATTTGTTATTTTGTGATGCTCTGATTGCTGATTATGCTCAGACATTTGATGCTATGTAAATGATGTTTTTTGATTCTTTTGAATAACAAAGGCTGATATTTTTTCCTCTGAAAACTAATGAATATGACATTACATGATTTACATGTGTATTAGATTTTATTTACAAGTGTTGTAATTAATTATAATGTGACTGCATAATTCGCATGTGTATTAGATGAGAATAAATGTATGATTCTTTTTTATTAATTTAAACATAATATCATATTAAAAATTTATATTGATTAATAATGGACACCATTCAAGCTACTAAAATATAATGACCATACATAAAGCGACTAAAAATGACTAAATTAGTGACCATTAAATGAGATTAATGACCAAAATTCGCAAATAAAATGACCAATAATTGAGAGATACACGACCAAACAATGAAATACAAATGACCAGAAAAATGACCAAAATTCGCATATCAATGACCAAAAATCAGTTTTGGTGGCTAATTTATGGTCTTTTATTACGTGACCAAATTTGGTCATATTCTAGCTTGTCATGTGGTCATTAATTTGGTCACAAATGTGGTCATATATTTGGTCATTGATTCAAATATATGCCCAAATTAATGACCAAATATATGACCAAATTAATGACCAAATATATGACCAAATTAAAGACCAACCGACAAGCTATAAATGACCAAAATAAAAATGACCAATTTTGGTCATGTAATAAAAGACCGCAAATTAGCCACCAGCGATCGCCAAACCAAAAGTGGTCATTGATATGCGGATTTTGGTCATGTTTTTGGTCACTAATCTCTTATTTTCCACTAGTGCAAGTAGAACTCATAACTAAGTTTATCCCTAGTCAAATCCCCCATATGACCATGTACAAATAATTACTTTATGATGATTTTGAGTTCTCTTTTTCCATACCAATGTGACTAACAATCATAATAAAAGCACATCTCATACCTTGTTCCATCTCATAAAGCACATCTCATGACCTGCATGATTATGCACCAAACCCTAGTTGGACATCTCATACCTTGTCTCAAGACCCTAATTCCAAAGCATGCAACTTGGTGGCTCATGAAATCCTAGTTGGTGTGCATGCAAGAATTGGTGATCATGTGTTTCTAGTTCCCTCTCCTAATTAAATGTATATATATTAAACTAAAAACATCAAGAAATGTAAATTTCAACAACTCAAGACCTTGTTATTTTCTGAACTATATTTGGTGGTGTCTAAAGACACCATTCTTGGCGTCTACAATGTGTCATAGATGGTGTTTGTATCCTAGGCACATGAAAGGCTAGACATTAGTAAAATCATAAGAAAGAAAAGAGAACGCAATGAAAATTTGCAAACATGGTTTAAATAACGCACCTGACAATGCACTCATACAAGTAGGCCATCCAGATCATCTTTGGTGCTGATAGTGTCCATCAATCTTTCGTGCTCTATATGAGGTAGCAAGTATCGTACATGTGACCTAGTTTTGTGAGAAACTATGCAGAACTTGATGTTTGTACCAACTACTAGGTTGGTGAAGTGGTATAAAATAGCTCCTGGTCTATAATCATGATATACATACCCACCCTTCCTTTTCTATAGTGCTGCAAGTGTCAAGTACTCCCCTTTTATAACCATCGAGCCAGTTGGGAATTCAATATTTTCATCATCTGTAACAGGTTCTAGAAGGGTTTGTTTCCCCTCTAAGAAACATGCCAACCAATAGTCAGAACCCCAATCATTATTTTTTGGGGAAACCACTGCATATATCTGACCCGTGAAAGGAAATAGGTCGAGTTAACAATACATTTTGTAAGTAAGGTATTGCAATTCTAATTTCTACATAAATTAAATTATACAAAGGTCGAGTAAAAAATACATAAATACATTTTCTTATTTAGGTACTACTCATGTACCTACTTGTATGAGATCCGATATGTGATCATAGTCTCTAGAAATATGTGTCTGATCATCTTCCAAATGGTCTATTTCATTGCCCCCATTGAAATTGGTGCCAAGTGTCACTCGATCCCATGTATCAATGGTATCAGTATGCTCACAATCATCCCATTCACCGATGCTACAGGAACTGCAAAAGCAAGCCTTCAATCTTGTCCAAATTTGTAGGGCCGAGTTGTCTAAGCTTCTAATTGAATGAAACTATCGATTTCCATGCACTGTGTTCACCCGAGGTGTTTGTGATCAGTCCACATTTGTAACCTCCCAGAACATTCTTCGTACTAAGTTTTTCCTTGTTGCTTGTTCTCCCATGACAGATGCACGCCATTGGACTATAGATGCAGCGTCTCGAAGGTGAGCACCTATAAACTTCATCTCTTCCCTTTGAAGGGAAGTTCTAATGCATGCGCCAGCACCATCGTGCTCTCCTTTTCCATGACCAATTTCAAAGTAGTTCCATACATGTGGCACCTTGTATTTTAGGTGCAACAAACACAACCATTCAAATACACGTGCATTCTTGAACTATCTAGTACAACCATTTGACCAAATGAAATGACGATAAAATGGTATATCCATAGCTATCACGTGGTCATAGAATAATTTAAAGCAATGTTGCATGTAATGGATGTCATGGGTCCGGTCGTCACTTATGTAGAAGTGAATTTCTTTTAGTATCACATGTTTCTCTTCACTGCTATCTTGCCCATGTCGATGCGTGATATGCACCATTATGCTCACCTGCTCTGAGTGATAGTATTGACTTTGAATTTCATTTTGTGGTTGTAGGGTGTAATTTTCAGCAAATTCAACCACTGATAGTATTGTTCCGAGAGGGAAGGTGTCCCAGCATATTATGAATTGCTCATCTTGCCACCATGCCATATCGACATGTTGAATGTACTGTTGGATCTTTCCACAAAAATCTAAAATAAAATCACATACTCGAACCTGGTACATGAATATTAATATGTCAATAAACCACATAAAAAAATGTGTGTGTACACATGAATATTAATTTGTCAATATTCAAGAATTTACCTATGAAGTCACCAATTTAATCTTCCTACTTTCTTTCCCATCATTTAGCTGATATGTCTCATACTAATAGTTCTGCTTCTCAACAATTGCATTCTCGAATGCTTGATCTTCACTTTCATGGATGCAATCAGACCATAAGGATAGCCCACCCCAATTGTTGCAAGAACCGTCTATACATTGTTTTAAGTAATGTGTCTGCCCATCTTGCCTCGAACACATGATGCCATGGATGAAATATCTGGATGACATTGGCGGTACTGTACTTGAGCATTCCTGCACATGGTTAGGATGCAAAAAATGACGTATATGTGAAAATGTATGGTAATATAGGTCAAACTCTATGTGGTATCTACAACAACAAGTGTTCCAGATGGTATTGATTCTAACATACCAAGGCTTGCATTTTTCAAAAGATCTTTTCCCGAGCCTTAGCTCTACATGGGCAACTTTAAACATCTTGAACAATTGAGTTTGTGTCATGTCAAGATAATGCTTAACATGAGGTTCAGTATGATGAGAACCCCTACAATGTTTTAAAACATCCTTTGTGTTAGAAAAAGGCCTAGTGTTATCATGCCAAAACGTTTGCACTAGGCCCTTCACTGCTTCGACTAACTTCATGTATTTGCGGGGAAACCTACCGCTAAATGCCCATAATGTTTCCATTTGTCCCTCTACATCAAGGTTGTCTCTTCTTACTAAATATTTTTTAAGAGTCTTTGGATGTAAAGGAACAATTTCTGATGTGCATTTAAGTAAATGACATTGTCTTGTGGATCTACATACAATTTATTTAGCCAATACATGACGAGCCACATTGCAGTCTTTTGAACGAGTTTTTTTACGAATCGATGTGAATGTAGCAGCAAGAGATTTAACAATGTGATTACTTGATTCCATATTCTTCATTGTTGTTATGCCTAAATTTCTTCTAACAGTTGCCATATTTTTAGATTTAAGCAAAGCTAAAAACAGTTGGCATTTACCGGCTTCGGATTTGTTATCAAAATATTGTTTCATTATTTGAGAAGAATGATGAAGGATAGTGCGTTTAGCCACCTTACCTTCCATGGAAGCCAATTCGCTCTCGTCCACTTGTATTTGTTTAGGAGTTATCTTTCGTTTTGATGCAAAATTTCTTGCCGTTTGAAATGCTGGAGTGACATTTACATCCACTACCGTCTCACAACTTTGATTAGGAGATTGAACCACCGAACATGGTTGTTGCTGAGTCACATTTGCATTGGGAGTAACATCATTATTGAACTGTTCACAAGATTGTCCGTCTACTAATGGATGAATAACATCAACTTTCGTAGAACCAGCTTCTTTTAATGTTGCATTATATTCCTTAGCCTCTACGTCAGGTATCTCTTGAGGGGGGATGGGAACTATTTGCTCTTGTAATGAATGCCGACAATTTCTTGAATCTTCCCTTTTTGTGTTTTTTATTTTTTGCTTCTTCCGGTGTAAGCACCTTCCTTGCTAACTTTCTTCCTCTATTACGTACATTCCCCATTGAAATCCACCCAAACCTGTACAAAACTATGCAATTATATAAGTAATGATAAAAAATTGCATGTCCAACAATTCTCTGTGCGTGGGTTCAAACAAATTATGTCGTATGATACGTAAAGGTGGCCAACACGACGCCACCCTACATTTTCTATAGAAACATATATCGCATATACGATATAACGCACCTTCGATATATCACATATGTGATATTGAATTCCATCTTTTTAATGAAGGGAAAGGGTTTTCCATAATGCATTCCCGATATATCGCATATGCGATTTAGTGCTCAATGAAAATGTGTAATTTACATTTATCTAGATATGATGAGGATGAGGGTGATGAACACTGAGGGTGTCCATGAGCATGATGATGATGAGTATGAGAGTGAGGGTGTCGATGAGGATGAGGGTGAGGGTGTCGATGATGATGAGGATGAGGGTGAGGGTGTCCATGATGATGAGGATGAGGGTGTTGATGATGGTGAGGATGAGTCTGATGAACAATGATGGTGAGGATGAGGATGATGATAAGGATGAGGATGATGATGATGATGACCATGATGATGATGACCATGATGATGATGAGGGTGATGGTGATGATGAGGAGGATGATGACTATGATGATGTTGATGAGGATGAGGGTGATGGTGATGATGAGGATGAGGGTGATGGTGACGATGATGATGATGAGGATGAGGGTGACGATGAAGATGATGGTGAACAATGATGGTGATGATGAGGAGGATGAGGGATGATGATGATGATGATGATGATGACAAGGATGGTGATGATGATGATGAGTAGGATGAGGATGGTGATGATGATGAGGATGATGACAATGATGAAGATGATGGTGAACAACGATGGTGATGATGACGAGGATGATGACAATGATGATGATGATGAGGATGAGGGTGATGATGATGATGATGATGATGATGAGGGTGATGGTGATGATGATGATGATGATGATGAGGATGAGGATGAGGGTGATGATGATGAGGATGAGGATTATGATGATGATGATGATGATGATGAGGATGTTGAGGATGTTGAGGATGAGGGTGTGGATGAAGATGATGAGGAGGAGGATGATGATGAGGAGGAGGAGGAGGAGGAGGAGGAGGAGGGTGATGATGATGATGAGGATGAGGGTGATGATGATGATGATGATGATGATTATGATGATGATGATGATGGTGAACAATGATGGTGATGATGAGGATGAGGATGATGATGATGATGATGATGATGACGAGGATGGTGAACAATGATGGTGATGATGAGGAGGATGATGACAATGATGATGATGATGAGGATGAGGGTGATGATGATGACGACGATGACGACGACAATGATGACCATGATAATGATCATGAGGATGAGGGTGATGATGATGAGGATAAGGATGATGATGATGAGGAGGAGGAGGAGGATGAGGGTGATGATGATGATGATGATGATGATGATGAGGATGATGATGAGGATGATGATCAGGATGAGGATTATGATGAGGATGATGGTGATGATGAGGATGTTGATGATGTTGAGGATGAGGGTGTTGATGAAGATGATGAGAATGAGGATGATGAGGAGGAGGAGGCGGAGGAGGAGGATGAGGGTGATGATGATGAGGAGGATGATGACCATGATGATGATGATAACCATGATGATGATGATAATGATGATGATCATCAACATCATCATCATCATGAGGATGAGGGTGATGAACGTGATGATGATGAAGATGAGGATTATGATGATGATGATGATGAGGATGCTGATGATGTTGAGGATGAGGGTGTCGATGAAGATGATGACCATGATGATCATGACAATGAAGATCATGATGATCATGATCATTATCATGATGATGATGATGAGGATGAGGGTGATGAACGTGATGATGATGAGGATGAGGATTATGATGATGATGATGATGATGTTGAGGATGAGGGTGTCGATGAAGATGATGACCATGATGATGATGACAATGATGATGATGATGAGGAGGAGGAGGAGGAGGACAAGGAGGAGGATGAGGGTGATGAACGTGATGATGATGAGGATGAGGATTATGATGATGAGGAGGAGGAGGATGCTGATGATGTTGAGGATGAGGCTGTCGATGAAGATGATGACCATGATGATGATGATGACAATGATGATGATGATGATGAAAATGATGATGATGATGATGATGACCATGATGATGATGATGAGGATGAGGATGATGAACGATGATGATGAAGATCGAGGTTGATGAGGATGAGGATGAGGGTGATGATGATGATGAGGATGAGGGTGATGATGAAGATGATGGTGAGGATGATGGTGATGAGGAGGAGGATGATGATGATGAGGATGAGGCTGTCGATGAAGATGATGACGATGGTGAGGATCAGGGTGATGAACAATGTTGATGAGGGTGATGATGATGATGAGGATGAGGGTGACGATGAAGATGATGATGAGGATGATGGTGATGATGAGGAGGAGGATGAGTATGATGAGGAGGAGGAGGAGGAGGAGGAGGAGGAGGATGGTGATGATGACCATGATGAAGCTGATGAGGATGAGGGTGATGATGATGATGAAGATGATGAGGATGAGGATCATGATGATGATGATGAGGATGAGGATGAGGGTGATGATGACCATGATGATGATGATGATGATGATGATGATGATGACCATGATGATGATGATGAGGATGAGGGTGATGATAATGATGAGGGTGATGATGATGATGATGATGAGGATAAGGATGATGATGGTGATGATAATGATGAGGGTGATGATGATGATGAGGTTGACAATGATGATGAGGTTGATGAGGATAAGGATGATGATGGTGATGATGAGGATGACCATGATGAAGATGATTAGGATGAGGGTGATGATGATGATGAAAATGAGGATGATGATGATGGTGATGAGGATGAGGGTGATGATGATGATGATGATGATGATGACCATGATGATCATGATTAGGATGAGGATGATGATGATGAGGATGAGGATGAGGGTGATGATGATAATGAGGTTGACAATGATGATGATGAGGATGAGGATGAGGATGATGACGATGATGACCATGATGAAGCTGATGAGGATGAGGGTGATGAGGAGGAGGAGGAGGAAGATGAGGATGATGAGGAGGAGGAGGAGGATGAGTATGAGGGTGATGATGATGATGATGAAGATGAGGATGAGGGTGATGATGATGATGATGAAGCTGATGAGGGTGATGGTGATGACAATGATGATGAACAATGATGACGAACAATGATGATGATGAGGAGGAGGAGGATGATGACTATATGATTATGATGATGAAGATGATGATGAGGGTGATGATGATGATGATGAGGGTGGTGATGATGATGAGGATGAGGGTGGTGAAAAATATGAGTTAGGACAAAAACAAATTAGTTTAAATTTACCTATAGCACCATTAGAATTTACCGAGTTCAATTATGCTAGCAACATTAAAGAACTTCCATGAAGTAATCTATAGTGGGAACCCACCACCCATACAACTTCAAAGTAGCTAGTGACAATGTGAATCTAGAAGCCATGCCACATAAATTAGCTCTGGACATAATTCTATATATCGCATCTATGTTACAGCATATTAATATCGCATATGCGATATGAATAATCTATAACGCATATGCAATATAATGCATATGCGATATAGTTTATTCATATCGCATATGCAATATGGAAAAGCTATATCGCATATGCGTTATATCACATATGCATTATTTTAAAATTTAAATAATTGGCGGGATTAAGGTTTGGCATTAGGTTTGGAAGCAGCTTCAGAATACCGAACCTATTGGCTAGGAAAAATCAACCAGGGTTATTGCTTGTCTTTTAGAACTCTATCAATATGCTCATATTAGATGACGTGTTTTGATATGACATACACAATATTTTTTTATGAAAATGTACGATATTGTAGAATACAGAATGACGATTCTGAATATGTAAATTTTTCCTTCAAAATTATGTTTTATTTATTTATAATTATTTTTCTAAATGACACATGTTAGTTTTAAAAAATACATACATCAATTGTTTGTTATATAACTTTTGATTTCCATCACCATTTCCCAAAAAAACTATATGGTGCACTAGACGAGATCAAGCTCTATGATCTGATATTAATAAATCAATGATTTCATTAATTTTTGCCCCTAAAGTGTTGCACCCGCACATAAGGTTTTAATTTCAAACTTTTATGACTTCAATAATTAATAAAAAAAAAAATAATTCATTAAAAATTCTGAATAAATAGTGTTGCACTAGGCCCATATGTCCTTTATATGTCTGCAAGATTTTATCCCAAATGGACATCATTTACCTCATATATTGCTGC
>LPNX011030231.1:40475-61250 GCA_001517045.1 Pseudotsuga menziesii | reverse complement strand
AAATAAATTATTGACTGTTATTAGCCTATATTCATTAATATGAGGAGTTTATCAATGCAATATGTAATTTTTGAAATAAAACCCCATATAATTGAAGTTGTGATTGTTTTAAAACACAAAATTAATTGCTAATGAGTGCTAAGTGGTATTAAGGGTAGTACGAGATTGGTCATAAGTGAGTGACATTGAACTATAAGAAATTTGATTTCTCATTTCATTTTTTTGTAAGTTTGTATTATTAACTCAATTACAATTAATTGAAATAATCTCATAATAGCCAACAAAGCATGAGATACGCTCTATCTTTTATATTCTTGTATGCATTAAATGAATGTATAAATGTGATATGTATTTTTTGGAAGAAAATACAATGTAAAAACATTCAACAAGTAGTTGAAAAATCAAATACCGATACAAGTGACTTTGAATTCATATGGGATAGGTCGCATTGTCACTTGCAAAAAAAATTCAAATAATGTAGTGTGATACAATTTTATGAGAAAATGTTAAGTGATGTGTGGTCCAAATATGGAAATAAGTACGAAGAAACAAATATATTTCTAATAGATACATCAAAGCTTACTTCTCAATTCCCTGGATACCGGTCAAATTGTATCTTAACAAAGGCTTATATAGGACATGCACATGATACTTGGCTTGTCCAAATTCTATTCCCCCTTTTTAAGACACTTCATCGTATCAAAGAGAAATGCAACTACATTCGAATGTTCAATAGAACATTGAGTTCTTTATAGTAGGTGAAGATATTAATTTTTAGAAATTTGTTAACGCGTACATTGCAATATTTCAATACAAGTTGGACACATTTTTTGATGAATTAATTTGTATGTTTTTAAAACTTTTATAGATAGATGAGAATTAACAATAATATTTAAATACAATTATTAATATTATTTATGATTGCCTTTAGTTTGACATTTTTTTGCATCATACGCCACTTGATTTCCCCATTCAAATTTTTTTTTAATTTGCATTCTTAAATCAAATATTTGTAATTAAAATCATCTCATAAAAGCCAACAAGGCACGCACAAAGTTTTGTAAATGTGTATTCTTAAGTTAATAGTTTATAATTGCAATAATCTCATAAAAGCCAACAAGGCACGCACAAAGTTTTGTAAATGTGTATTCTTAAGTTAATAGTTTATAATTGCAATAATCTCATAAAAGCCAATAAGGCATGAAATAAATTATTGACTTTTATTTGTGTATATTCATTAATAAGAGGAGTTTATCAATGCAGTATGTAATTTTTGAAATAAATCCCCATATAATTAAAGTTGCAATTGTTTAAAAACACAAAATTTATTGCTAATGAGTGCTAAGTGGTATTAAGGGTAGTACGTGATTGGTCATAAGTGAGTGACATTGAACTATAAGAAATTTGATTTCTCAATTCATTTTTTTTGTAAGTTTGTATTACTAACTCAATTATGATTAACTGAAATAATCTCTTACAGACCAACAAATCACGAGATATGTTCTATCTTTTATCTTCTTATATGCATTAAATGAATGTATAAATGTGGTATGTAATTTTTGGAATAAAATACAATGTAAAACCATATAATTAATTGATAATGAGTACTAAGTGGACTATTTAGACTCATTCGATATGTGCCATAAATAAATTCAAAAGAACATGGGTTCATATATAAAGTTCAACTAAAAGATTTGAAAAATATGTTTCAACATCTATTTCTTCGACATTTAAAAATCTTATTATTTTCTTTGCCTTTTGGTGAAAGTAATTCTCGGCCATGATTGGTTGGAAATATTACATCAACTTATGTTGTTTTTAGAATTGAAAACATGAAGAGATTGATACCCCTTCCTTACATACATCTCTTTGAAGACCCTTACAAAGTGGACTCCACTGCGCACTCCTAACGTTGGATTTTAGAAGACAATTTCTTACTTCAATCCACACTAGATATCTAAAATATCGACTTCCCACATAAATGCACTATCTTGATACAGTTGGTCAACTCCTCATAACAAAACAAGAAATGAGAAGGATCATTTGGGAATACATTTACAAGAAGTACATACATGTTACTTAGCTAGATTCCATTTAGGGGTTTAAACCCAAAATGAACTTCTATATAGATCAATTTGAACATGGAGATTTAAATAGATAACCTTATTGTGATAATAACATGTACCTTATACCAGTGGATGCATGCACTCAAGATGGTACCTCTAGGGTAGTTCCTGGTTTAATCACATAGGCTTATAGTCGAGATAGAGCAATGGTGTTGAGCCTTCCATAGATACCTAGACTAGTGGTGCCTAACATCAATATACATAATGGATTCCCTAAAGCTCATATCTTTCTTTCTCAAACGATCTCCCTTACCAAAAACCACCAAGATGATTTCCTCTTTCTTGGTGCTACCTAGAGGCAATTCTAAGAGGCAAGAAAATCACAACATCATCGCAACTTCTAGACTAGTGAAGCAATGTAAATGAGGTACCTTCCCTTCAACTATGACATCCTCACAATGTTGTTTATAATCCCCTTTTTTAGTTTCGATTCGACTAGCAAGTCCCTTGATTGACTATTGGGGGGATGTTGGATCCATTAAGCACCAAATTCAAACATCTCAAATATATTATCAACTACTACATCCCAATATAATTGGACTCTAGGCATAGATAGTAGACACATTATCTTAATTCGATTTCTTCACACTTTCATTGTGTATGTATAATGTTGTACCTAACAACTATCCCAATTTTGACGAATTTATAGTTATTATTTGGTTCGACATCAATACATTTCTTATAATTTATTTTATTTTAATTTAATATTGTGATTTCCTTCCAATCATGCTATATTATAATATGTTATTTAACAATAAAAATATTTAATATGATACTTTGTTCACTTCAAATATAGATAGAGATCTTCTTGTAATAAAACATGCAATTATGTGTGCAACTTAACTTCATTAATCCTACATTTTATATCTTCATGAATCATTTTTCTCACGATTCAACAAATTACAGATTTTCATATACTCCTCCTAATTTATGGCATACCGAACTAGTTATAAATGATACAACATTTCATTTTTTATGATTGTATATTAAAAACACTTGGAGTAAATAAAATTTGTGATCAATAAAAACATTCTTTCTAGGATTAGTTTTTCCAGTTTTAATGGAATATTTCTTTAATGCATAATTTTTACAAATTAAATGAAATAAATAAAATGTTTACAAAAAATTCAATGTCATAGAAGCCCTTGTAATAGAATTTAGGGTAACTTCAGCTATTTCAGAAATCACAACCTCATTCCAAAGAAAAATGTTATGGTAACTACAGCTTTAACGATATATCAAGATCAAAGGTGAACACATTAGGCAGAAATAAATTTCATCATGACTTCAATAATTTATAATTCTCCTGAATTAAAAATAAATAAAACAATAGAACTGTTCAAGGAAAAATTGGAAATCGTGTATGTTCAAGCTTAACAAGCTTTGGCTAGGATCGTCCCTTTACATAATAACTAGAAATTCTCCCTATGTAGCTCTGTTAACGAAAATAAATACACATATTACAAAGGTTGGGTGCCAACTCGTTGCCATGAGTTATACCTGCTTTGAATACAAAAAGGAAGCAGAACACGTTCATCTTTTCAGACCAAGTCGACAGGCCTAAGTACCCCATAGCTTCTTTAGAACCGTGAAGCTAAGTCACATGATTCGGCAAATTTGAACCTTGAGGTTCAAAATTCGCCGAATCTCAAGGAAAAAAAAAATTCGAATCACATTCGGCGAATCTGAAGATCGAACTTCAAGTCGAATTTCAAGGCGAATTCGAATTTGTTCAAGTTCGAATTTCAAAATGAATTTAATGTCGAATTTGATAAAAAAAATCGAAACCCTAGCTAACGTTTTGGGAAGGTAAAGGGTTTTTATTCTCGCTGTATAACCAGTACTTGCAGGTTTATTTGTTTTCTCTGATTGTCTGTGAATGTTTTCAATGGCGGGTCCTTACAGCAAGGACGTAGCAACGAAGTCCATCTACAATGTCTCCTGCGAACGATACTATGGATTCGGTTGCCAGATCAACGAGGAGACCTCCAATAAACTCGTCGCCAGGGAGACTTGCATTAACGAGGTAAATGCCAATCAGTTAACAGAAGTTCTAATTCATGCTCTACAGCCAACCAATGAACGAACAACCAAAGGACTGCTGCTCAGGAAGAAATAACATAAAATTTAAATTACGTTATTGAACCTCTATAAATGCTCACGGAATCTAGATAGCAAATAAGAGAGGGTTATTTCCTGACTGGTTTAATAATATAATCCCTCTCGAACCCAGGATAAAAACTCGTTGACTGCATTAGTATACTGTATAGCACGATTTGGTTTGTGAATTTAGTAGAGCACGAGTTGGTTTGTGAATTTAGTTAGTTACAATTTTAATTGTTTGGATTTCAGGTTCATAATTGAGTTGGTTTGTGAATTTAGTTACTTCCCATTTTAATTGTTTGGATTTCATGTTTATAATTTTTTTTTTCATTTTGTTATTTAAGCGTTACTTGTTTGTATTTCAAAATAATAAAATAAATCTTAGTTTTGTTCTTTACGCATTACTTGTATTTCAAGTTAATTAAATATATATTTTTCTTTTTTTATTTATACATTATGTGGAGAATGTCATACTCTTTAAATGTATTTAAATAAAGCTGCATACTCTTTAAATTTTTATGGATTCTTCAACTTTATCACCGGGCCTCTTTTCTTAATAATTTTATTATTATTATTATTATTATTATTATTATTATTATTATTATTATTATATATATATATATATATATATATTCGAATCTCAAGACGAATCTCATCTGAAAATTCGAATTCGAACCGAATCAAATGGTTCTCGAACTCGAATTCGAATTCGAACCATGTGACTTAGTTGTGAAGGAAATGCCCAGGTGGAGTTACTGCTTACCAGGGAGGCAAACCACTGTCACTTTTAGTATCATAGATCCCGTTCTTACCTGCCAACGCGTTAGAGAAAATCAATACTAGTTAGGAAATTGTTTTGAAACTTTAAGGAAAGTTGAAGTTCCAAAAGACGTGGGATTCTACTTGTGAACCTTTTTTATGGCGATGAAGCTGGCCGTAGTGAAGCATGAACTGACCAACTATGCTGAATATGGTGATACCATCCAGAGCGCCTTCAAGGCCAAAGCCCAATACGAGGAAGAGGCTTATGCTGAGGAAAAAACCATTAACCACATCAACTCTCATCTCGAGAAGATGTACATAAGTAGTAAAGGGTGTTTATTGTTGGGACAATATGGCAGTACCTTGGGGCTATTCTTCAAGCCAAAATCCATTTGTTTCCCTTTCATCTTGGTACATCCCCATCACATTAAATGCCTAACTCATGTCTATCTCTTGACTACGCGTAGAGGTTAGTTGTTCCTTGGCTTTAGTTAGCTGGAGGAGTAGTATGAGCCAAAATTCAAATCCCTAGAATTTAGTCCTAGAAAAATCTTCGAACCCTTTGGGGTAAGTGGGTCCTGCATTCCACGGGCTTTGTTAGCCACCCTTGTACGTACTTCGTGATATTTTGTTAGTAGGCCATTACAAAAATGTCTTTTAAATTACATCTTTCATGTAAAATAGTGGATACGCTTGGCAAGGAGAGATGGTAAGGTTTTTAAAAAGAAAATAAATAAGTATGCACTAAAAATATCATTCCTGGAGTGTAATGGGATTCTATCCTAGACCTTGCCACACTAATAGCTATGACAAAAGGGAAATATTCTTCTATAAGTTGTGTGTAGTGGCCTTGTAACATGGTTACTAGGAGCATGATTACGAGGTATAAATAACTTAGGGAAATAACTAAAGACCATACTTGTTTAAGATTAGTGTTTTAAGGTTTTACAAGTTCGAGCTTAGAACATAATATAGCTATAGTTCTTAAAAAAAAGAGTCATACCTGAGGAGATGTAAAATACTCACTTGAGATCCAAGACACTGCACACAAGTTGGAAGCCTGATTTCAAGCCTACCGAAAGGTTGTAAGTATTATCCAAGGCTAAGTAAGCAGTAAACTTTTACTGAAGACTATTCCCCCACGGTTTAGGATTTCCTTTTCTCTATAAAAGGGGCAAGTGGATTAAGAACCTGCTATAACTATAAATCACTTTAGTTTGTTTATCAATATGACTAAGAACGAAACATATCAGAGTAAGGAAGAAATAAAAAATGATAAGAAGGAGAAAAGAAAAAAAATAGCGGTATCTTACAATTCACCTGATGTGTAATCATAATGGTCCAGAGTGATGTGTTGGACATTCTTCTACACTACAATCCTCACACATTTCCATACATTTTGACAGCTAAATTTGCAATCGTCATAAGGGTGAAAAGATTCCAGGTTTGAAGAATGCATTAGCAAAATGTTGGAGATTATATTATCCATTATTGCATTTACGAACGAATCCACTCTGAAACACCTGAACCTAACCTCCTCCTCATCATCATCATCCGAAAGGAGGCGTGGGGAAAGATGGCAAGTTGGGGAATTTGGGTGTAGAGAAATATCCATCTATGAAAAATAATAGAGCATGTCACATAGCCTATTTAATAGGGAGCTTAGAAATGATATAGCATACTACCATATTTGGGAGCCTCAAGAATAAACCTATTGCACTTTCGTTACTCATGATGATGGAAGACAATTGAGAAGAAGGGTAAACAAATAATGATACGTTATGTAAATCACAATGAGTAGAAAAATGGACAGCAATGGAAACGAGAACAAAGGCAGTTGAGGAAGGAAATTTTAAATTGATTCAAAAGGGCGCGTCATGTGTAAGGACAATTGTTAACGTGTCACCTCAACTGAGTAAGTAACGCGTCGTGTCATGTCAACTACATAAGTCATGCTATGTGTACAACATCTCAACTAAATCACAATGTCATTTAATGTAATCAAAGACCTTCTGGACGCCTCACTAATTAAAAATCCAAAAGCCTCATTAAGGTGACAAAAGTAATTTAAGTAAGCTTGGTTAAGGTGACATTGATTATAATTAAAGTATGACTGAATTGACATGTAAGTGGCCTCCACTAATTTTAAATATATTCTACATATCATGATTCATGGTTGAGCAGCAACTACAATCCACTCATCTCAACGATATATCATCCATCTCAGGGTTAAATAGCTCTTATGTCATGTCTTTCTTTAATGTGTTTTTGGTGTACAGACTATGCATTTGACTAATGCAATGCAATCAAAATATGGAAGCAGTGACCCTAACCTTACACAAAGAGGGAAATTCAGGGGAAGAGAAGTTCATATTTTAAACTATACTATGAACACAGCCTTTTTAGCTTTTCCATTTCAGTATAAATCCATGATAAATTAATATTTCTTCTGCATTTAGAACTTTTTTTTTATAATTCCAAATAAAAAAACATTGAGCAAACATAGCTTATTTTTATTATTTTATTAAATATATTGGTTCTTACCAAAATGAAATTTTGTTTCAACAAGACGACATGGAATTTATATTTTAATTTTTTTCAGAACGTAATCGAAATTTGTTTCAAGAAAAAGACAAGGGATTTATATTTTAAGTTTTTCAAGGATAATAATAAATGAAAGTTAAAAACTTAAAGTATAATTGATGGTATTTGGATCTCCTTTATTTTATAAATGCATTTTTATAAGTGAAAAAAATTGAACGGAATGAAGTTACGATGGGATACTAGAGCTAACAATCAACCTTCTTTTTTTCAAGTAAAAAGAGAAAACCACCTTTCATGTGTGCAGTTAAGTTTTATTGGGATCTACATGTATGTTTTGGTCATGTAATTATGGGTGAAGGGAAAAGGTAAAAATAAATTTAATGGAATTGTTAAATCTATCGAAACTTGTGTTCCTTGTACTACAATATGTGCAAAAGGAGGTTGGATTTTGCATCCATTAGGTCATGAAAATTAAGCAACAAGATAAAAAATTGAAACGTAATATTTTCTTCACGTGTCAACCTTATTTGGCCATTCAATGATCTTCAATACATGAGATTATAAGAAGAACCAGGCAAATGGTCAACGGGAAAAATGGTGTCGCTTGCGCAATTTTTTAGGTGCAGAAATTTTGATGTCTCTCATAGTTCAAGTTTCAATTTCAAAGGTATAGTCTCTCCATGTCCAGGATAGGTCTCAATGTAACGTCCCCAACCCTCTGACCGATGAAGAGGATGCTACCATACCATTATCTATCTGGGAAACTAGCCCCATGGACATACACACATAAAAACAGAAATCTGAAATGCTTTGAAGTAGAACATGCATACATTGTTACCATACAAAGGAAGAAAAACATTGCATTTAAGCATTTAGCATGTTCATCATTTCCATTAAACAACAAAATACAATTTGCAGAGATGAGATAGTCAAGAATACTTATCTTATGAAGAATTCATCCTGCATCCAACTACATCGTTGCAACGTTCCACCCAACCATAGGCCAGTGTGCTCCTTAATCTCTCAGCAACACTGCCACCCCTGAGGTGGGCATGATTCCCCAAGGAATAAGGAACTAAGCAGGCTCACACATAGCCAAAGGTACACAAATCACCAAGCCAACACAATTGGGTTTATAATGCCATCAAGGAGCTGGGAAAAGTTGAATGCTAAGCTGGTGGACTCATTGAAGAGCTGAGGATACCTACACCAGAACTAGCCTGACTTCTAGGACACCCACACACACCCAACACAAGGAATCAGTCCCTTCTCTACTACACAGTCCCTCAGGCCTTGAATTCCCTTCCAGTGCTATTTAGGGGTTGTGGAGAAGAAATCCAACCCTCTAGCTCTGTCTGTGTGGCTCCCAAACACACCAGGTTTATCAAGCATATCAAGTTTTCATTCCCACTCCAACACAGTCCAAAGACCAACCACTGCATACACATAGCAAAATAAGCAATTCACAGCTTTGACTAGGAAATTTGATTCCTGAGTCATTCGTGTCCCTACCGTGGCCAAAACAACCCACTACAGAATTTCAACCCAAAATTCGACACCTTGCATGTCTAAAATCCGACACTTCTTTGTCTCATTTTCGACAGATACACTTTTTTTTTCAGCATCGGTGGCGTAACGTCGGATCTTCGACCGTCGACTAATAAGGGTTGAAGATCCAATAGACCATTGTGTTGCATATTCGACCGTTATTCCTTACGAAGTGCCAACTAAAATTGTAGAAACCGTCAGAACTCCAACGTTCTCTGACCCTTGAAGCATCGGTCGTCCGACAGACAAAAGTGTCTAAGAAATGGCGGTGTCGTCGGTTTTTAATTTAGATAGTGTCGGCAATCCAATGCACTCTAACACTAGAAGAGTTGGCCTTCCGACATATTCCGACACTTAAACCGTCGGTCATCCGATGGGAGGAAGTATCGTAGTCATGGCACGGCCATCAGATGGGCTGACCGGAGTGTCGGAATAATGTCAGAAAAGCGACGCTGGTTGATGGATTTAAAAAAAAAATTCCAAATATTTCACTTACGGCCACATGGTTTCATGTACAAAGGTCACGTAACCATTCCCACATGTTCAGGTGTTGTTAGTGCCCAGTTTCCTTGTCTATCATAGTTGTTTACATTACTGATAGTCCCCCAATGAACTTTCCCCATGAGATTGGTTGGTTGGATTCTACAATTTTCCCCATGAGGTTGGATAGTAAGAAATTCTCTTTGTTCATAGCAAGTAAGTCTTTATGTGAAAATTGTATATAAACCAAGGGCCATGCACAGAATATTTTTTTGGGAGCTCTTAGAAGCAGAAGAATGACCAAGTTAATCGAAGAGAATCCCAACTTACCCACTTAGAAATGGCCTATGTGACTTGGATTTCGAGAGAGTCGGAGAAAGGTTGCTTGCAATCAAGTTTTCCTAGTTTAACACCATGCAGTGCTTCTCTGGGTGAGACTATTAGTTGGAAAGTGGAATGAAGCAGTCCCCATACACTGTTTGTGCCCCTGACCTCCATTTTGAGTTGACTAAAGTTCTAAATGGTGGTATTTTATAACATGATTAAGATGAAATGGGTCAAAAGAATTGTTTTTATCCTTCATATGCATTGTGCTAATTGTATAAGTATCTTCATAAGTTTCTCCCTGTATAAGAAAGAGCTCTCATGAAAAGAGTGCTTTAAATCCCCAATCTTAATGAGTGATGATGGAGGACACTGAACCTATAGAGTCTCTAAATAGAGGGGACCAAAGGAAACAAATAAGATAAAAAAATAACAGAAATAAACTTGCTAACCAAGAGGCATTCAATACTTTTAGAATACTAGCTTTGCTCAAGGAAGGGATATAGAATAAGATTGAATCCTACAAATACATAACCACTTCATATAGCAAAGAGACAAAGAAACAACAGAGTATGTTACCTTAAATCATTATTAATAATGTACAATAGATATTTAACTTCACTCTTGCAAATTCCAAACAACCAAGGTAAGCATAGATTGTTCTTGCTAAATGAAGTGGCTAGATAATAGAGGGGTCAAAATTTATAATGATGGTCAAAAACCTATCCTTGGTTGCAAAACAATGCAGGAATTTTAAGAGGTAAAGAAAAACTTATAAAGCATTCAAGAACACAGTATACATTGGGGCCTTGAGATGTCCACTCTGTGGATCAATACATTCATTGTAATACACTAAATAATAAACTCCTTTTCCAATTAAACATAGAATTGAGTGAAAATCTAGAAACAGTTAGCAAGCATAAGATGCCAGTATATTAGATAAAAAAATTAACATACATCACTCATTTTCATTCCATGGTGCTTGGCCTGTTGTTCGACGAAAGGTCAATCAAAGAAATCTCCATTATGCGTGACATAAATCCGAGGCTTAAATTCATGCATGTGATTGAACCACTGCCTAAGAAGCTCTGTCTGGAAAACATAGAAAACTTCCAAGGGATCAATACTTGTTTTTAGAATTATAGTCTTAGGATAAACAGTAAATGGCAAATATACCTCATTTGGCACATTTACTACTTTGAAATTTCCTTCAAATTCTGGTTTTGGAGTGTACTCCAAGTCTTCAATGCCCCATCCCTACACACTCAGGAAACAAATGAAAATGAATTGGAAAACTAAAGAAGAGCAATGATATTCATAATAATCAATGCAACATCAATCTGCAAACAATAAAAATCCCAAAACAAAGGATAGGCTGACCAATGGGCATAAAACAATGCCAAGTGTTTTTACCTCTCGATTTTTAATAAGATAGCCTTGCCCATCCACCATGTGTGAAATCATCATTATCATGTCATATTCGGCATCAGGGAACTTGAAAGGAATCTTGGTTGTCTCTATATCAAAAGCACACACACAAACTTCAACTCGTTGAAGAAGATCTACCCTATTTTCCATGGTAACCTTTGAAGAGTCCACTTTAACAGTGTACCATTGTCCACATCTTGCATCTGTAGGATTACAAAATCCATAAACAAGTAAAGAATGAATGTTAGTTTTTCGGTATATAAAAACTCTTGCTGTAAAGGCTATTGAATGTGGACTTATGATGTAGAGACAAGCCATTCTTTGTTCAAAAGCATCTTGAAAACATTAAATGTGGACTTATGATGTAGAAACAAGCCATTATTTGTTCAAAACCATCTTGAAAGCATAAAATGAAGGCATGAGTGTGTTGCAAAAATAAATGCATCCTGCTACAATTGACCAAGTATTCAAACAATCTATCTCCAAAGCTATCATGCCCAACCATTTATATAAACATGTTATATAACATCTATCATTTACTAATTCAGTTCAAGTAAGTTCTTTAAAATCCTCAAGCAACATTAAATGTCACTCAATTGCTTAATCTAATCAAGGAATTTAAAATATAATGATCTAACATAAATTATGTAAGCAAAAAATCATAATTAGTAAGAATATATCACCTGATAAAACATGGATAACCAAAAATACTATGTATATAAGGCCATCGATCTAATAAAAACTCCATTTCTTACCTCTTAACTATGGAAATGTTTCTCAATGCTATCTGCAACAAGTTCCAATGGAGGAGTCAAATAGAAATAGTGAAAATTACACAGTAAAAATATAAAATTAGATGTTTTTTAATGTATTCTTCCTTACCATTCATTGAGCTCCTCTCTATTTCGAGAATAATTTAATATTCTCTACTAAACAGGACCAACCACGTGAAGGTGGAATCTCTTATGGCCCCTCCCCCCCCCCCCCTCCCCCCACCCCCTCACATCACTCTCAACTCCCCAAACCCAATTCCTATACTTGCAAATAAAAATTTATTTCACAATGCAAATAACAATGCATCTACAATGCAAATTATTTCACTCAATAGTTGAAAAATGCTTTCATTAAATCATTCTTTATAACATTCATTAAACCATTCAATCATTCAAAAACTAAAAAAACCATTCATTAACTCATTCATTAAAACATTAATTTAGTCAATGGCAGAAAAAAAATATATCAGTAAACAATTCAGTAAAGCATTCATTCATAAAACAGAGGAAAAAGCATTAATTTTTTTTTATAAATAAGAATTACTTAAAATTTGTTTAGTCACTTCCTTTTAACTTTACTTCTCTTTAAATATTTAGTTAGAGTCACATCTTCGGGAATCTGATCATCGATATCCCTACTAGTCTGCTTAGAAGGTTGAACTTCAGGAGAGGGGCGATGAATTTCTGCAATAATGTCAAAATATTTCATTAATATATTTATATTTTGATAAATAAGAGTAATTCATTAAAAAAACATTACGAATGTGTGTTTTTACCTTCCATGTGCACATCAACATGTTCAACATTATCTCATACTGGCCAAACCTGTTCCATGTTATGATCTACAGCTACATGCTCTGTAGTTGAATTGTGTAGAATTAGAATTAATGTTCATCATCTGCAATGGTCTGTAAAAAATAGTAGCACATTAATAAATTCACTACCAGGATGAGAAGCATGATCTTCATTTGGTTGTTCATGTACTTCATCCTCAACATGAATGGGATCGTTACTTTCTTACACAAAAAGGAATAAATAATTTATGTTAGTTTATTTATAAGGAACAAATTGCATGAGCATTAATAAATTATCATTAAACTATACAGTTTTCACATACCTAGGCACCAGATGGATCAGCAGAAGATCGTGTAGTATTCATAGACAAGCTTCTCTGGCGTTCAACAGTGGTTCAACAACGACGTCAAAGCCATGTTCGAAGCCAAAATTCATGTAATCTGCATTGGGCAATTCTTTGAACCGGTCAGCCTTCATATTTGGATGATGTCATTAATTTTAAATCCTTTTTTCAGAACAAAAGAAAAATAATAATCTATATGATATTTGTATGTGGATTCGGGTTTTGTGATACTTACATATCGAGCCGCCAAGTTGGAGTAACCACCAGGCCCAAGCTTGTGTTGGCCAATTTTTTCAATTCTTTCCTTTGTGGCCTTAGATGTGTCTAAGAGCCTAATTAAGTTTTTAAATACATTAGTCTATGTACCAAAATTGATATAAAAACTAGTAATAATAAGGCTTACCACTACATTTTGGAATGAATTGCATACCTCCCTATTCCACATGGTGGTATATTTCTTGATTTTCTCAAGCCCTTATCTTTTCCATCTTCCACCAGGGATTTCCACTCCATATATGGAATCATTGGAGGGTTCTCATACCTAGGGTTCTTTTCTAGGTGAACCCTATATTGGTCTCGGACAATCTTTAGATTTTTTCCAGCCTTCTGTAGTACCTTCGATGTATCAAAGGTATCTTTTTCGAACAGACTAACCAAGCGATTAGTCAGATCATCCTTTAAATATTTTTGCTGCTTGTTCCACATTGTGCGGATGGTGGGTCCGAAGATCTCCAAGGCCAAATCATATAGATGTTTATAAAATATATAATTTCCTGCAAAACATTATTGGCATCATTAGTGAACATTAGAAAATATTATCGGTATATTAGACACAAATTATAAAAAATACATTGAACAATCTATAATGACCTGGAATCCTCTCTATCTTTATTGGAACCAGTTCTTCATTCACCAAATATGTACACTTTATTGAACCAGTGCTAGTCACATGAGAAGATGCAAGAAATGCTTCCACATCTCTATCTAGCCTTGCATCCACCCCTTCTTCTATAGCATCTTTTGTGGGTGGGGCACCATTGGCTTCACCCTCCGCTGCCCTCGATGGTGTCACAGAGCGTGATGTCGATTGTTCAGTGGACAATATGGGAGCAGTATGTGGTGTACATGGAGTGGTTTGGTCACTAAAACCAACATTGCCTTGACCACCACTAATAGTCTCCATAGCATGCTATAAATTAAACCCATTGTATTATAAGTTCAACAGCATATAAAATCAAATATTATAAAGTTTTTATAAATGAATTTCCGTTTTTATTCGATAAATTACATCCAGTTGTTTATGTTGCTGTAACAACAATTGAAGCCTTTGTTCGAGCCCTTATATTAGTGGAACTTCCAATGTCATACGAACCAGTTCCTTATTTTTTTTTCTCTTGTCCTTTGTAGCACCCTCAACAGGTTTGCACACTCTCTAATTTCACTATCTCTCATCAACCGAGAGACCTCATTCTGTAAAGAGTTTTGAGACGTTGTTTCATAAACAGAATCCCCTGTCTGCAATTGAAATATATAAAAAATTTCTTAGTCTTTGAAAATATAGTTTGCGCAAATAATTATATTAGCGATTACATCTAGGAGTACTTGACACGTAGCCGAGGGCGTGGTTTGATCAACAGATGGGGATTTACCTTGATCAGCCACCTGTAAAAAAAATAGAGAACATTATCACAATGAACGCAATATGTATAAGCTAACAAATACAGAACAAAAACAAAATTAAACACTATGCTACATGTTTTATATGTCTACAGTTTTGAAGTATTTAGAATGTGGAATTACATTTAGGTTAAATGGTTTCCTCGAGTCTCCAGTCGTCTGATCAACAGCTGGGGAGTTTCCCCGGTCAATCTGCGAAAAAGGTAGCGAACATTACCATCATGAACGCAACCATAAAAATGAAAGAATACATAACAAAATAAACATAATGGGTCACGATAGGCATGTTTACGATTTTAAAGTATTTGAAATGGAGAATTACATTCATGTTTGGCTATTTCCTTGATGCTGTACTCGGCTGATCAATAGTCAGTTGGCTTCCCTGATCAACACTCTACATGGAAAATCGATAATATTATATAAACGAACCTAATATACTAATGAAAATACATAAAAACGTATCTGTATGTCCATCCTAAAATTTAAAATTACATTCGCAATATCGATCTATACCTGCTGCCTTGACTCAAGTCGACAAACATCTACGGAGATGGAGGTGCCCCTGAGAGAAACCTACATCAAAAACATACTAAAAGTTACATAAGGAAACATGAAATTAAGTAGATAATTTCAATTATATGCTAACAAAAATTCCTATAGAGGTTAAAATAATTAATAAAAGGACTTATAAATTGTTTGTTGTACCACGAGCATACTAACATTGCTTGTATATACATGGTTCAAATTGTAATCAATAAGTAGTTCTTCTCCAGTAGCTATTGATTTAATTGCACATACAAAGACACGGTTTCCTTCATGTGACTTGAATATGTAGTTGGGTTGCTTTAATGTAGACCCTGGTTGTGTACTGTTTATAAACCCTGCAATATTACCTGTTGTTTTTGTCTTTCCATCCATGTACATCGTTGCTCCTTTATTTTGAGCTTTGTCTTTCAATTGTATATAATTCACTCACAACCCATATCTATGCATACTTCATGTATATTGGACCAAGCGCATGCAATCATTGTATTTGTAACAGGTTCCAACATACTCCATCAATTATGTACATCTACCGTATCCAACCTTTATGTCATCCATGCAAAACAAGCCCAATCCATGCAATGAGGACGATGCAATTCTATATATCCTCTCATTCAGACAAAAATCAGTGTTTACTTTAGGAATATTGCTAGGAACCCATTGTTTCACTAGGTGTTGGTACCTTAAGGGAATGTTGATGTCTCCCACTATCTCATCATCATAGGAACATGAACCCCCTCCTTGGAGAAACAAATTCATGCATTTGTCGAATTTTCTTCTGATCTTCTGACATCTAGTTGATATAGCCCGTGTAGACCTACTGGATATCTCACTTTCCTCTAGCCTTCCCAAACTCCCTTCGCTAGAGGGAGACAAGTCTGACAAATACCTATTTGGTTCTACCTGCACCGTGGCCAAAAACAAATTTGGCATAAGCATAATAAAATACCAGCAAAAAAATGTGGGAAGACTTATCAGAAAAAAACTTGCAAAGACTTGTAAGCCAATAACTTGTTAAAGAAAAAGCTTGTCAATAATGAGTTTGGTTAATAGGTGTGGGCATTTGGTAGCCCTAAAAATTCTAATGTATGCCCCTCTTTTGGTTACATACAAGTCTCCATTCTAACTTATTGCTTGCATTGCCTTTTGCTAACATGAATTGGGTAGGATTCATACGCTTCAAATGTATGCTTGTGGCCATTGTAGTTTATCCTTTCAATGTTTTCAAGCTTGAGACGATATGTTATGCATATACATCCTGCAATTTATGCCAATATATGTCTATACAAAACCTGGAGGTTCTCCTTTAATGGACTATCTCCTTCAAAGAACATATCTCCTTTAAGTGGTTTTTAGTTTTTCCATGAATGATTTTGTGATGTTGTATATGATTTTAGTTTTAGAGTGCATGTTTTAACCTTTGTGCTACTCTGAAGTGCATAAGCCAACACTTCAGAGGCATATTTCCCAGTGGTGGTGAAGAGCGTACATTTCCAAATCTGGCTACTTGGCACGTTAAATACATTTATATCAGTCTATAATATTTGTTGATTTATTCCTTTTAGCTTGTCTTGATGATGCTTGTTTTCCCCTATTAATTGTCAACCCTAAGGCAACGCTAACTTGTTTTCCCATACTAATTCTCAACCCTAAGGAAACCATAAGGAATACAATTGATCAGCTTCACAGGAATATTGGACAAACTTTCAAAGGTAACACCTCTAATCTAGGAATATTGACTACATCCACATCACTAACCTTCAACAGACTGAGAATTCAAGTCTAATACTGAAGTAGCTAATCCAAAGAAGAAATAAATAAGAGAGATCAGTAATATGAGGGGATCATCTGCCTCAATCATCCAAAGGATGTCAATAGCAACAGCACATAAAAGACTCAAGTGCTAAGGACTACAAAAGCTAGAAAGTGCCTTGACCAGTACATTCACCATCAGTGAATTCAGTAAACTGAAAATCACCTGAGCCTAAGGTTAATGCTTCTTTGGATAAGCTATATGCCTTAGTATTGTGTTCTATGAATATGTTAACTACTTTTAGCTGGATGAAGTAAGGTTCCATATCACGGATACGTTGACACCAACCATCAAGTGCAAGTAAAGTTAGTTAGGATCTTCTATTGAACCAATTAATGATGGCTGTGGAGTCACCATGAATGTGCAGAGTGGGAAGGACCATGGATTTAGCACAATAAAGGAGAGTCCATAAAGAAATTAGTTCAAATATGGTGTTTGTACTTAGGCCAATGCCCAATTTGAAGCAAAAATAGTGGTCTTGAGTGATCAAAAGATGAACACCTATACCTCCAATTTGATTGGTTGAAGCCCCATCAAAGAAGATGTAGGTGCAATTATCAAAATAGTTTATTTAGTCAAACTCGGAGGTTGGATGGAGTGGAATAATGAGTACGGGCCTCCTCCTAAGGCTGGGTTTAATGGCCATGCTGCGAACACACCTAGTAGCTCTTCATCTGGCGAAGAAACCAGAACCCTACTCTCGGTTCCAGCTATCTAATTTTCCAGCGTGTTCTGCACTGTGTCCGGGGACGGTATACCGGTAATTTTTGGTGAGGAGAAGATGTTGAGATCTTGCTGCCACGAGTCAACAGAGTTGTCTTCCATGTCTACCGGACCTACTCCCAAATTCACAAAAACCTCCAAATTGAACTGAACTGTCCAAAACGAAATGAGTCACGACAATGTCCAAATACACTTGTCATTTTTTTATTATATATTATTATATATTATATGTATTTTATTATTATTTTATATTATATGAATTTTATTTTTATTATATGTTATTTTATATTATATAAATTGCCATAATAGTATTAGGATATTTTTATTAAGCATTTGTTTCAAACTAATGCAATGATTAGTTTTGAACTAATCATTGCTGCTATTATTACTCACTGGTAGTTTTAAACTAATTTATGTTGTTGTTGCTACTCGCTGAAAATGTTGTTATTACTTGCTAAAACTAGTGTTGTTACTTGTTGATATTGATGTTCATACTTGTTGAAACTGTTGTTGTTACTCACCAAAAGTATTGAAATTATTTATTTTGTTGTTGTTACATGTCTGTAATTGTTATTTCTACAAGCGCTAGTAGTTTCTTGGCTAACACATTTCATAATTAGAGTTAAACTTATTATTCATGTAAAAATTTTTTTAATAGATATGTATTATGAAATTAGCATTTGTCTAAGTAAATTATGGATCTCATTAGAGGGTCATACTTCCACTACTTCCGCTAAGTTATAGTTGATAAATTATGATGATTTTCTAAAGAATACAAGGAATTAAATTTAACTCATGGGATACCCAAAGCTTGGCTATCAGAGAAATATGAGAAACTTTTATTTGCCATAAGGAATTCTTTTACATGTGAAGGAATATTTGACACGGTATCAATTTCACTTCAAATTGTTGTTATATTTCATTGGAAAAACATTTTTAGACATCCCTTTTGATTTGTACAGAAGTCTAGGAAAGATGGCACATAGGTGCAGCCGAAAAAATATAAATAAAGAGTTCCAAATGTTGAAAGATGAGGTCAGTGCAGGTAATATAAAACTTCTTTCTGAGGCAAGAGATAAATTTGATGAAATTATACCATAACATGCTTAAATTTTAGTATTAGAGCCTTGGAAAAGGTTTGAAAGGGTCCAGACAATTTTTTGCACAAACAATGCAGTTTTCATAACTGTTGCAGTGCCAACAGTGTAAAAACAACGAAAATTCTACAAAAGTTCTGAATGTGAAAATTTTGTAGGGCCTGCACTGTAAAACAGGGGAAAATGCTACAAAAATTCTGGAAACGCAGTTTTGTAGCACTTTGAAAGGAAATGCAGTAATGTATGCTATTTTGTAACTATTCCTAACATACACAACCTTGAAAGAAAACATCTCGATGGAATAATGATAAGTCTGATAAACAAATTACAATTAAATGTAAATAATCTTCTCAACTATAAAAGACACCATCCACATATTTCTTTTGATAGATTTAATACAAACAATTTATTACTATGAATACAGTAATAAAAATCTTCTAACCAAATACTATACTTTTACTTTTATAATAAATTGCTATTGGATTCATTATTGTTTTTCATAACTTAAATTTAAAACCCATTACTCATTATAAGCCAGTCCAATGGCTCTATATCCTTAAGGAGTCTAATATGATCTCAAAAAATTAATTCATAGTTGGAAAATAATTACTTCACACTTGAAAACTAAGGACTTATTCCTAAATCATATCTTTTGTGAGATATAGTTCATGTGGACAGAGTTCTTGAACTCTGTCCTCATGGACAGTTTTTGTTCGACAATGATATTAACAGGACATTGGGCCCCAAACTAGTGTGTTTTTCAAGGTCCTGGATTTGAGAAGATCTGTTCCCTATGGTATATTTTTTATTGATCCAAGGCCATTCCCTAGATATGGTACTGCTCTCTTCCTTAAGACCTGCTCTTTATTGGCAGTGCCAGAACGGGTACCCTGTGGTGGGGCGGGTGATTGGCACCCCCTTATTAGTTTATTTATTACTTTCCTTTCCTACCTTATGACTTTCCTGAGCTCGAAACATGAAAGTCAACCCCTACCCCCACTACTACATTTCGACCAAAAATCTGACGGCAGTATTGTCGGACTTTCGACACTTCCCTGTCGCATGTACGACACTATGATTTTTTTTAAGCGTCGGTGGTGTATCATCAGTTATCCGACATCTTTCCAATCCGTCGGTTAAGTGACACCTCAGTTTACCGTCGGTTAAATGTAAAGCATCGGTTAAGCGACAAAATTTCTTTGATTGTAGTGAAATTTTTTTAAGAAAATAACCTTCATGCCGTCGATTAAGCGACAGAATGGCCGTCGGATAAGCGACAGTTATCAATTTTTTTTTTAAATAACATTACTTCTGTCGGTTAAGTGACGGCTATAGGCTGTAATCGTCGGTAAAGCGACAGGTGTAGTCGTCGTTTAAGCGAGGGTTATCAATTTTTTTTTTTTTAATTCCCTGCATCCGTCGCTTAACCGACGGTTTTGAAATTTAAAAAAAAGAAATACTTGCAGCCCAGCTTTCCAAATTCACTCACCTCAACTTTCCAATGTATCTGTTACTTCCTCTTGACATGTCCTCAGCATGAAGGGAAATAATATAATCTATGCATGTGGGTCTCCTGAATTTCCGAGCAGCAAAAAGAAATTTTCCACTCTCAGAAAGTGTTGCAAAGACATATTTGAAGGTCAAATCTACAGTGTTTCCATTTGTATTTGAACTCCAATATCAATACCATATATCA
>LPNX011030231.1:0-40315 GCA_001517045.1 Pseudotsuga menziesii | reverse complement strand
CCATGTATGTAACGGCCACACAGGACCACATAAATGGGGAAACACAAATGATTTGTGATCCTTTTGCTTTAAGCTGGATACACTCAGGGCTTAACTGTAACCCTGCACTTATTAGGTGCCCATGTTCTCTCTATGGTTTGGCGGTCCACAGAGGCCATGTGTGTAACAACCATGCATGTAACAAGGGTAACTTGGAGTAAACAAGCAGGCTATGCTACTAAATATAACTGCAGAATAAATCTCTAACCATATAATCAATTATCCACATTTCTATTCATTTGAAAAGTGAATACTAACACCTAACAATGTGCTTAATATGTACCATAGCTTAACCATACTATGCTGTAAAACACGTGTGACCCTTCAAATGCAAATAAAATACAATGGTAGATAGAAATATTCTACTGGATCCAATATGATACATATGTTAAAATACATAATTAAATATAAAAAGCAGCATGCCTTTATGAGCTAAAATTTGATAAATCCAAGAATTACTTCATTCGCTTTTATGCAAAAACTGGGTCTAGGTTGGACCAGGGAATAAGTAAATATCATAATATTCTCAACAGCTACTGGCTCCTTGCAGAAATACAATCTCCATATTGCTTCCCTAAAAATCTATTTAATGCAAATAAAAAGGTACTGCTCTAGGCACCCATTTCACTTAAAATTTTCAACAAAAATTGCACAGATGAATTCAGATACAATTGATACAGAATAAGAGATTTGATGGAAAAAGATGTTTCTCTAATGCTCACTTTCTTACTTTATCACTCAGCTGTAAACAAACAAGAACATGATTTTCTCAGTCAAATGAACAACGCCAGTGAAATTCATTTTTGAGAATAGAACTCACAATTAGCATGAAGGTTAAGTTTACAGTTAACGAGTGCCTAAATGGCTACACTGAAAAAGCATGATAGCAGAGCCAAGTGCACACTAAACACATATTTTTTGTGTTACAGAAAAAATAGAATACTAATGGGAATACATTATTTAACCAAGATTAATTCATATATTGGGCTTATAAAGAGTTTAAACTCTAATCTAATGAAATGTATAGTGAAACTGAGAATAAGAATAAGATGGTTTATTACAAATAAATCATTAACCCCATGTTAGAAGATCAAAACAATCTGTCTCCTGTTGCTAACCTCATCATTGCACGCAGTTCTGCCACTGTCAACTTTGTCAAGCTATCATCATCCTTCAAGTCCACCAAACTGTCTTCAATGCCATGGACTGTCTTCTTTACTTCTTTCCTATTTAGATATTGCTTTATTTTAATGTCTATGCAAAGGTCAATCTTATTGAATGTATGTTCAATCTGTCCAACACAAATAGAGATTAGACTTGACTCTTGGGATATAACAAAAAACCCATGAGAATAACTCGTTGTTTCAATCTGAAATGCCCAATCTCTCAACTGGCTTATTTATTCATGTTGTCAAGAGGAACTAGGCATTGCATTCGACTTTCACCAACTATGGAGCATATACCTGTGGCCACCGTGAGACAGTTTGCTTCATGAAATTTGTATTCAATTTGCTTCATAGTTGTTTTTGCTAGTGGTCCAATTTGCTTTGTATTTGTTTTTGCAAAGCAACCTGTGGGAGAGTTGAAACCATGATATTGTAATTTGTTAGTAGCTACCTAGGAATTATTGAATTTTTTTTACAGGCCACCATTGACTAGAAATGTCATAAGATAGGATAGTATAATTTTTTAATATCCAACTAATGGCCAAAAGAAAGCTCAATATGACATGGAACTAAATACTGATACCAATCTGTAGGGGTGATGAAAAAATAGAATCGTAATTGTATAATTTCCATGTAACAATACCTTCAGCAGTCTAGTTATATGGTTGTTAAGGCATATGTTGGCTGCCTGGAAATTCAAGACTTCAAATTAATAAAGCCTCCTCATTGACAGCAGTCTCTCATCATCTAATTATAAAGAGGATGTGCATATATTTGATGTTAATATATGTCAACTGGTATTTGGGAACATCTATCCTTAATATTCCAGCAAACTCATAGCTCATGTTTTTTTAAAGAGCTTGTGAGTAGGTAGTTCACTGTTTTCTTTGACTGGAATTATATTCTTAAAATTCTTAGATTGTGAATCTTGTAAAATTATTACAAGATTCTTGCTTGGACTGGGTTAAAGAAGTATTTCTCTGGAATGACCACCTGCTATATCTCTCTCGTTTCTATACTTTTAAAATCTCTTGCACATATTATATTATGGAGAGGGAATTTCTCCTCGTTCAAGACATATCTAACACTTCAGGCTAGAACCAGGTCCTATTAGAACTCATTAGTGGGGCATAGACACCAAAACAAGTATATAGCATTCCCTATATCCTTATATTATATATGTACAGATGTAAGTCAACATAAAAATGCCTTCAAGCACTCTGTTCCTTTTCTTCCAAATGATCATTACTGGTCTAGTTGCCATAATGTAGAACAAATGGTAGTACTAGGCTACCAGCCAAACTTTGTTGATGATTTTGTTTTAAGAATCAGAACAAATGATATCAATAGTAGATGACGTTGCACTTTGACCACATTTCGTGTCCTAATGTAGGACTCAAAAGCAAAGAATACTAAAGAGAAGAGTAATGATGGAGTCCTCAAATTCCATATAGGTTGATCAAGAAACTTGTAAAGGAATAGAGTATTACATAATTTAGTTGTACCTAAGTTATTAAATCCAATAGAAATTGTAACAAAACAAAGTATTACATAATTTAGTTGTACTCGTGTGATGAAAACCAAATCCAAACAAGTGAATGCCATAAACTTATGCCAATAGTAATAATCAAACATGTAACAAGTATCAAAAATAATGTACATTGTAGACAAATCCAATTCTTAAGACCTCAACACCATTATTTTCTCCTCGGGGTCCTTCAATTCCTTTCGCCACGTATCCAATTTAGCCAACTTTTCTCTTTGCTCAGGATTCAGTGTTCCTTCACCAGCCATAGATGCTTGTTGTGACTCTGTTAGACGAATCTGTTCAGAAAATAAGATTAGTTTTAGTGCATGAACAAATCATCTTTCCATACATTCATAGACATTAGAAACAATTCAGTATTCCCTGTATGAGAATAAAAAAGATAATTATAAATTTCCGGTAGCTTCCCCAGTGTAGCTAGCTTGCCACAAACAACTTGTGCCTGATTACACCTGTGTGACATTTTACATAATAATGTTACCAAGAAGCCATATACACATTACATCTGAGAGGTTATTAGAAGCACAATGCCACAAACAAAACCCTCGTAATCACCTTTATAAGATCACTATAAAGGTCACTTCTACAAATGTATGTACCTTTTTCTTCAATGCTCAAATACGTTTATCCAGATCCATTCTCTCAGGATTTGTCTATTCTGAAGAGGCAGAAACAGAAACCTCTGTGGTAACAGTTAATGAACCCATCTGCTCAGCTACAGCCTCCACATCTGGATCTCTGATGGATTGCATCCATAATGAACTACCCCACCAGTATGCTTAGTATATGTCCCTCACCGAGAGGCTTTATTTTTTTCCCTATTCAAGATCCGAATTTATGGAATATGTGATCGAGGAATTTCATAGTACTGCACCATATTATTCTAAAATATCCTCCTAATGACCACCAACTTGTTAACAATAATTCTGTCATATACATCTAGAGATGAGAAATTTAGGCACAAACAATATAAGGTTGTAGATTTCCCTTCAGAACTTCCTGGAATGAGCCTTCAAAAATGTGATGAAGAGAGATACCATTACACATGTTGCATTTTAAAACTCCCTGCAGTTCTCATTTTGGAGCGTATGATTGAACATCCAATACCTCAACATGATAAGGGATAGGATTCGCCCATATCTTTATAATGGAATGTAAGTGCAAACCCTTTAGCAACATCTCATAGGATATGCACAGTTGGCATCTAGCAGATTTAGTATAGAATTCATAGGACTTTTCCCTTGCAATAAATGAGGGAAAAGTATATCGCATGTGTTTCAATTTTCAATTATCTATCATTTCATTCAATAAGAATTTAGAATAATATTTATCCAACTTTGACATCCTTCCATGGACAAGAAAGAGATCTGTTAGGAATATGATTTGAAAATACAAAGTCTTTAGCCATTATAGCTTGCACCCTTTCTCATTGTAGCATTAACCTGAACAACTTTTATCATCATTGACACCCTTTTCTTGACTAAGCTTACTGTAGATGGATATATTTTATTCAGGCCCATTGTTCAGTAGTTCAAACAACAACAGCTACAGAACCATCATTTGGCATGAGCTACAAAAACATAATTTCACATGTCTATTTATTAATAGGTCTATATTTTGCAAATGGCATGTAGTCAAAGAGTAGGGTGATGTTTGGTGTATTTTTTATAGTTTAGTGGACTTGTGTTCAGCTCCATGCAGTACAATACTAATTCAATGCAATGGTGGCCAATGTTAATGATGTAAACAGGTTATGGCACTTTCATATTCGTTACACCTATTATGGTCCTTGAAATACATGAGTCATCTTCACATAGCTAAGGGTTTCCCATATCAACTCTCCTAGTGGTGTTCGCGAGGGATGTGTGATGGGTAAACATTTCCTAGAGTCATTTCCAAAGGAAAACTCAAGGTGTGCCTCTAATCCCTTTAATTAATTTACAGTGATAATTTAATTAGATAGAGAAACATTGTTTAACCCTTGTGAAGGCTAATGAGAGGAGTGGACAGCGCAATTGTTTTATATATTTTTGCTTCAATGATGGCTTCCAATTTGTCATTTTGATATTTTGCATCTCTGGTGTCCAAATCCATATGAAATAGTGGAATGAGGACATTAAAGCTATGATATCAATAAAATTTAGTAGTAACATGTAATAATGATCCCCTTCTCCTCGTCTCTTCTTTCATAGTTCTTTCCTCACCCGATGCTATATATGGCTGTATTTCTTTGTCTAATAATTAAATGATTCCAGTGGGAATAACTGCAGTGGGATCAAAAGGATAAGGCATGGACAATTTTATATGCAAAACCAAAGTAACAAAAGAAACAGACCAGAAGTGTGAAGCTTAAACATGGAAGCCACAATAAAGGATTTATGCAAGTGTATCAACTAATCTAAATCAAAAATATTTACTGATAAGAAATGAATTTCAAGTCTGAGACTTCAATAACCCTTGTTGTTTGCACAGGGCAATTCAATAGGATTTGACTGAATGACAAGCACCATATCCATGAGTGGACTGAATTTGTTGATATTTGACCTTACACGTTAGATATGCTCTTATAGGAGTTGCACTCGCATTCCTTTGACCTATCTAGGGTTGAACTATCTTATCTTATCTACCTTCATTGGAGACAACATTAGATCATCAATTGCAAGATCTGGCTCTGCCCCAAGGAATATGGCAGCTAAAGAACATTGACAGCAAAATGGCAAAAATCATGTGTTGAACTGTATCAGTTGCCTTGTAAATCCATTTTTTCATTTGCTGGTGCTTTTCCATGGAGTCCTGAATTGGGCAGAGACAAGTTTCTTGAAATTGAATACTTCATAAGTTTTAGCAGAATTCTGCACCATAATGTTCATTTTGGCCATACAGGGGAGCTATCACAGCTAGCAAATATCATTCTAGATATACTCTCTCACCTTCAAACATTATACAAAGATCATAGTGTGAAGGAAAGGGGTTGGTTATTCTTAAGGCATAGTGCATGGTTGTCTTTAATTTTATCATTGCTCCAGGCAGGTCTTTGGAAAGTGTCTCTGAGAAATATCCCAGTTTCAAGAGAGGACACATTTTGGATAGAGCAGAGGTAGAGCTGCAAAAATTGCTTTAAGTGAACCTAGGTTTGGAAAATTCAAAATATTTTACTACTCTATATCAGAAGTGCATAGCCAATAGCATTTTTGAGCTTACACAAATCACTAAGACCATCTGAGACTCATCTTCCAAAGGCCTAATACAAGGATACGTTTAAAAGGAACAAATGTTCACAAAATGACAAGACATGGCCATGAAGAACATTAACTTCCAAAGGTAGATTGCAAGAACCCAACAATGCAAGAAGTTGATGTCAACAGAAGTGACAAAAATGCCAAGTCCAAGACAACATGTACAATTTGATTATAGAAAATCACAACAGAAAAAAACTCATCTTGCACAGGCTTAATACAAGGATACTTTTAAAAGTAACAATTGTTCACAAATCAACAGAACCTGAACTTCCAAAAGTAGATCATGAGAACCAAAAGAATGTAAATCAACATTACAAGAGATTGATGTCCACAAAGGTGACAAAATGTGATGTTGTTGATGTCATGTCCCAATGACAAGTAACATCCAATGACATGTTAACATCTAACACAGAAAAGTGTTGAAAACACAAATTAATCAAATCACAAAGGGCATAAAGAAGATTTAGGAGCATGGAAACTAGGTTGGAGGTAGAAGCAGTCAAAATTTCTAACACAATTAATCACACACGACAAATAAGAGACAAGGTTGCGAAGGAAATAACACTATTGTTTAACAATATGATTCATGTTCATCACAATACTAACCTGTACCCATGTTTAACTCCTCTAAGAAGTTCTTGAATACAGAAACTAGGTTTGGTTATGAAGCTTAAAGAATCAAAGAGAGGACGTAAATTCAAACAGAGTAGGTAAATTTGATGCCTACCATTTGTAAGTAAAACTCTTAACTTATGGGATGAGATATGATATGTTATAAATTTGCAATTTCCTAGCTTCTCTTCCATCTGTATTCCTAGGTTACATCATATATGACCAGATATTTAATTTTATACCATTAAGGAGCATCTTGAAAAGCCTTTCTAGAAAGAAAGGCAGTTAAAAATTTCTCAGCATATTAAAGGAAGTATGGAACCTCATTGTACTAGTCACCTTTGTGACTAAGTCTTAAGCAACTAAACATAATAGCAGTGTGTGAGGTTTGACAATGACTTCCAACTCTTCAATAGTCTTGTCAAGTCCCTTTTGAAACAAGTCATCAGGGATAACTTAGCCCATAGCTTGCAATGACTCACTGAACCTCAGCAAAAACCAAAATATAAAATCCACAAGGGTTAGCTCAATCAAGCAATGCATCCAACCAAGGCATGCTGCCAACGGGGACGCTATTGTGGCTGGCATTTGAGCTTCCCTCCATCCCGATAGTCCAGGTAAGTGGGGGGGAATCTAACAATGTTTTCCTTGGAAAAATGAATGAACTATATAAATAACATATTGTGGCTTCCATAAAATCATTGACTGTGATGTGTGCCCTAACCATCATTCTGCTCTCCTGTGGACAAATATCCACAAATCACACATGTTTTTGCTACTTCTATTTATCATTGAGCATATCCATTGGGTGTCAAGTCCATAATGTGAAGTTTTCTCATTTGTAAGAAATCAGAAAGTATAGGCAAAGTTTATACTAGAAGAACATTGTTACAACCCTATTAATATAAAAAAGGCCTGAATCCCTGATAGTTTATTGGGACTAAGGTTAACATTAAAATTAGAGTTATGGGTGTGGATTCACATTTGTTTTCTAGAGGCCAAACATAGGTTTATACACATGTTATAGGTGCACATGGTTTAATTAGGTGATTTTTCACATGCAGCTTTCCATAGGATAACCATCACATCCCGCATTACAATCTGTGAAACTGATCCCTTCATGCTGCTGCAGACACCATGACAAATACACTTAGCCAATCACAAAACAAAATTGGACAAAAAAGCTGACATCAAAGATTAATGAGTCTCCATAAACATAAAATTGCATGGATGGAAAAAAGTCAAATGTCACAAGAGTTGACATTCTAGACATTTTTTCCCAAAAATGAAAATCATACATCACTGAATAACAACCTCAATAACCATAACATTCCACAGATAGATAAACAAATCAAATTTCACAGGAGTTGACAATTCTGGACATTTTCACCCAAAAAGGAAAACTGGGCACGCTTGCCATTAAAGATGAACAGCAGCCTCAATAACCATGAAACTGCATGGATGAAAATAAATTGAATGTAATAGGACCTGTCTATTCAATAAATTCCACCCTAGAAAAGAAAATTGGACACAACTGCCATCTTTGATGGCAGCAGCCTCAATAATCATAAAACTGCAATGATGTCACGGGGTTGAGGGTTCGATGATTCTAGATGGTTTCACCCAAAACATTGGCAATAAAACAAGACATTCTATAGAAATTCATACCTCAAATATGCAAAGGTTTTGTGCATGGAAAGGGAAGATATAGCTGGAACCCCACCCTGTCAAATCTGCGAGCATGCTTATCTAAATGCCCCACCAACATCACTCACCAAAATCGTAGACCCTGCATTGACAATGTGCAGCCGTTGGAGAAACCCCACCCTATCAAATCTGCGAGAAGGTAGGCATAGGTGAACAAAACCCAAGCCATCGAATCTAGGAGTAGGCAGGTGTAGGTGACAAAACCCAGTCCATTGGATCGATGAGTAGGTGTGCTAATTCTGAAAACCCCAATCACCCAAGTTGATTATGGTTCGAAGAGGGCCTGCAAATACAACCAACATTCCACTCACTCAAGGCGTCGTCGCTTAAGGAGTGGTACATACAGAATAAAGGAGTGGTACATAGAGGAAACCTATCAAGCATAGGATTTTTCAAATAAGTATGCAAATGTTGGATCGTAATACACCATCTTCATAAAAAGCATTCTAGATAAATGCCAATCCAGGGTGAGTTTGAATGAGCAGGATTGTTGTGGGTCAATTTTTATATCACATGAAAGGTTTAAACTATGCCCTTAACCATTTGTTAAACATTGTGCCAAATTAACCACCAACCACAACAACAAAAGTCATTATGTCTAGAAATCATGCATTCCATAGTGTACCACTATATAGTGTATGTTACTATATTTTTGTTGTTTACCGTAAATAAAATGGCCATACCATATCTCAAAGAAATGGATACTATGAAAATAGAATATTATAGAAATGCTTACTGAACTAGGCCCTTGGGGCCCTTTTTTTAATTTATTCCACCCAAGTAAACGCGACCAAAAAACCATGGAATTTCTCATATCAATGCATATATAAACCATTAAGGCACCGTCGCTTCAGCGACGCTTATGAGGCTATCTATCGCTTAAGCGATGCTTATAATACTAGTCGTCACTTAAGCGACGCTTATGGCCACATTTTCAAAAAAAAAATTATCTTTGTGATTTTTGGTAGGTTTAAAAAAAGAAATCCACGCGCCGTCGGATTTTTCCGTCGGATTTTGGATCGAAATGTAGTAGTGCCCTTATTTCTCTTTCCTTCTAAAAGATTAAGGGGATTCTATTCCCTATAGTATCTTACCTTACCGGTTGAATATGAGGATGAACTGGTCTGGTGAATTAATACCTCCTTGTGAAGTAAGACCTCCTCATTGTGGAATTCTTTATTCCCTTATTATTCCCATAAGATAGTTTGACCTTCCTTACCTTAAGAGGGGTTTTACTAGTTGTAGTCAAGGGCCCCAATTTCCTAATTCTATTTTAACCGTTCGATAGGTCCAGATAATCAGTCTCTTCGAAGTACTTCTTTGATCAAGCCTGTCTATGCAAAACTAGAAAAATTGCATAATTACATCTATAGATGGGAGCAGTATAAACTCTAACCAAAACGCCCCCAACCCGCTGGAATCCGGCAAATCAATTTTGGTCTAAATCGAAATTTAAAGTGGTTAAATCACTATTCTAATGATTTGGGTCGTTTTAAAATCATGGATTTACTCAGAGACAATCACATACAATTGCAGAAATTGTAAAATTATGAAAATAACCTTTCTCCAGCAGAAATCTAACTGTGTTTTATCAAAAATACACCCAGGAAAACGAGGCGTTTTAGTTGTATTTTATCCGACGCGCTATAGATGTGCTACAAAATGAATGATCACTATAATAGTGAGTCACATATATGAGAGGGGGTGAGGCGCGAAGCCCTATTCTAAGTTCATGACCCAAATAGCGAGTTTCTCATTTGTAAGGTAAGAAGGTCTGTTATGAACAATGAGCTCATAACCCACTAAATGAGGAAGGGTCTATCTGCATTCAAGCTTGTCCCACAAAGGAGAAAACATCATAGTGCACACAAAAAACCCTTGTCACCCAAAGACCCTTGTCACGGATTCCCAAAAACCATTGTCACAGCATGCCCAAAAAAAGGAGGTCATGATGCTTACCCGTTGAGCCATGAGCTCCAAATCCAAAATTGGAACTCCAAAACATGAACCATGTGCTCCAAATTTGTACCGTCAACTCCAATTCTCAAGCGTGAGCTACAATTATCAAAGGTGAGCTCCAATTCTTAACCTTGACCTCCAATTATCAACCATGAGCTCTGATGCTGAACCCTGTGCTCCAGCGGACCTACTCCCAAATTCACAAGAACCTCCAAATTGAACTGAACTGTCCAAAACGAGTCGCGGCAATGTCCAAATATACTTGTGATTTGTTATTATATATTATTATATGTTATATGTTTTTTATTTTTATTATTTTTACTATATATTATATATTTTTATTTTTATTTTTATTATGATATTTTTCATTTTTATTATGTATTATATGTTTTTTATTTTTATTATGATGATTATGATTATGATGTTCATGTCGATGATTGCAATGATGACAATGTTGTTGATGATGATGATGATGTTGATGATGACGATGACAATGATGTTATATAAAGTAATATTTTTGGTAAATACGAGTATATTTTGATGAAGATGATGATGGTGGTGGTGGTGATGATGATGATGACGATGATGGTGATGAAGTTGATGATGATGATGGTGATGATTATGATGTTGAGGCCGATGATGATGGTGATGATGATGGTGACCATTATGGTGATGATGATGGTGATGATGATGATGATGATGATGATGATGATGATGGTGATGAAGTTGATGATGATGATGTTGATGATGATGGTGATGATTATGATGTTGAGGACGACAATGAAAATGATGATGTTGACGACGACAATGATGATGATGATGATGATGGCGATGATTATGATGATGATGAAGACGATGAAAATGATGATGATGATGACAATGATGATGACAATGATGATGTCAACGATGACAATGATGATGATGATGATGATGACGATGATTATGATGCTGATGAAGATGATGATTATGATTATGATGATGATCATGATTATGATGATGATGATTATCATCATCATGAGGATGACAATGATGATGATGTTGATGATGAGTATAATCATCATGAGGAAGACGATGATTATGATTATGGTGATGATCATGATTATGATGATGATCATGATTCTGTTGATGATGATCATCTTGATGATGATGATGATGATGATGATGTTGATCTTGACAATGATGATGATAATGATGATGATGACGAAGATGATGATGATGTCGATCGTGACAATGATGATGATGATGACGATGATGATGAAGATGATGGTGATGGTGATGATGATGATGATGATGATGATGATGATGATGATGGTGATGAAGTTGATGATGATGATTTTGATGATGATGGTGATGATTATGATGTTGATGAAGATGATGATGGTGATGATGATGGTGACCATGATGGTGATGATGATGATGATGATGATGACGATGATGGTGATGAAGTTGATGATGATGATGTTGATGATGATGGCGATGATTATGATGTTGATGCCGACAATGACGATGATGATGATGATGACAATGATGATGAAAATGATGATGTCGATGATGACACTGATGATGATGATGATTATGATGCTATTGAAGACAATGACTATGATTATGACAATGATCATGATTATGATGATGATGATGATCTCGATGATGATGATGATGATTATCATCATCATGAGATGAGGATGATGATGATGTTGATGATGAGTATTATCATCATGAGGAAGAAGATGATGATGATGAAGATGATGTGCCATATGTATCATCATTTGTGTCAACATTGTAAGGATTTTCCATATCATCATTGTCATCATCATCAGTTACGCTCATCATGTCATCGTCGAAATAATATTCAACGGTATTGTCTACTACATCATCTGATTCAACTATTCCTTGGACATATTCTGTTGGATCATCATCGTCAGCTAAATCAAGTTGATCATGCTCTTCATCATAATATTCTTCTTCTAGAGAACCCTCTTCATTACCATCATCTAGGTTATACTTTACCAGCCTTCCCCTTGGATCGTGTCTCACAACAAACAACCAACCTGCTTTACCTGGAACCTCTAAGTAAAATACTTGTACACATTGGCTTGGAAGAACATAGGGCTCTGTTCCTCACTCAAACAACCTTGTGTTTACCATGCTAAATCCATTATCATGTTCAGTAATAGTTCTATCGGGATCACATTGATTCAATCATAACCTGTACCATTTGACAACGAATAGAACTACCTTAAAGGATTTAAAGTCACACTATATAATATCTTTCAAATACCCATAGTATCAATTTTCTGAGACTTCTGGATGTCTGTAAGTTCTAGATGAAACATTGGTAACCTCAAAGACAGCCGAAACCCTAGAATCTAATGTTTTTTTTGTTTCATCCAATTTTTTGATCCGATATCTACATCCATTACAGACCATAGCCTTATGGTGTTTTACCTGCAATAAGAAATACACAAAAAAATTACACAACCAATCAGTCCTTATGCAACAATACATGTAAAAAAAGAACATGTACGTCAATAAGTAATTTGCAAAATAAAAGAAGTAGAGGGATATTTGATTAATTATATACTTTCCATTTTATCTTTTACACCATATGCCAAATCGATTTCCCTTTCTGTTAGATTGTTAGATCCATTGCATTGTGCTTCTTTTACCAATGAAGCCACACCTTCCCATGATATTCGATGACCCGATTGTGTGCATCATTCAATCCATACCTTCATGCAGTCAAGATTGTTTGCGATGTATAAATGAATTGCATCCCATTCTTGACCAACTATTTAATGACAATTACCATTAAAATCAAAGAAAGGTGTAAATCTCCTGAACAAAGACATATATGCTCTTAATTGAAGCAATTATGACTAGAAAATACATTTAGAATATGAAGGATATAATAAAAATCCACTAGCTAATTATTACCTTTCAGCTTCCTCAATATACCTTTCCCCTTCAGTTACTCCCCTTCAAATTTGTTATTGGAGTTTGGTTCACAAATGCGACATAAATTGACCTTTGACACTAAAATAGGAAGATATTCACTAACATACAACATGTTTTGGTATACCGTATATCCTTCCATCATAGAACCCTCTAAATGTGCTAGTTGTCTCACCAAACCCTTCATAAATTTCAAGTGCCTCTCAACCATCCACATGGACCTTGAGTGCACAGGTCCACACAACTCAATCTCCTAAACTTAGTGTATGAGGTAGTGTTCCTGTGCATTGAAAAATGCCGATGGTAGATGCTTCTGCATTTCACACATGAGACGAGGAATTTATCTCCTCCAATACTTTATATCTTCTTTATGGATTTCTTTAGATGTCAACCATCTACAAGTGATGCAAACCAATAACGATATTTAACAAAAACAAACATTAAATTACAATATATGAAAGTAAATAAACACTAAGCACATGCAAGTATCACTAGTTACCTCATGTATTTACCAATATTATATATAACTTGTTTGGCATTGTTGTCGAAGTTGTCCGGGAGAGAGAGAGGTAGAACATACTGTATCAATATACAAACCACACCATTTATTAAAAAAAGAGTATACAAACAAGAAAAACTTATATGGACATAACAATAATAATTACCTTGATGAAGACATGCCAATCATGTGTTTTGACCCTCACAAAATCACCTTTTTTAGTTATGATATTCTTTAAGTTTGCACAAAAACCGGTGGGAAATTTAATTTTCCGCATTACCTCTTTGACAACATTTCTTTGTTGCTCCGTAAACATCCATGGAATTGTGTTTATCTTAACTTGTTCTCCGTTGGTATGAAATTGGATGATGTCTTTCATTGCATGGTTGCTTTCTTGAATGTCTTTGCACACTTTCACAACTTTATCTTTCTCCCTCCTTAGCTCTAGTATTCGCCATAAGGTTTCAGTAACATTCTTTCCAATATGCATTGTATCAAACAAATGAGCAATTTGTAGGTGCTCATAGTAGGGAAACCTGCTGAATTGAATAGGATAACTTTTCATTCCTCGCGGAAGACCATTAATGCCTTCATGATCACAATGGACATCATGAATATTAGTTTAAAATTAATAAATTACATCATAAATCAAATATGGCTATTAATTCTTGCACATGATTTAGGAACTAGGAATCAAAATCATCAAAGAATAATTGACAAATACTCATGAATTGGAAAATAACTGGATTACCAAATAGGTTTCCTCTCTGTATATTATATAAAACAATAAAGGATTACAATTTCCATGCATATCAATAGCTTAACTCCATGAAGAATTCGAATACCTAAGGGACAATTCGAATTTAGTGAGTGATTCTAGCTTAACTGACTCTTTGCCATGCAATCTCACTCAGTTAACCACTTGACCAAAACCCTAATTGACTCACCAAACCCTAACTGAAGTTGGAGTGTAATAAATGACTGAATCTTAACTAAAAGAGATCAAACACATGTCATAGCAATCCAATCATCAAGTGCTAGTACTACATGACTCCAATAACCCTGATGAGGTTAACTAAAGCTGAACTGACCATCAGAAGTTGGTGAAGGCGCCTTGTTGACTCCAGTTCATTAAATAATAATAAATAATCATTAAATAATGATTAAATAATATATTTAATGCATGGAGGTGCCTTAACTTACTGTAACTGATTGGTTGAACTGAAAGTAACCACTAGTTAGCAATTAGGTGCATGAATGTCACACAGATCACTCCTGGAGTGCTCTAGTTAGCCTCCTTGACTATAGGAGAAGGTTAAGTTAGCCTCCTTAACTGTAGGTAGGCGTGGGAGTGACTGGGATGATGGTAATTAATGCTCCACTGATGTCAATTAAACTTAGTATAGTGGTTTAACTAGGCCAATTTGACCGAAGGAGTGAGTATGAAGGTAAATGTCTCCAACACCCCCCCTTAAGCTATACTCAGGAAGAGTTAGAAAACATAGATGCATAAAATTCTAGGGCCCTAGAAACAAAGGCCATAGTTCATGCTATACAATAAAGCAACTGAAACAATGCTCAAAACAAACCAAGTGAGGAAAAGAGGGAAAACCCAGTGGGAAAAAACCCCCCCTCAAGATGAACACTGAAACTAGTCTGAATCACCCTGATGAACTCACCCCCAACAGTGAACGGAGGTAAGTGAACTTCTTTTCTGAAAATATCTTGGTGAAGATGTCTGGAGGAATCTTCCACTTTGGAAGAAGAACAATGCACTCAACTGAATCAGAAATATAAACAGCTGCATGGTGGAAACTGGACCCATGTAGAGCAACTGAAATCATCTGAAGAGAGAGCAAAGGTTCTTGAGGATTCAAAACATGTGTGGAACACTCAAGAAACTGATATGTTGCAGCCTTGAACAAAAAACCATGAGTGGTAAAATCATTCCCAAATCTTAGGAGCAAGTGTCCATGCGTATGCAGAATGTCTTCCTCTTTACTAGTTCTGTGAGGAGATGAGCTTGTGACCAAAGGTAGAGAATCCATGGGAATCTGGAGAGCGAATGCTTGAGCTCCATAATCTCATATATATTTTGAAATATCTAATGAATCACAAAATAAAATATCAGCAAACTCACAGGAGGAAACTAACACCAAATCCCCATAAGCAAATTTGAAGAAGAACTGCGGTACTTGATTTTTCACACCGGAATCGGTGAGAACAGCTACAAGCATGGCTGAAAGCTCTTGGATTTTAAAATATGAAAAAAATAATATCATATAAGAATGTAAATCAGATCTAAATAAGTTCACAACAGATCCAAAACTGTGAAATGAAATCAAATCCCCAGCAGCAGTTTTGTAGGAGACTTGCGGTACTTGTTTCTTCACATCGTTGATGAGAACAGCTACAAGCATTACTGAAGGTTTATGAACCTGAAATTTTGAACCAAGAAATATCAGATCAGATCCAAATAATATCATATCATATCCAATAAGGTTCATATCAGATCCAAAATTATGGTCAACCGAGACGGTAGATGCACAGTTTTCTTCTTCTTCAAAATTCTGAATTTTGGTGCATGCAATCCTGCAGGAATTTGCTGGAAGATATAGATCATGGGAAGTGATTGTGTCACTCTTATAATCTGATATTTATTCCAAAATATCCAAGGTATTACATATTTCCACACCAGCAGCAACATTAGAGGGAGAAAAATCAATTTTCTCTTCACTTTCGGAAGCAATTACTGGTAAATTTTGCACAGAATTCAAAGGAAAATCACCGGTGAATGTTCGCATGGAAGTGTAGCAGCATTTTTCTTCAATATCAGAGATTCGAATGTCTTCTTCTGTTTCAGCAATATGAGAATATGAGATATCAGAGATCTCATGAACTTCTGGAGCATCAGGAGAAGGAGTCACTTCATGGAGACTTTCTTCAATTCGAATTGAATGTGTAGAAGATTCTGCTTCATCTTCATATTGAACAACTTCATCAGAGAGAGTAGAGGCTGAGATTTTTGAGTGAAGAACTCTTGTGGTGTTGGCTATAATTTCCAAAGTACTATTATGATCCTCATTGTGCTTGCCAAACGTTTTGTCCAATATTGTCCAGAGATCCTTTGGGTATTCAGCAAAATCAAAAACAAAGTACAAGTCATCATCAAGGGCCAGAGCTATTGATCCAAAAGCTCTGTCAATGTCATTTAGCCAGTCATTCTCATTCTCATAAGTCTCTCTTCCAATTCCAATAGACACCTCATAGAGACCTCGTCTCTTGAGATATGCAATCATCTTCAACTTCCATTCTGAATAGCTTGTGAATGGGGTGAGAGGAGGGATTGATGAGTCCATTTGAAGTTGTACCTGTTAAGAACTGCAAATAAAAACAAAAAAGGGCACCGTAAGTTCGGACAACCTGCACATTTAGGCTTTCATCACACCTAGCATAGTCAATCAAGCTTGATCAACATGTTCTTTACTTGGGGTATTAAGTGATAAGCCTTGGCTTCTGGTGCAGTGATGGAATTTTGAGCTATTGCTCACTTTCCATGGAGAAATATGTCAAAAATATTGTTCTTGAGAGATTATTCTTCGTCCCGCCACATGCACTAATACCATATTAATTCTTGCACATGATCTAGGAACTAGGAATCAAAATCATCAAAGAATAATTGACAAACACTCATGAATTGGAAAATAACCGGATTACCAAATAGGTTTCCTCTCTGTATATTATATAAAACAATAAAGGATTACAATTTCCATGCATAGCAATAGCTTAACTCCATGAAGAATTTGAATACCTAAGGGACACTTTGAATTCAGTGAGTGAGTCTAGCTTAACTGACTCTTTGCCATGCAATCTCACTCAGTTAACCACTTGACCAAAACCCTAATTGACTCACCAAACCCTAACTGAAGTTGGAGTGCAATAAATGATTGAATCTCAACTGAAAGAGATCAAACACATGTCATAGCAATCCAATCATCAAGTGCTAGTACTGCATGACTCCAATAACCCTGATGAGGTTAACTGAAGCTGAACTCACCATCAGAAGTTGGTGAAGGCGCCTTGTTGACTCCAGTTCATTAAATAATAATAAATAATCATTAAATAATGATTAAATAATATATTTAATGCATGGAGGTGCCTTAACTAACTATAACTGATTGGTTGAACTGAAAGTAACCACCAGTTAGCAATTAGGTGCATGAATGTCACACAGATCGCTCCTGGAGTGCTCCAGTTAGCCTCCTTGACTATAGAAGAAGGCTAAGTTAGCCTCCTTAACTGTAGGTAGGTGTGGGAGTGACTGGGATGATGGTAATTAATGCTCCACTGATGTCAATTAAACTTAGGATAGTGGTTTAACTAGGCCAATTTGACCGAGGGAATGAGTATGAAGGTAAATGTCTCCAACAATGGCCACTACAACAAACGACTCACAATAAAAATTAAAATACATAAAAATTCATATACGATGATCCATACGTACCATGATGGCGATTTCTATTGTATTGCATCTTCCAAAGGTGAGGTGTCATTCTCTGTGGTTTTAATGCAATCTCCTGCTTCCCATTGAAAATATTTCTTTCATTTGTTCTATACTTGTGATTCTTAGAGAGGAAATGCCTATACTCATCAAACACCTCCTTTCTTAAGCTTTTTGAACGTTGATATTTTATCTTAGGACCACAAACTGGACATGAAATTTTACCCTTTGTCTGAAGACCTACAATATTTACATATGGAATATCTATGTCAAAATGTTCATTTATAAAATATTCTAACTACTCCATATCATTAAATGCAATTAAAGTGGAACTTAAAATTACAAACCACAAAATGAAGTTAACCCAGGGGCATCATGTATTGTCCATACAACCATTGCATGTAATTGAAATTGCCTTTGTCGTATTGGTCTAGATACGTCATACATAGTTATGCCAGTCCATAACTTCAGTAGCTCATCTATAAGAGGTTCAACGTATACATTCATATCTTTGACTTAGAACTTACCTGATTCATAATTTGAAGAACATATAAAATATATCATTATTAGAACCATTAAGATATATAAACCATGCAGAAGAGTAAAATAATAGATATATTTATGAAATTAAGATACATATTATGAAAAATGAGATGCCACAACTACATTATAAATAAAACAGTTTTCGTCAATAAAACCTGGAATAATCATCGACAACATTATGTGCTCCCTCTTTATTGACAACCATGGAGGAATGTTATTATTGATAACAAAAATAGGCCACACTGTGTAAATGGATTTCATCTGTGCAAATGGATTAACACCATCTGCTTCCAAAGAAATCCTAATATAGCGTGGTTCTTCTTTAAAGTGAGGCCACTTTTCCTCAATATCTCTAAAAGCAGTACCATCTGCAGGCATTCAAATAACATCATCTTGACTTCTGTTTCTGGCATGGTAATCCATAAATTGCGCTATGTTTTTGCACTTGAACAGTCATTGCAAACATGGAATGATGGGAATATAATGAAGAACCTTCTGAGGCACCTTCTTTGTTACTTTATCTGTATGATATCTACTTACATGACATTCTGTTGCAAATTCATGTTGATTATAATATATAACATGGTCATCAGGGCATGCATGAATTGCTTCATAATGCATTCCAATCTCTTTCATGATGGAAGATAAATATCGATATGTGTGAGGTAAAATATTTGATGGTGGTAATAAAAAATCAGCTATCAAGCCACAAAAAAAGAAAAAAATTGTTAATGTAATAAATAAATAATATTAATGAAACACGCTTCATCCGTACGATGATCAATAATGAGTTAATAATACAATTATTAGAGGAATGCAAATAAACTTTATCACAATCCTATATATGTGATGGATTATTTTAGATACTTTAGCATACATGTGATTGCAATGTTTGAAAGACCATTCATAACCTTCAAGTTCATTATCAACAATATAGTAGAGAGAAGATTTGTTTTGGAGCCTTCATAAAGGGGTTCATATGCCTTATCAACAAGAGGTATATCGTGAAAATCATCAAATTCCTCATCATTTTCATTATCAACATCATCGTCATCCATTCTAACATTAAATGAATCATGGATCAATGTATTTGTACCATTATCTTCAATTACATTATCGGCATGATCATCTTGTTCAATATGATCATTCACTTGTTCTTCATTAAACATACACGTTCCATGATCCTGACCCTAAACTTGTTATGAAAGCACTTCCTCTGGATGACATGCTATAGGGTGTCTTTCCTTTAATATAAATACATGGAAACATCAATAGATATACATTAATATATGAAAAAAAAATACATAAAATTACCAAAAAAAATGAATATAATAATGTTTATAATGCTAAACCTACAAATGGACGATATTCGTTCCCCCCCTCAACGTGTCCATGTTCCCTGCAATGTTTTGTGGCTGTTGAGATCAATATTATTCTCCTCTTAAATCCCCTGTATTGAGTACATGGACAATAACATTTTCCATCACCCCTTCATTTCAGTGCATCCCATATGCTAGCAAGCAACTGTTGGTTGTCTTCATTTAAATCCGTAATATTTAATCTATTTGACATTTTTTCATAAACTTCATTAATGAATATAACCAGTTGTATTAAAAATTAAAGTTCCACACATCAAGGTTTTGTCAAACGGAGAGAATTCGAAGAATAAAAAATTCCCGGCAAACTGTCTATTAATGAAAAAAAAATCCCACAACCGCCCGTTGACTCAATAAAACTATTCTTGAAAACATCTGTTGAGGAACAAATAATTTTCGCAATCGCCCGTCGCTTCCACAACAAACATGTCCAAATGTTTAAAACAATTCATATTTATAATGGCCATGCGTCGGATATTCGATGCCTTGAACATAGTTTCCATTGAAAGTATGGGACCATAAAATTTAAAATCATGTAAACCTTATAAAAAAATTCTATACGAACCGTCGGATATCCGACTCTTATGGGTTGGATATACGACTTGTGTTTGGTTCATAGATGTCGAAGATCCGACAAGGAAGTGTCAAATAACTGCCACTACATGAGTCGGAAATCCGACGCCTATCTGGAATGGAAGTGTCAGATAACCGCCACTACAAGAGTTGGAATTCCGACACTCAAGTGTCGGATAATCGACAAAGATAGAAATATTTTGTTTTCGACATTCTATAGATTGATTTCTATCCAACACATCCATGTGAAATGTTGGATGACGTCGGATTATATCGTCGGATTTTGGGTTCAAATCTTGTAGTGACCCAATAAGAACCCACAACAACCCAAAACAAAAATGAACCCACAGCAAACCAAAATCGTGGGAAAACAACAACGATTTCTCAGTTGTGTGAGGAAGGAGAATCAACCCGCGTGGAGGTGAATTCCAAGCCTACGCGTGAGTATAAAATATCCAATAACCCCCAATCGTAATGAGAACCCACAATAACCCAAAACATGAATGACACATACACAGGAAAATCGTGAATGCCAGAAAATGGTTCTCCCCGCTCTCTGGGTGAGAAAACAATGAAGAATGGGGTCGTGGTGCTTCCCCTGCCCACGTGAGGGTGAATGAGTCTTCTGGTGGAGTGTGTGTGTGGGAAAGGACTGACAGTCCTGCCACACACCAATGCTCAGCAATAACTTCCCAACTAACATCATAGGTTTTTAATTGGTAGTTGACTGATTGAGACAACGAAAGGTGAGTAAGTCAAAAGGGTGGGTGACAACTAAATGGGTTTAACATCTCACACTTGGATTTTTCCCATTGGGTCAAGGTTTAATAATTCCCCCTCCTTATCCTTAGGAAAATCATGCCCTTTTCATTATGGTTGCATTGACATAGCTGGTTGGGGTTTATTTTAATTAAAATGCATATTTACATGATGCCAAAATTATAATGTGCCGGATATCACGATATACTATCGGCAACGATTTTAATCGTCAGAATATTAAACGCTAAATATATGGTGAGGCTTTTTCCTTTAGCTCCACACCACAATTAATTACAATATATACATCATATACATTCAATGCAAATGGGGTCAAAATCGGGGTGTTACACTCAGTTTCAAAGGTATAGTTCCTCCACGTCTAGGGGTTTCAAGGTTCTCTAAAGCTACCTAAAACTTCGAAAACTCCTATAACTATGCCCCTTGGATTTTTGGACTTTTTGCTTCGTAAGATTTCATTGGTATTCAAAGGATCGAGGCTAAAACATTGACTTATTCACCTAATGTTTTCAAATTTTAAAACTTTATGTACAAAAGTCTTTTGGAGGAAACTTATTTTCACTTATGTGGTGATTTAGAAGTTTGATTTAACTTATTTTCCTAGACTTCCTTCCATTTCATAAACTTACATTATCTACACACAACTTTCTGTCATTTTTTAAAACATATAGAAATTCTTTTAGGTGTTTCATTTAGCCAGCTTTGTGGATATTCTAGTTTAAACTTAAATATGAAGCATTATAGAATAAAAAATCAAGACAAATTTTTTTCAAGAGAGTTAGTAGTAAAAAGCATTATAGAATAAAAAGGCAAGACAAGTTTTTTTTCGAGAGAGTTAGTAGTAAAAAACGCTGTATTTTTAGAGTAACTTCAAGAGAATTCCTTAGAGGTTAGAGTTCTTTATTTGTACATATTGCATCGATATTATTGTGTTTATTTGGATTAAAAGAAATTATATAAGAAGAATTGTTTCATTTTTTAAACAAAGATCTTTGAAACCAAAATCTAAGTGCGTTTAAGTGTGTTGTATTTATGTTTATCGTTCTAAAAATACAAAGTTTATGTTTCTTTTATATATATAAATTGTACCTTTTTGTATTTAGTATATATGTTTAATGTTCTAAAAAATACAAAATTTATGTTTGTTATATATATATAAAACAATTTATATTTTTTCTTGTTACTTTTTAATATTTATATTTTTTTAAATGTTAAATGCTATATAAACTTTTTCAACTATAATTAATTAAATAAAAAACATAAAATCAAAAATTGATTTAAATTTTATGATTTTTCTTCTAAATTTGGATTTTTTAATTATCATTAATCCAATAAAAATATAAAAAAACAAAAATTAATTTAGATTTTTTCAATTATCTTCAATCAAATAAAAAAACATACATTTTGATTTTAATTTTTTCTTTCTAAATTTTGATTCTATTATTTTTTGAAAGGTAAGGACTAGGACTTTGCTAATAGAGAAATAAAGAATAGTATATAAATTTCTTTAGACTATAAAAAAAAAATAAACTTATGTGAAAAATCTCTTCATATATCATTGAAATCATAGTAGCATAATTTGGTCTTATTGGACTTTACTGTACTGAAATTGGGAGGAAATTAGAAAATCCCCCAATATTCGGCATAATACTCGGCATAATACTGATAGCTAAATTTGTCTACATTTTTTGGCACATATTTGAAGATAATAGTTATTTAAATTTTATTGTTTTATTTTTAATTTTTCCCATTATGTAACTGCATAGTTGGTTTAGTGTTAGTTTTATATTTTAAAGTTTAAAACTTTAAAAATTATAATATATATTTTGTTTTAGGCAATTTTCCACTGAAATTCCAATACTGAATGTAATTATTGAATGATTTAAGTATATTTTAATATTTTCTAAAATTTGAAAAATAAGTTTTTTAAATTTACAACCAACCTGCTTTTATATTTTTTAGGACTAGATTTTTTCGTTAAGTATTTTTTCTATGAATCTTTATTCTTATCAAATTATGCTACTATGATTTAAATAAGACTAATTTGTAAAGAATACTCACATCTAATGAAATTTTGATACTAAGATATGTAATTACAGAGGACTTATGATTGAAATAAGACTTATTGTAAAGAACACTCACCTCTAATGAAATTTTGATACTACGATATGTAACTAGCAACAACCACATTAAATTAATTAATGTGTCTGAATACACCGATAGGCGTAAATTTAAGCACATACTATAAACAAAAACATTAATATAAAAAGTATGTGCCTAAATTTACGCCTATCGGTGTATTCAGACACATTAATTAATTTAATGTGGTTGTTGCTAGTAACGGGTGAGCCCATGGACATATCTACAAAATATTAATGACAATAATAATGTTTATTTAATTATTCAAATATATAATAATAAATATAAATAATTATTATAAAAAGTATTAATTAGAGTAATATTGTTTATTTAATTATTATAATATAAATAAAAAGTATAATTAATTATTATAAATAATTTATTAGACTTGAAATTTAATACCTTTACACTTAATAGTTTTAATATCCATTTGGATTTAAATAAATGTCTATTTTTATACAATTATACATTGTATTATTTAAAATAATAAATAATGTATGGCAATATTAAAATAAATTAATAATCCATATTAATTTATGAATCCTGAATATAAATATAGTATAGTTTGGAGATATTTTTTCTATTGGGAAACAATTTATTTAGTAAAAATGTTTTTCTTATTTATAAAAATATATTATAATATTTTAGATAATAACAAAATAGTAATAATATTGGTTAGGTAATTGTAATTAATATTTGGAAACAATTCATGTATTGATAATTTTGTTTTTAATCATACATTTTAATATATTGTAAAATTTTAGATAATAGTAAAATTTTAATAATTATAATTAGTTAATGTTTTATTTCATAAGAATATTAAATACAATATAGTATTTAATTAAAATAACTTGAATAAAGTAATAAATTAATAAAATATAGTATTTAATAATGAAAATAATTGTATTAAAGTAACAATAAAATAATAACATGATTTTTATAATATATTATTTTAGATGTTAGTAAAATAATATTAATAATAGTTAAGTACTCGTAATTAAATAATAATTTCATAATAATAGTATGTATTAACGATGAACATATGTTGATTATTATTAGAATGTATATGATCAATGTCACAATGCGACATAAAAAATGTCACGAAGATGTGACATCAAATCATTGCAAATTGTGTGAATGTCACATAGCCTTTGTTTCATTTCATAATCTGACAAATACATTGGGGAATCCAAGCATTCAAATAGTATGTTGGAGGTTGACAAAGGGTTATGATAATTGGCATTGGAAATGTCACACTCCAACGTTAGCATTTAAAATCAAAATTTGCTATGTCGTGGAGAGGTTTTATTAGATTCTACTAGTGCAAAAGTTTTGTAATTGCCATGTTGCATTATGGCTATGTTGAGTAATGCGATAATGTGACAATATGTAAGTCATTGTAATGTTGCACAATGATTAGGTGTAGTGATATTTTCAGTTGTTAATTATGTTTTGACATAAACAAAGGGTTCTATCAGTGGAAAGCAAACCATGAACGGTTGACAGAAGAGGAGAAGCACGTAGCACGCTTGGCTCACCATTCCATTGAGGTGTGGAGGGATGATGGGGTTTTAGCTAATTACTAGAAACAACCACATTAAATGTCACACTCCAATGTTAGCATTTAAAATCAAAATTTGCATTCTAAAATCGATGAAGGTTTATCTTGGATTCTGATGTTCATTGGTGCTTATGGTGTCTTGTGACATGTGGTGTATAGAAATGCATCATAAAGTATATGATGACTAGTTATGTTGTTTTCATTTGAACAAGGCGTAAATGTCAATTGTGGAGCAAATATGGAATATCTTTGTTAGTTCAAGTGGAAAAAATTGTTATATAATCTACAATGTTTGTACTGAAATGTTTTTGTAGACTCGAATACTGCAACAGTTGTTTAATTGATGTGTATTTAATGTGAAACTGAATAATTTTCTAAGCAATTTCAATTCCATATATTTTATGATTCGTGATATTTATGAAAAAAATAAAATTCTTCAACGAATACAAAAAGTAACAATTTCAATAAAATAGTAAGCATTGCATCCATGAATATGATGTAAATGAGTGAATGGATTGCTAAAATCATGAAATCTAGGATTTTAATTGCAACAATTACATATATTATTTAAATTGTTACTTGAGAAAGTGAAATATTGTATTGATTATTTAAATTGTTATTTGAGCAACTGAAATATGCAATTGTTGAAAAATCTTTTACGTTACATCAACTTAGTACAGAAAGTCATCATAAATTACGATACCATTAGTTATGGGATTTCTTTGTTATTTCAAGTGCAAAAAAGTGTTCTTTAATGTGCAATGTTTGTTCCCGTATCGAGTTCAGATCGAATGCTTTGTTTATTCATTTGTTGATAATGCAATCTCTGTGTGACTGTATTGGATATTATTGGTTTAATTGGAATGTTTACATTTTAACCGCATTATTTTTATTAATATAGAAGGACACGAGATCATATATTAGTGTAACTATCAACACAATTGATAAAATACTTTAAGTGTATGAGGGAAAGATATGTAATATTAGTTGTACTATTTAAAACATGTAAAATATAGTTTCCATTAAATTCTTGATATATCCAATAAATTTTGATGTTATACAGTACATAAATCTGTTTATTTTAGATCAAAAGAAATAAAAATATTGATTTGAAGCAAAAACTCAAACATAGCTACTCGAAATTTCCATATCCTTTATAAAACGCTTCATGGAATGAAGCCATGTTTTATTTAAAACCAAAACATACCAAAATTTGCACATAGTGCAAAAACTAAAACATAGTTTTGTTTACAAAGACTCATAAACCTATTGAATTACATGCCAAAATCCTACAAGGACTGAAACAATATCGGAGGGAATGGGAGAAAATCATTGAATAAAACCATGCTTGGAGTTAGAGGAAAGAAATTCTTATACATTATAATGTTACTGCAATGATTGTTTGCTCGCAATGGTAGACAGTGATTTGGAAGCGATGATCTTTCATCAACTGCTAAATGAGTAACACTGCAAGTTTCCAAACCATAGTATATGAATGGAATTTCAGCATTATTGCACATCAATATAGAATTTCCAACTGCTCGAAATGGTAGATAGTCTAAACAACGTATATTTATATTTCTTGTCATACCTTGTAAAAGGGTCCATCTTAACCCTCTACCGTCCTCGAAATGACTATCTGTTTGTTGAACGCAATGTTGACCACGTTTGAAATCTTGGATTTCATCTATGCACGATATACTTGTGAAACCATCATTCAAAAGACATATCAATCGGTTGCAGTGTAAGGTCAGACACATAGATCGTTTCCTATGACCTGTGTAAACTGAATTCATACCCCATATATTCATTTCAATGTTTAGCGAGTACATTCTGTACACATATGAGGCACCTTCTTCAGAAGTTATTTTCACATGCAACCAATAAATTTTTCCTTTATAAAAAACAACATCTTTAGGAGTAGTAGGTTCACCTTCAGCACCAATTGTTTCTCTCCAAACTCTTTGGACATTGCTGCAGATAAAAAATTTAGGACCATGTTCAGTACGCTTATGACGTACAAGTATCCATCCATGTTTTTGTTGACCAGTGTTGCCTATCAGAGAAAAGAAACCATAGTCTCCTATATCAATAATTCCTATATTTGATAAATGCTTTATGAATGGATTTGCAATGTAATAATCCTTATGCCCTCGTACAGGACAATATTTTGAGAGCAAAATGATTGAACCAACTGTACATTCAATCGTATATCTATATTGTGGATAAGGGACATGCAACAAGGATGTATGTCATGTACGATTGATAAACTTATATGCAAAATGGTTTTGATGTTGTCCCAATAGTTCAATTAAAAGGCCAGTTTCTGTTATATTGTTATTTTTCCAAGCGCTAACAAAAAATGGCCTGGACAATAGCTCTTCACAATGTTTAGAGATTGATCGCAAACGAACCAATGTTGAAAATGGCACCCATAGGAGAATCATCTCTAGAAACTCGAGTGGGAGTAAACTCCAAATGCTTGGATCCATTTGCAATTAACTAAACAAAAACATTAAAAATACATAGTTATTACCAATAGAAACATAATAAATTATAAAAATAATTTCTTTGCATAACACAGTCATAGTAGAACATAACCATGAACCAATGTCACAAGACACCATAAGCACCAATGAACATCAGAATCCAAGATAACCCTTCCTCGATTTCAGAATGCAAAAAGAAATTCAAAATAAAAATAAACCCAACTACTACAAAACAATTTAATTAATGGCATCATGTAACAAAATTCCAGCAACCAACATTACCATATTGCAACAGAAACATAACAAATCATAAAAAAAAATCTTTAAACGAACACACAAAGCTATTTAAACTATTTATAAATAACATTAAAAATACATAGTTATTACCAACCAAAACATAATAAATTATAAAAATAATTTCTTTGCATAACACAGACATAGTAGAACATAACCATGAACCAATGTCAGAAGACACCATAGGCACCAATGAACATCAAAATCCAAGATAACCCTTCATCGATTTCAGAATGCAAAAAGAAATTCAAAATAAAAGTCAACCCAACCACTACAAAACAATTTAATTAATGGAATCATGTAACAAAAATCCAGCAACCAACATTACCATATTGCAACAGAAACATAACAAACCATCAAAATAATTTTGTTTGAATGAACACACAAAGCTATTTAAACTACATATAAATAAGATACAGGTTGACAACAGATTATTTAGGAATAAATCAAAATTCAAAATAGTATTAAAACTTATAAAATATCTTTAACACATATACATAACTACATGTAACAATAGAGTGAATAAACACAATGATGATGATGAGAGTCGCTAAACAATCTTCTTATTTTCTTGGCATGACACCACGGATTTTCTTTGCTTTTTTTTCAGTATTTTTTTTGGTTTTCTTGCCAAGATCATGAATTTCGTTCTTCACCAATCTGTGGTTAGGCTCATATTTTATTGCATCCTCAAGCTTGTCATATACCAACCCAAAACCTGACGATCTTTGTCCATATGTACGAAAACTGTAAATAAATATTTGTTGTGTACCGGTAATGCCAAATTTCTTCCCTATCTCCTTTTGAATTTATGGTTTGGAAAGGTTTCCTCTTCCAAGATGTAGAACATGTATCTGAAATCGACGTCTCAACCTTGGTTCGTCTATGAGGTGTCTGATGCATACCGTTGGACGATGTTTTATTTTTTTTACATCCATTTTTTTTGGATTCGACGCAAAGATCTGGAAAATAAAAACATATATGGTTTTATGAATTCGAACATCATGATAACCAAATAATACAATAAACAACATTGGAGGAAATGTTGCATAAGCACTAAAATTGTAAGATATCAATAATAATTAAATTACACAATATAACAAAATGTAAGTTGCATAAAACGGTAACATGCATGGTCGTGGTTATATATGTTAAAATCATTGGCATGTCATCTCGTAATCTATCATTTCAATCGATAAAACTCAATTTAAAAAAATTACAATTACCTGTGAGGATATTATGAAAAAAAATAGATAAGTAACTATATCGTTACTCTTTCAACACATACAGAAAGAATATGAAGAACAAAAAATAATGGTTGCCACTATATTTTTATGTTATAATACAGCTTAACAAATGCTTGTAAATTGAATTGTAATTGAACATACTGAAAAAGTGTATGTTGACATAGAGGGAAAAAACTTTTTCTCGACAAGTATATGAAAAGAAAATGAATAAAAAGAGATTAAACCTACTCTATTTTTAATTTGGTTTGCTCTTTTGCAATCTATATTTCTTGCTGCCAATTAAAATAATAACAATGAAACATGTCAATATAAATATCTATACAATAAACAATCAAGTTACCTAATAACCTAATAGTTGTGATCTTTAAGCTGAAATGGATTCCAACCATTGTTCTTCTTTCTTCCTGATTGTAGCATATGCACTTTTGGCCATCTTTGAATACCTTTCAAATGTAAACGGCGGAAATATTCGTAAACCATCAATAGATTTTACCCTTGAAATTGCTATGAAAGTTAAACCTTGCCTCTCTACGATACCGATATCGATGGTTGCCCTTTGTAAAGTCAAACCTTGCGATTTGTGTATGGTAAGAGCCCAAGCCATACACAATGGGATTTGCTTGCGATTTACTCTAACAATAGGTGCTATTGGAACAATTTTGGGATATCTGATGTCCCATGGTAAACCAATGTAATCATCAAAAGAGACTGTAGCATACATTGGCAGTTGTGGTGGTTTGGATCCATAAGAGAAAAAAATGTTTTGAACTATCCCAAGTGCTCCATTTACCAACCCTGCTTCCACCCACAAGTTACACGTCAACATCACTCGCTGACCAAGACATAAAAGCACCTCTTGTTGAAGCTGGTCATCATCAACGTCAGTAAAATCTCTATTCTTCGTATGTTCAGCAACGCATCGTGCTATAGGAATTCCAAGTGACTTTAGCATACATCGATTATGTACATTTACCAAGGTGTTCATAGGAAACAAATGGATTTCTGAATTGAAAGTATTACTTTCAGTACCATCCATATTTTCATATGTTCGTGACATTAAAAGATTCCAATCATCCACTGTTGGGTTTGCATTTCTGATGTTGGTTAGCAACCTCTTAAATTTGACTTGATTTGGATCTGTGCCTTGTTGAGGAAATACCGTGTCCAATGTAACAACCTTTGTGAAATATCTCCATAAGACCCTGCCAACCATTTTTCCTATGTACAATGGTTTATCTCTGATAGGAGGCAACTACCCAAGATCTCCAATAAGAATCAATGATCTCCCACCAAAAGGAACTGACCTTTTTTCAGGAAATGCCTCCTGAAGACGTGAATCAATTTGTATGAACAACCTTGGCCCAATGAAACTCATTTCATCAATTAAAATGTGTGTAACATATCACATTTCTTCTTGCAATATAGAAAGTGACTGACCCTGTAAAGATTTGAAGCCTTTAATAGGTATTCTGAGGGTCGAGTGAATTGTTTTGGCTCGTACGTTGAAGGCATATACTCCTGTAGGTGCTAGCAATAGTAGAGGGATTTTTCCATTTATGGAATGCATTGAAAATTCATGTCCAATACAATGTATAATGTAAGACTTTACTGTCTCTGCAGTTCCTTGAATTATCATCTTCAGTGGGTCTGCATTAGGTCGTTCATGGAAATGTTCAATAACAGTTTCAAAACAAAGACGTTGCTTATCAGAAAATGAGGATGGAGAAGCCGACCTAGAATGTGAGAGATCTGGTATCGATCCTCTTGAGCGTGCATTTTTTATGAAATATGTTGGGTCCTCTAAGTTGCTATTTGAACCTGTAGTACTATTCCATGCATGGATCAAGTCAAAGTCTCTGAGACCAAGAGTATCAATGTCTGAAACTTGAACAGTATTGGGAGGAACAAGACGTGACAACATCTCCCACTCATCCATGTCATTCTCATGAACCACTTATTCTTGATGTGTATCGCCATCTTCTTCATTGGTATCTGGTCCCAAAGGTATCCTATTGACATGCCAAGCTCGATATCTAAGCATCATCCAATTCTGAATAATAATTTCTGTGTGGACTCCAATATCAATCTGAATGTTTCTGAATGGTTTATAAAGAAGTAATTCACTGAGGCAAAACGACTCAAAGGAATATGAATTGCTATTAGGAACCTCACAGAACCGTGGCCATACATGAACTATCGCAAGTGTATCTCTTGGATTCCACGGTTCTCTCTAACGTAGACCACTAAAAGGCCATGATCGTGCAGTTTCAATCAAAGATAAGTGCTCCAGAAATGGAGGTCTATTTTGGTAGTGCTCTAGAAACCCAGACCCTATTGGGAATTTGTTGTTATCTAAGTCGGAAGAAACTCTTTTGAATATTTTTCTACCAACATTAACCGAAACAAAGCTACGACTAGAAATAACAAGAGGAAGCTTTAACAACATATGACAAGTTTCATGTGCTCCTATATCTCTTTCCACAATTGTTTCAGTAAGAAACTTTTTATATGCACTTATAGAGGGAATGTCAAAGTCAACGACATTGGAAATTCTTTCCAACATGTCTTGATAGCTTTCTGATCTTCTCTATTATTTTGAAGCATACTTTGCAATGTATTTCAAAACTGCATGATGTGAAAGAACCGGCTGGCAATCAACATTGGCACGCCATATTGAAAGAAGAGGAATGTTATGAACATTTAACCTCTTGTCGTTGCGAGCAGGTTCATATTTTTTGTGTCCTTTTTCATTGACAAATATTTTCAACTGGTCTTGAAGTTCCCATGGTGCATTGTATTGGCACATGTAGGAGGAACCTTTTTTCATAAACATGAATGAACACTGCATCTTGTGTGGCGTTGCACTCGATTCACTAGTTGCTCATAATCATCAAGGGGATTTGTATTAAATATCTCACTGGTATCCAATAAGAAAGGATCTTCCTCTAGAGGTCGATGAATAGATATATTCCTGTGGTGACTATCACGAGGATTCCATGCTGTTACATAATTGTCAAAGTACTGTCTTGCTGCATCAACTCTTATCATGTCTTTCCAATCCAGTTGTTCCATGTCTGGTGCATCTTCTAACCACAAAAAGCCATGGATATGTGCTGATTCCCTATGTTTCCATTCATACGTATGAAACTCATCATGTTTCAATAATATTAGCTTGCAACAAAATTTCAAGTAATAATCTAACATGTTATATTAAAAAACAGAATAAGGAAACGACTTACCTGTACTATTAGTCTTTAGCATGAAGGTATTTCACAATGATTTCGTCACAGAATATACTGAAACTTTCATGCATATACTTTGCAACAATATGTGGATATTTTATAACATTATCGGTTCTCCATCTATTTCTATTTTGTGCAGATACAAGTGCAGAATTGGGCATAACTTTATGTAGGTTTGGCCACTTGGTATCAGCTGCACTCAAAGTGAAAAAATAAGTTGGGAAACTGAGTTGTGATATCATGTCAATAAGCTCACTACGGCATATGTTCCATTATGCCTTTGTTCCTCGAAGACATGAACCAAAACGCATCAATCATTCAGCTAATTTGGTGTGAGGGACTTCAATGAGCTCCTTACGTATATCTTCAATTGTGGTAGGTATGCCATCTTCAATGTTTTTTTTCATGAATACAACAGTTGTTCCTTGGATTCGATGTCTCATTATCATGTTCAATACAAAATACCGAAACCTTGGATGTTTTCCAAACCTTTGATCACAATATTTAAGTAGGTGCAACCCATACTCTTGTAAGTGGACATCCTTCAAACGTGGTTGCAACCAATCAGTAGTGCTGATGGGAAACAATGTTGGAAATGCCATGTCAAACAAACCTTCTATGTTGTATTCATTTATTGGAGACAAACCAATCTCTGGCCATTCCATATCTAAATCTGATAAAGAAGATTCTTTGTTAATAAAGTTTCGTATCTCTTCTATCTCTCTTTGCGCATTTGGAATTCTAGGTGTAAAGGATGAAGGATGAGTTTCGATTCGATGAGTTCCAAATCTATCAATGTCTGCATCAATATCTTCTGATTCAGCTATGTCAGAGTTGATATAACGCAATTTAGAGGATACATATGTTGGATGGTCTAGGAGACATACGACTGATTCTGGATCAACTTCAACATCTCGGTAATATTTGTCCATCCGTATTTTGTAATGCAATGCATCAATTACTCGTGACCTACTAACAATGCAATCATAGTTCTTGGATGGAGGCCCTTCTCTTATGACAATTAATATGTCTAGGTCTTCTATTCAACGAGGAATTCTCTTAGCAATTGAAACGATATCTTGCGGGAAGCTAATTGTATGGCCACTGTATTTATATTGACCTCCATGTGCATGTGTGACCTGTAGTATTGGATTCACTCGTGCTATTAGCATTTCTTCAACCTGTGTCAAAATTGATAAAAACAGGAGGTTGTTTGCCAGGATTCATGTTTTTATCTCGAGAGAAACGATGGATACCATGATTTTTCCTACATATCACACAAATAGGTCCTTGATCTCATCTAAAAACATTCATTCCAGGGTATGATTCATGACAAACATTACACATTTTCACAATTGACAATTTATCAATTTGGGCACGAAATGCTTGATGGAAAGAGGACATTTGTTCAAAAAACTCAACCATGTTTCTTGATGTATGTATATTTAAACCTGGATCTTGAGCATGGACGTTAGCATTCAATGCGGAGTGAGACGAGACATGCCGACATCTCTCTCCTCTGTTGTTGCGACGATGTAGATTCCTAACTTTCCTTCGTCGAGTACCATCACTTGAAACCTGACCTAGATGGTTATCATCATGAAAATTATAATGAAGGTTGGTTTCCATCATATCGTTGAGATGAGTTGGGGTTTGAATTTTGTGTCCTCGACGATCCTCGACGCTATTATCTGGAAAAGTGAAAATGTCATTATTAAATATTATGTCAAATCTTCTGGTAAGATCGAAATATGGAACTTGCGTACGAATAGGCTGAGTAAGACCTTTGATGTTTCAAGATAAATATTCCTTTGTGCATCTCCAATTGGTCTACTGATCATGATCTGGTTTCGAATTATTGCTTGATCATTCATAGGTGTAGAATTGTTTTCCTGATTGAAGTCCATGTTCTTTGGTTGGCTGCACACAACATAATTTTGACTGACATTTTGTAGAGATTCATCATCACTAGAAGATGGAATGACATTGATCGATATCATGTCGTTTCGACAATTATGTCCAACACTAACTATATGTTGTCCATGGATGCTACTATCCTGAAATTTCAAAATAGTTTCTCATTGAATTATTGCACACAAATATGAAATAATATTGTATCTAATACTACCTTATTTTTATCAAGGTAAAATGCATGGTTTTTGTTATGGATAGGTGAAACAATACCTTGGTTGTTCCAACAAAAATAGTTCGTACTGGACTGGAGATTTGCAAACCGGTTTTGAGTTGATTTTGAAACCCTTGTTCTTCATTCCTTAACAATGCATTGTTTGCGTGGTTGGGTGAGTCATTCCTAGTAGACTTGGAATTCATTTCCTTTGTAGTTCCAAGAGAAATTGTTCTTATTCCACTACTTCTTTCATCTATATTGGTGTTATCATTATCTACTGTTTCATTTTGATTTGTATGCATAGCTTCCTCGCGCTCATCAAAATGGTCGATTCAGAAAATTGTTGCGAATAGTTATCTAAACATTGAACATGTATGTAAATATATCTATATTGTACATATCAACACTTATTTTCAAATATAGACAACGCCATGTAATCCTTATACCTCGGTGCCATGATTAGAAAAAGTTTCGCCAGAAGTATGATTTACGAAAGGTTCAATAATTTCATTCAATTTTTCGTTACAGTTGTCGCTATATGTAGGCATTGATTATAGAAATTGACTTCGGAAATTTTTTCTCCTCATTATATCAGATATGCTCTGTAATTTAGTGGGCTTGCCTTGAGAATCAATGACATTTGCAAAGGAATGACCATGACGTTCTCTTCTTTGTTTGTTGATTTGCTCACTATTCTCTTTGTATAATAAACGACGTTTCCTATTAATATCTTCCTTTTTTTATTATAGTGTTTTCACGAGGATTCGTTTTTTGTGTGATGCGATGTTTCCATCAAGTTCTTCTCACTGCTCCAATTACTATTTTTCTCCGACGACATATCTACATGAACATAAAAAAAATTAGCTAATGTCAAGCCATATTAGTGTACAAAGTCATGTTATAGGTATAGCAAAAAGAAACACATACGTAAACGTTTTGAACTTTATTCAAATATTATCTTATATTAATTTTATAGCCAAAGATCACCAAGATATAGACTAATATTGTACTCAAGTTTTGTATCCAAGAAAATTAAAAAAAATGGCATGTATGATAAATTTCTATTTCATAGAGGATGTAAATTGGGAAAAATCAGAAGAGATAAATCCAATAAGCATGATAATGAAGTATTGAAGATGTTGATTTGCATAAGTACAAGTAAGTAACATTCCATATGTAGCACTGATTTCCAAAAACCCGGTAAAGTTTGTTGGGAAGAAATATTTTGAATAAGTATGATTAAGAACCATCCAAACATGTCAACTTGCATAACATACATGCAAGTAACATGCCATATATGTTTATATTATCCCATTAAAAACACATCATCAATTGAATCCATGTTTGGGCAACTTAGAATGATGGATATGTTGTCTACGAGCTCAACAACACTTAGTTGTGTTGGATTTTCAAGTTTGGACAATGCAGAATCCAACATTGTATCCTCACTTACAAAATTAGAATGTGCGTCAATGAAGTCATCGAAACCAAAAGTAAGACAGTCGTATTTTCACATGAGCATGTAATTATCAAGTGCTGCAATAGGAAAATATCCATTGCATTTGCGATTAATGCCCGAGGTCAAATTAGACATGATACTCCATCGCAATCCACCTTCTAAACATCCATTTCTTATCAAAGAATTTGTTGAATCATTTTGATTTTTTGTTTTTTCTATATACCACACTATAGTTCTCCCATCATTGATAAAACAAAGAAGCTCATTGCGATAACATGCTAGGCTAATCGATAATGTTGAATTTGAGTGTGGAATAAACTGGAACCCCCATTTGTTATTCTCGAGATATATCCAGCATAGCTTGTATATGCATATATGATTATCTCTAGAAACCACATGACTATCCACCCATAACATTGTTTGATTATACAATATGGGATTTTTGGGCCGCAAAACATCGCCATCTATAGTACATGTTTATCTCCACCCCATATGAATGCTGCTGGAAATAAAATATTTTGTTTGAAATTATTTATAAACATGTTTCAATACTACCCAATGGTATTTTTGTTGTTGACAATTTTTCAACAATGTAAAGAAACCCCAATCACCAAGACCAAGAGACCCTACAAATGTACAAGTCTTTGTGAATGGATTGATGATGTAGTAGTTTCTTTTTCGATACAAGATACTCGAGGATGAAACTGCAACAATTGAACCACATGTGGATTCAATTTTATATTCATTGTTTAAGAGTTTCATAGACAGAGATGAACATTTTCCTATTTGGCTAATGTAATGGCCAATGAACCGATGTCTACCAGAAGAGCCAAAACCAACCAAAACTCCATATTCTTTCGTTTGATTTTGTTTCCATTGTGAGATGAAATTTTTTTCGGACACAATACGACTCCAACCTTTGCAAACCATTTTCAAATGGATAATCATTGATAAAGGCAACCAGAGAAAGATCATTTCAAGTATGTCTATTGGCAGAGATTTCCAAATCGCAGGGACCATATCCATTTCTATAACACAAAATATGAGAATCTATTAGCAGATGGATTAATGTAAATATGCCTTTAGTTTAAAATACTCATAAAACATATGTTTTTTTTGTAAGCATAAGTATAATTTAAAAGTGTTAGACTAAGGGAAACATTTTTTTGCGTGTTAGTCAATATAAAATGACGAAATGTAAAAATGATCGCAAAAAAATACATACACTGCAAAAAAAAATAACATCCACAATGGATATTTGTTGGTGCAATGTAATTTAGATATAGCTAATGATTACATGGATGTACATAATACAAAAAGATGATCAAAATTCATAAAATATGCAAAAAAAAAAATCATTTTTGCATATTGTTTACATGCCATAACACCCCAACGACTCATCCCAATTTGTAGGAAAAGGGAGTAAATCGTCGAATACTTTCATGCTTGGAGTTAGAGGGCAAAAATTTCTAGACATTACAATGTTGGTACATTGGATGTCTGTTGTCCTAGGCAATCGATGACTTCGACGCAATGATCCTTCATCGGGTCCTACATGAGTAAACCTGCAAGTGTTGAGGTCATAATATATGTACAGGATTTGACCATACCTACACATCAAAATAAAACTCCCCACAGCATGAAATGGAAGGTCCCTAGGACAATGTGTATTTATATGGAGTGTCATAACTTCTAAAAGGGTCCATCTCAAATATCTTCCAAATATCCAAAACCCATGCACCTCCTGAACTGCAGATGCACCAATCCTCAGATCCATCATTTCAGTTATGGACCATATAGTTGTCCTACCATCGTTCACAAGACATAGCAACTGGTTTTGATGTATACTCAAACACATGGATCGTTTGATGCATCCTGTATGAATCGCATGACCAGCCCATTTGTTCAATCCAATGTCAAGTGACCACATAGTATAGGAATATAGAGCATCTTCCTTAGAAATGATTCTCATATGTAGCCAATATAGTTTTCCATTAAAAAAAACTGCATCTTTAGGAGGGGTTGGAATCAAACCAGTTACATCACTTTCTCTGCAATCTCTATTCACATTGTTGGACATAAGGAATTTTGAACCATGTTCGGTCTCTTCATGATGAACAACCATCCATCCGTGTTTGTGATCACCGATGTTGCTTATGAGTGTGAAGAAACCAAGCACTTCAATTTCAATCATGCCTATATATAAAAACCGTCTTTCGAATGGGTTAATAATGGAGTAGCGCTTGTGACCTGGCAATGAACAAAACTCCGATAGAAAAATATTTGAACCGGCCATGCATTCAATTGTATAATTGTTTTCTGGATTGGTAATTTGCAGAAAAGACGTATGCCCTATAGAATTGATAAACTTATATAGTATTTCGATCTCATATGGGCGCCAAACTTCAACAAAAAAACCAACTTTAGTTATGTGATTGTTCAACCAAGAAGTTCTAAATGCTGGTCGCCACAGAAGTGCCTGGAAATGTTTAGAAATTGATCCAAACTGGGTCAATGTCGAAAAAGGAACCCACAACAAAATAAGTTCCAATATCTCCATTGGCAACAAACTCCAGATGGCAGGATCCATTTGTAGCTATATAAAAAAACAATGAAAGAACATATGATTATGAACAAAACCAATAAAATTGAAACAATATTTATTTTATACATTTTATAGATGCAACATAACTTCATTTGTTCACATTAAGCAACTACTCATGTGACATGTGCTTTATGAGTCTAACATCCAAAAGCAGATCTTAGAGTGATAAACGACATATCAATGTCACGTATCCTATGTCTAACATCCAACAATGGAATGCTAAATGAGAGCCCTCAACTATTCATTTATAAATGTGAGTTCTACATCCATATGTGTTTGTGATTGAGCCACGTACACGTTAAACAAAACCTAATGTCTCATTTTTAGTTTTCTCATGATTATAAATATTGAGGTCATTAACATGTCATTTATCAGTGTAACATCCAAAAATTGGATGTGCAAGAGGGGCCTCACCAATTGGCTATGCACATGTCTCTTGACTTCTAACATCATGACACATGTCTCTCAAATGGTATTCATAAATTCATAATTTATGAAACCATGGGACTCTCACTATTCATTTATAAATGTGAGTTCTAGATCCAAATGTGTTTATGAATTGATCTATCAATTGCAATTTTGAGGTCATTGACATGTGCTCTATGAGTCTAACATCCAAAAGCAGATATAAGAGTGATAAACAACATGTCAATGTTACGTATCCTATGTCTAACATCCACCAATGGAATGCTAAATGAGAGCCCTCAACTATCCATTTATAAATGTGAGTTCTACATCCATATGTGTTTCTGGTTGGGCCACAGACACGTTAAACAAAACCTAATGTCTCATTTTCAGTTTTCTCATGATTATAAATATTGAGGTCATTAACATGTCATTTATCAGTCTAACATCCAAAAAATGGATGTGCAATAGGGGCCTCGCCAATTGGCTGAGCACATGTCTCTTGACTTCTGACATCATGACACATCTCTCTCAAATGGTATTCATAAATTCAAAATTTATGAACACCATGGGACTCTGGATTTAAATCTTCAGACAAAAACGGAAAATTACTCTTATTCATAAAGTGCAATTTTGACATTATCAAATTATGAAATGTAAACCATATATATATATGCCAATTGGCTGAGCACGTGTCTCTTGACTTCTAACGTCATGACACATCTCTCTCAAATGGTATTCATAAATTCATAATTTATGAAACCATGGGACTCTCACTATTCATTTAAAAATGTGAGTTCTAGATCCAAATGTGTTTATGAATTGATCTATCAATTGCAATTTTGAGGTCATTGACATGTGCTTTATGAGTCTAACATCCAAAAGCGGATGTAAGAGTGATAAATGACATGTCAATGTTACGTATCCTATGTCTAACATCCAACAATGGAATGCTAAATGAGAGACCTCATCTATTCATTTATAAATGTGAGTTCTACATCCATATGTGTTTCTGGTTGGGCCACAGACACGTTAAACAAAACCTAATGTCTCATTTTCAGTTTTCTCATGATTATAAATATTGAGGTCACTAACATGTCATTTATCAATCTAACATCCAAAAAATGGATGTGCAAGAGGGGCCTCGCCAATTGGTTGAGCACATGTCTCTTGACTTCTGACATCATGACACATCTCTCTCAAATGGTATTCATAAATTCAAAATTTATGAATACCATGGGACTCTGGATTTAAATC
>LPNX011030218.1:224209-243667 GCA_001517045.1 Pseudotsuga menziesii | reverse complement strand
CCGAGACACTGCAATACTTTCACCGAGACTACACTAGCAACCCTCTTTTGCAAGCACACTTTTCACTTTGGCACTGGTCTTTTCTATTCCTTTTTTGCATCAGTTAATCACGCAATGTGTCATTGAATTTTGTGTATCCAATTTGAGCTAAGGTGTTGCTAAGGTTAAGTTTTGTTTGCAGTAATTGGTAATTTCTTAAATTCATTCATTCCATAATAAAACTCCTAGAATTAACTACTTCTCTTGTAGAGTAAAAGCCTTAGATTTTACTTTTCATTAGGGTCCACCCCCCTTGGCTTCGCTAGGAGTTGGCCTAGACGGAGGAGCTGAGTATCAGGTGACAGCACTTGGCTCGAGCTTGCCCCCAAGGTCGCACCCAGTGGCTTGAAGATTTCTGCCACGTTACCCGAGGTGCGAATTAGGCGGCAACAACTTGGACCAGAGTGTTGAAGTCAAACGAGAAATTCCTAGAACAGTGCTGTAATGTATTGAGTAACATATGCAATCTGACTTTTAGCAAGGAGAATGACTAAACACCCTTATCTGCAACTCTGCTGTATACTTTTGTTATGCCTAGAATTATGTGCATTCTGTCATATGTTGTTTCCTACATTTCCTTTCTGCACTATGCCTGTGGGAGAAGCCCTGAGAAGAGAAAAGGGCCCATTACATTGCTGACTGTACCAGTTAACCCAGAACAACTGTTGTCCTGATTGTTGGCAATAATTTCACTTAGTAGACCCTCAGTATCAGTTGGTCTTGCATGTTAACTTTAGATCTGTTGAAGTTTACAAATGATTTGTCCTCCATTTGAAAGATCCTTCCATGCATCTTTTGCTTTTATCTTGAAACTCATCAAAATTACCCCTGATGTAAAAAGTCATTCCCAATGGTCACAGGGGCTCACTAATCAGTAAATATGATAGATTTCTTGATGTGCGATCCATCCATTGTGGTAATGCATTGCTTCAAATCCCTTCAAGATTTGCAAGTATGAATTTAAACTCAAATATGGCATCAACATTTTAGACCTTCGGAAGAAGTTTAAACCCTAAACCCACTTTGTCTCTATTGTTTTCATGCAAACAGAAAACCTGAAACAAACTTATAGCATATGTTTGTTATAAATTTCGCTCTCTCCCTTCATGCTATGCATCAAAAAATTGGTACTTTTATCAATAATTCAAATAGTACATTGAGCCAGCAACGAAAACACCAAATGTCACATAACATGGCTGGAAATGTCAGCAATTAGAGATGGTCTCAAGATTCCAACCATATTTAAATGTGAAAGGCATAAAAAGGACGGATGACTTACCGTATGCACTGCAGATCCATTATTTAATGAGGTTCCATGAAAATTTATTGTCGGTACTTCAAACTGCCAATCAGGCACATATAGACCATATAAACATCCCACATAAACCACTGATAGTAGAACTGCAACGACCCTACATAAAACAACTACAGTTGTCAAACTTTATAACAAATTTCATTCAGTTGCTTTTATTAAATGATAATTTAACTTATGATAGAAGATAACATTGACTAGAAACTATTTCCCCAAGCTAAAGCTTAACATCATTAAAAACCAAACAGGTGTAGTATAATCAAGTTAGTGAAAAATGTCAGATATAATTCAATTCTTTGTTTTCGAGATTGTACTCCACCCAAATAAAAGCAAGCAACCCTTTAGGCTAGTTTAAAATATGAGCAGCTAAAATTTCAGTGCAATTTTGCATAGAGAATTCTATTTTAGTATTTTACAGTGCTCTCTACTATATGTCACTGCACATGGAAAATTCCAACATATGAATTGTCCAGTAATATTGATTTAATATGGTTGGAAAATGAAGAATTTGGGGGAGAAGTCAAAATTAAATTTTTCATTTTTTTCTTCTTTTCCTTTGCAGATGGATAACATTTGCTATCTGCAAAAACATCACTAGTTATGCTTACATCTAGATCAATTATACCAATGAAGGCAAACCATTACTTAACACTACAAATTTATTGAATAAAATATTAGAGATCAAAAACAGAAAACAAACCGGGAGAATCAGGTCTAATTCTAATACAAACTTGGCATTTCAGAAAGAAGAATAAACCACACAAGTCTTATGATTGAAACATGTTGATCAGATTAAAAGAAATCAGTAGACAAAAGCCTTAAATTGCACAGCTCCAATTAACATGAAGAGACTAGAAAAAGTGGGTCATAAAATTTACTACAAATCTAACTAGAGGAACACATATGACCACAATCATAAATAGTGTGTTATCCACTAATTTTGCATTTAGTGGATTTCCAGTGAGTCGCCGGTGTATTGAACAAGTCAATTGTTCATTGACAGTGCTCAGAAGTTCCGTGATTACATCAGGACCAGTTATGGTCCCTTTTTTTTATTTTGTTTTTATAAAATGCATGGCCATACCCCTTGAGAGTGTTGTAATATATGTTCTAACACGGTTGTAAAGGACTTGGCTATCAATCTGATTATTCCAATGTGTTTTTCCCTTGTCAATTATGCAATGCTGAATAAGCAATGTATAATTTTCGAGTTTTTCACCGCTCCTCCAAAGCTGGAATTTTCGTCATGGTGGTTAAACCCGGGAGGTTATTAAAGTTCATGTGTCGAAGTATATAAGCGTGTTAGACATGGTTTTGAGACATTATGGACATGTACTAGATCCCCTTTAGGTTTTTAGGTTTTTTTTTTAATTTTCAAAAAAAAATATTTTTTTCCGCATTTTTAGGCCATTTTTTAATGGTTTAAATGGAAAAATTCAAAATGCAACAAATGTATAATCTAGAGTCTCTTTTTGGCATGTATGGGTTTGTTTTCAAGCTCAAAGCACCTCCTTTACCCCATGGCCCCTTTTTTTCATGCTTCGGGTAACTATTTTGTCTCATGGAGCATTATTCAGCTAACGAAGCATCAAATTGGTATTTTCTTGCTAAAGGTGCAACAATTTGGCACCAAAGTCAAAAAATTTACACATCAAAAATCAATTTAATTAAGTGTGAAGTGACATGGCATGTGGGTCCTATTGGTTAGTGCCCCTTCTCCAAACATGATGGCAGCTTAAACTTTGGGTAAAAATCAAAGGTAGCGAATGGTTGTGTTGAGTGATGACGTCAAACTATTTGAGGTTCAGGCCAATTCCAATCAAGCTAGAGAGTGTAATAAAGGGTGGACCCCTCTCCATGTTTTAAGTTATTAAAACCTTTGATATGTTTGTGATATGGTATATCATAAGAAAAAATCGCATATGTTGAGATGACACCATCAACTCGCACGTGAGGAAAATGTTGACGACAACCTCATCAAGCAAGCGAGTGGTAGGTGTGTGAAGTGGCAGCCATTGAATGGGTTGGTAGAGTTTGGTAGGAGAGGTGGAATTTGCCTCTCTAGCTCCACTCCCGATTAACTCAGATCCACTCAAAGCTCACTGACTCTTCAACTCCAGTGTAGGTAGCATCCCCCCTGGGTCTCTCTTGGCTAGCGAGGCTTTCTTCCTCATTCTAGGTGGAAGCAAGGAACCGCTGCTCATGTAATTTGTTTATTGTTATCATTTGAATAAAGTTGAAGGCTTTGCAGGCTTATGAAATGTGACTGTGGGTGCATACTTTTGGTGGATGAGGTGATACTGCTGCATTTTTGTTATGCTTTATTTTTCATAATCGATCTGGATTAGAACGTTATCTTAAAGCACGTAGAATAAATATTTGCAATTGTCAATTTATTTACTTACTCTTTTAATCTTAGCAATTGAAGGAGGCATGTTTTATTAAGTTGTAGCTCATGCCTCTTATATTTCTAACCGTGAAAAGTACCAGATCTAATATATTTGTTGCAAGTGTGATAGTTTTTGTTTGCAGTTCATAATCCCAAGTAAATGGTTGAGCTAAGCCACATCTCTTTTTCTTGGATCTAGATCAAAACACTTATGGTTTCACCTTCAAATTTCCAAGTTTTCCAAGAGATTCAAGCTTGAGTAGTTGTTTCTACTTCTTTCTAAAAAAAACTACAACTCTTTCTCAGTTACTTTATTTTTGCAAGTTAAATCAGATCTATAAACCTAATCATTCTCGTTATACTTGCTTTCATTTCTAGATCTAGGAAGTGTTTCAATTTTACATTTAAAAGCTTGGATCTAGTTAGTAGTTGAAGTAGCATAATAGTTCTATCTTTGCACAAGTACTAAGTGTAAATTTTTAGTGTATTTTATTGACTAACCTACTAATTTTTCAATCATTAGCTCGCTGGTTTTTAGCAGGTCGGAGGAAAAAGAGGAGTTGTTGTTGCCGAATTTTCATATTTTTGGTCATTCGGACAATCCATAATTCCCCCTTCTTCATTCCCTTTCTCTGGCAAGCTTTGTAAGCCTTTTTTAATCACTTTCTAAGATCAAAAGGCAACCTTATTCATAAAAATTGTATTGTAATAAGGTTAATAAAAAGCAAGTGGGATTACGACTCCCACAACCCCTTTCCCCCATTTGGGGGAAGCTTGTATCTGCCCGTTGTGTGATTGTTTACTTTTTTTAAGTCTTTAGATTATGTTTGATTTTTGTTTGATTATAACGCAATCAACTTTTATTTACTTTACTTCACTTTAGAACTAATCCGAAATTGTTTTACCGAATTACGCAAGAGATTCCTCTCAATTGGGGAAAAGATACTCTTTTTCCGTAGGGATAGTGTAATCTTTTTATTCTTTTTCTTTGAGACATCATTATTCTGTTTTGGTTTTGGAAAGTAATACTAACTCGGCATTGATCTACCGAATTACCCAAAGGGCTAGCTCGTTTGGGGAAAAGATATTCCTTGTCATAGTAATTAGTCTCACCGATTTTACTTTTGTCGTTTTACAATACCAATTTAGAATAAACAATTTGTCAGTCCGGTGTATGCTCTTTCCCATCGCAGGTTCGCCCTGAGCTTTGGGATAATCAAACAGAAATGTGCACTAATTAATTCCTCACATCTAATTTATCAACTCACATTAATAAAAAGTTACAACCCTTAAAACATGACGAAAATCCAGCGTAACAAACCTGAGGAACAATGGGCAAATTCTTCAAGGAAAGCAGGAACAATTAGAAAGTGACTGTGGGGTCCCGTTAGGCTACATCCTTGTTGGTGTAGTGTTCAACACCCCTCCACGAATCCATCTAGCCACATTTTCCCGTGTGGAGCCACTCTTCTCAGAATCCAGACATATTCCCAGTACCTCATGGTATATTAAGAATCCCCTTTTCCCCTTTAACTCTCCCATCATTGAACAAGTTAAAACTAACCAAGTACACTGCAAAACATTTCTCATTTTCAGCAGCACTTATTTAATTTGACTCCATTTTGGCACTAGTTTAATTTGTATCCTTATTTTTGTTTTCAGTGATATCATGTTATGAATGCCATATCCTTTTTATGCTGTTGAACTAAATTATAAATTGCAGTATCTTCTTTCAGTCAATCACTTATAAACTCTTAACAAACAATCTCATCCATAACTTAATAAAATCTAGGGCCTTAGCAACTCTTTAATAGGGACTACCCCCCTTGGCTCTGTTAGGAGTGGCCTAAACAAAGGAGTCAAGATCAGGTGACAGTACCTGACTCGAGACTTGCCCCCAAGGACACACCAAGCAGCTTGAAGATTTCTACTGCATTCCCTCCCAGGTGTGTGTAAGACGGCAACATAGAGGAAAACTGAAGAATTATTTAATATCATCATGATTCATATGAATATTTAGGCTGTAGTGTATTATCTCATTGTAGATCTAACACAGGATAGCATGCCCACACTAAAGCCTAAGACTCATGGAGAATGACTAACCTCCATGTCTTTTGTGTCTCTCCTATGATACGAAATTGCCCTTTGCCCCCTCAAATCCATGGACTCGTCCGAATCTGTATTTGATAAATATACAGCCTAGATCAACTACGATTCATATCAGCAATGGATATAGGACAGATACACGTAGGATCTGTTCATAATTGTGCGAGATATGTCCAGTATGAAAACCATGACATATCTTAGGTACAAAGGAAAAAATGAAAACTGAAAATTTAAAAAAATGAAATGTCTGTGTTTAAGTAAACTTAAGGGGAAAATAGTATCTTTAAGTATTGTTACCGACTAGGTTGCATCTAGTTGGACTTTCAGTGAGCCACAAAAGATGAACAAAGTAATTGTTCAAACTCAGAGTTCAGAAGTCCATCCAGGCCTTCCAGGCCTTTTTATTTTTTGCACCGCATGTTCATACTCCTTCGAGGAAGTTGTAATAAATGTACTACCATGACCTTTTTTTTGTAAACAACTTAGCTTCCTAAGACATAAACATCAATCCGATCATTACAAGGTGTTTTTTCCCTTGCCAATTATGTAATGTTGAATAAGCGATGTATAATTTTTGAGTTTTTCACCGCTCCAAAGCTAGAATGGTCGTCTTGGCAGATAGGCCTTAGGAGGTTATTAAAGTTCACATGTCGATGTATATGAGCGTGTTAGGCATCGATTTTGAGTCGTATGGCCATGTACTAGGTCCCCCTAGATTTCGTCTGATTCCAAAAAAAAAAAAACTTTTTTAAGCCATTTTTAATGGTTTAATTAACAAAAATTTAAAATGTAAAAATTGATAGGTCTAGAATCCATTTTTGGTGTGGGGATGCTCGTTTTCACACTCAGAGCATCCTCTTCACCCCCGAGGCCACTTCTCATGAGTTTCAGGCAGCTAAAACATCCCATGGAGCATTATTCAGCTAAAAATGCATCAAAGTGACATTTAATTGCTAAAAGCGCATCAAATTGGCACTAGGTGACAAATTTGAATAAGTCAAAATTCAATTATTTTAATGTGGAAATGACATGGCAAAGGGGTCCCATGAAGTTAGTGATTTATGTAAATTTTCCTTCAAAGCTCAAACTAGGGCTAAAACAGTATATTTAAATTGTTTACTGACATAACCACACATGAACTTCTTTACTAGTATGCAATTGAATATAAATAACTGAGAAACTTCACAACATCACATCACAAATTACAATATAAACACTATTATTTTGGGTATGGAAACCCCCAGAAAAACCCAAGATGGAAAAAGCGGTGCAGCAGTCAGATGTGGAATTTTATTATCAAGATATGGAACTTTTACAACCAACAGGTAAAATACACCCAACCTGTCAAACTGAAAACCTCAACAAAATCATTGGACAACCCAGCAACAACCCCAGCTACTCTGCGTAGCTGTACAACCCTACGTCAGTAGCACGGCCTGTTGTACGAAACCGTACGGATGCTGACATCATCTGTAAGGAACCGTACGAAACCCTGCGTCAATAATAGGACCCTCTTGTTGGCTCTTGTGCTACTCCTCTACGCAATCTATACGATCTCGATCCGGACTGGTGAACGTGTCTTGCAGCTGCTCCTCCGCCTTTTCTGTAAACTCCTACGTCTGACTTCTCCCTGTCTGTGTACAAGTCCTCTCCACCAAATCTCATTTTAACTTGATTGGCTAAGAGAAAACCCTAACCCTCACTACGGATCTATGGATGAGATTCTCCGGTGAGAACCAATGGCCAAGATTAGATTAGCCATGTTATCAACTATTTTGTACCATAGTTGAACCTCCTGTTGAGCCGCCATTTGTTGAGGATGGTCAATGTTCATGTTTAGTGCAGCAGAAGTTCAGAATGTTTTGCCTAGCCAATTTTGGCTAGTCATTTTTTTTTATGTTGAAATCACCATGCCCCATGGGGTTTTTGTAATAAAGTGTGCTAGTAGGGGTTTTGAGTGGCTCGGTCCCCTAAGACGTAAAATTTCAACTAAAGTATTACAGGGAGTTTTTTCCCTTGTCAATTATGCTTTGGCTATAGCCAAGTATAATCGATGAGGTTTTCTCTCGCTTCCTCCAAAGCTGGAATGACCAATTTTGAATTTTGAGCCTTGGGGGGTTATTAGAGTCCAACTAGTAAATATGAACCTACTAGACACTATTGGTATGTTCTATGGTCATTTCCTAAGACGCGGGATACATTAAAACAATGTCCAAAAATACATTTTCCTGTACGCGTGGTGATTTTTAATTTTTAATTTTTTAACTATAGGGAATTAATTAAATTTTTCAATTAATTAAACCATTTTGACCATGGTTTAATTGAAAATTTTCAATTTGTAATAATTAAGTGGTTCAAGGGGTGTTTTTGGCAAATAAACACTTATTTTCTAAGCCAAAACATTCATTTAGCCCCTAGACAAACTTATCCTAAGTTTCGGACTATTATTTGGCCTTATAATTAATATTTTCTCAAAAATCCCAAAAAATGAAAAATATTGATTAAAATAATAAAAAATAATAAATTGGAGAAAATCAAAATATCTCCAAAAAATGCCAAATTGAATAAAATAAAGAGCTAATTAGCTCGGCACGGAGCATTTATGATGATTCCAGTCAACATCGGTCAGTTTCGGATAAAGTATCAGAGTATAGCAGTTGAACTATCAATCAGAAATTTGCCCTTTTTGGTCAAATTTGTTTTTGGTTGAAGTGTGGGTTATCTATTGGTTGGGTGATCATTATGAGGGAGGATGAGCCACCTCAGCCCCCCTCATTACTCCAGCACTCAGTTCAACTCCAAATCATCATGCCGGACTCATTCAATTACTCCGGTGTTACTCTTAGTCCGGATTGAGGGATTTGAGCCCTATTTTATTTCCTTTTTGTATAAATATAAGTGCTTTGCACTCTTTTCTTCATGGAGATTTTAGGCAAGAACACTCTGCCAAAATCTATATTGTAATACTTGTTTATGCTATTAGAATAAGAAGCGACTTTGGAGGTCTATGCATGAGTTCTTGGACTTGGTTCACATTGTCTTAGTGATATCTCTCTCACCTTATCTTTTTTTCAGCAAGTCATTATTCAATTTATATTCTAACATAGCTTAGAAATATCTTGTTCGAATTTGTGCTTGAATATAAGGGTTTTGCAGGGATCATCCAAGGTGGAGAGTGGCATGGAAATCAAGTTGGTTTTTACACATGCAATGGTTTTTCCTCTCGAATTCTTTCTCTTGCAGGTTCTCCAAGTCTTTCTCTTCTCAAAGAAAGAAACACAACAAGGAGACTAGCCTTTCCTCCATCAACAACAAACTTCATTCTTTCTTTTTTTTCGGTTACATTAGTCGCTACAAGTGGATCAAGTCTATCCTACCTATCTTACATTTTTTTTTGTAGAAGTGATCAAGTCATTTAAATCTTTATTTCAAGCTTGCTTGGCTTCTACTAAGTTAGAACTAGGCTTTCTAGCCTTGGATCTACTTTCTCAAAGCTAGATCCATCTTTCTAAAGGCCCATTTTTAAAGATCTAGTTTCATTTCCATTTTTGTAAATCCATATTTTTCTACATCCAAGTTTTGATTAAGATAGCACCTTGGGATTTCATCCCAAGGGCCACATTGTTTTGTAGTTGCTTCTCTATCCCACTATATCTTTGTGTGCGTCTAGCTAGCTAGAAGGTTTTCTTGGACTAATGTTCTAGTGGTCACCTTGTTCCAAGGTTTGATCCCACCTCATTGTTCGATTCTTCGTCTTTTTTGAATTTCTTTCTTTTTATCTTGGGAAACGTGCACTATTTTTCTCGAAAAACGTGCATACTTTCCACTTTTGTTTGCTAGTTTTTTCTGTGTTTTTTAGGCCTTTTTTCAATTCTGGAATTTCTTGAAAAAATATTTAAAAAAATTAAAATTTTCGAAAAAAAATCTTTTTTTTGTGTTTTTCTTGAAAAGAGTGCCATTTTAAGCTTGTTGTTTTTTTGATTGACCTTTACAATTTTCTGCTAAATTTCAATTCTGGAAATTAGACTAAAATTTTTTTTAAAAAATCGAAAAATTTTCAAAAAATTTATTTTTTGACTTTTTCTCGAAAAACATGCAATTTTGTACTTGCTGATTTTTACTTATTTTCTGCAATTTTCTGTGATTTTCCAGATTCTGGAAATTATCCTAAAATGTTAAAAAATCTTTAATTTTAAATTTGCAAAAAGTCTCAAGTCGTTTTGTCAAAAATCGTGCATTTTACATCAAAATCGGTGAGCTTGCCTTCTCCTTTCCAACTTTTGATTTTGGGTCTCATTCTATTGTTTTGATCTTTTGTTGCATCTCATAAGGCACTTGTCTTCTCAACCACTTAATCTTTTCGAATCACAAGTTAAAATTTAGTTTCCTAACACTCTTACTAGTCCTTGTTTAGAGCTCTTATCCACAGGTGAACTAAAAACAAAACCAAGCAAGAAAAAGCAAGTAGAACTAGATCCAAAGACAAGAATCCAAAACCAAAAAGAAATCATTCCCCTTTGCATAGTTACATATATCGGCGATATCGCGAGTCATTTCCCTTGGCGATATATCACCACTAAAAAATCGCGATATTTTCGACATTTTGAATATATCGCGATATATTCAATATGTCGCGATATATTGGGAATATATCGGGAGATTTTGGAAAATATCACCCTGCTAAAAAAATTTGCATGAATTTTGAAAAATAAATTCATGGGTTAAGTTTTTGGCAGTGTTATTAAAACTAAATATATTAAATTCTTAAAGTAATAAATGGTAGTATTAAATTCTTAAACTAAAACTAAAAGTGACATTCTCCTTTACTTTCATTTTCTATCATTTTACTTAAATTTTTAACATTGCCATTGATTGTTTCAGGTTGTTTGAGAGTGGTTCCAACCTCATCGGACTTCATATGCAAAACGTAGGATTTTAGATCCCATTTAGAATTCAAGAGACTTGATAGTTTTCAGGATTTCAAGATTTCAACAATTCCACTAGATTTTATCAAGTATAAGGGTATGGGATTGGCATTTAATCAAGCACATCAACCCATCCCTATACCTTGATGTTGGTGGCATTGAATATTGAAATCTTTTATCATGACTTTAATAAAAATGTACCCTTCACTCATTAAACATGGTAAGTTTCATCAAAATTGTAGAGTAGTTGGACCTTCCACCATAGCATAAGTAGTTGGAGCTTCCAATTTGACGCCCAACTCATCCAAAGCACCTACAGGACCCCCTACTGCTTCCAGAGGAAGAGTGGTGCCCCTTTCCTATAAAAGGGGTAGAGGGGATCAATGATTCCTACTATTTATCATTGTATTATGTAGTATCTAGATGCCTCATGAGTCATGAGGATTAATTTCTTGAGAGACATTTATTTTGATCATTTGATGTGATTTTCTATCATTCCATCAAGAACATATTTCAATATTTTCAATTTATGACTTTATAGTCGATATGTGATCATGATCCACCATTTGACATCTTATGCATCTTATATATTAGTTGTATTTTCATATTTATGTAGCAATGTGTTTATTTGACGTTGGTGTTGCTTTAGATGTTAAAAAAAATGAAAAAAATGGTTATTTTTGTATTTTTTTATGCTTTACGACATTGCCGATATTTTCTGATATTTTCGCCGTTGCTACCGATAAGTTACATTCCGGACCCTCGGCAATATATTCACCGACACGATATATGTAACTATGCTCCTCCGTACAAACTCAAAAGATTTTTTCATTTTTAGTTAAGTTAGTTCTCAAAAGTCCTTACAAGGGTTAAATTCCCAAGGTATTTGTACTTCATTAATAAAATAAGGCTAAGTGGGATAAGGCCTCCCATACTTGGTTTTTCTTCCCCATTTGGGGAAGAGTGTCTTTATTCTTAGCTTAGATTTATTTCAAGTACTTAGAGTAGTTTCATTTTTGCAAAGTAGATACTAATTGTTCGTTTAGTCATCTCATCTTTTGTTTATTTGAACTACATCATCTTTATGTTTTTATTTCAAGCTGCTTGTCTTTTAACAAAGAATGAAAGTCTCTTGAAATTGCCATATCACAAGTCAAGAGCACTCTCTATCGGAAAGCATTCTCATTGCATTTCCTTGCATCAAGCATATAGTTTAGTTAAAGTCTCTTGAACTTCCGTCATAAGACGAAGTCAAGAGCGCTCTCTGTCGGAGACTTGAACTGTGTGCTCCTAATTTAAAATTATTTCAACTCACTTTCCCAATAAAATTTACTTCGTTGCTATCCCTCACCTAGTATGCTCTACCGACCCTAAAAAGTTGGACTCGTACTCAGAACGGTGATTGAATTTGTTAATCTTGCAAGTGATAACATAATAAAACTTTCACCCCACAACCAACGCACTAGCGTTTTCAATAAATACTCGGGCAGTGGGCAAATTCCAAGTGTGGGCGCTGGGCAACCCAATCTGGACACTCGCTGGTTAAATTCTCCGAACACTTAGCTTGCGATTCCAGACAGGTCCGTCATGTCTTCAAATGGAGCCACTGAAAGTATTTCTGGTCAGGTTTCCTAGACACCTTAAGCAAGATCATCTTTCAAATTTACAATAAAATAAACCAAGAACAATTGCAAAACGTTCTCACAAACAGTTATTTTCAAGATTTGTATCTCCAGCATCCCCAAGCACTATACAATTTTTTACTCCATAAGGCACTGGTCTATTTACACTTACATGTTTTAATTAATCTGGGCTATTTGTCCTTTTGAAGTTTCCACTTGAATTTATTATCTATCTGTGGATACTTTTATTTTTCAAGTTTTTATTATACTGTTAATCTTATATCTTGTATCGCTACATGGATTGCCCTTTATCTTGTGTTTATTTCATCTAAAGTTGTGATCTCATCAAAAACTCCTAAACAAACACCCATCTGCATCACTCAACACCAAAAACACTTAAAATACATTGAGCCATAGAAACTCTTTGTTAGGGACTACCCCCCTTGGCTTCGTTAGGAGTTAGCCTAAACGGAGGAGCTAGGAGTAGGTGACAGTACCTAGCTCTGTCCTTGCCCCCAAAGCCACACCTCTCCCACTTTCTCAAGTGAGGAGACAGCTTTTATTAGATTTTTGCTGCTGGTGTGCATTCGGCGGACAACAAGCCATTCACCTAAATATTTCACTTTCACTTTCATAAAGTGATTCCATTAAAGTCAAAATCAAATTATAATAATTAAAGTATTTTCCCAAGTCACAACTTAGATAAATCACTTTAATAGATTTGGCTTCCAGTTTAATGTCTCTCTAGCATGCAAGGACACATGCAATGCTAAAAGACCTTGTTGTTGTTTTCTAGCACACCCTTTCAACGAGGAAGGGATTCGACAGTAACCCCAACTTATCTCTGAACTTCACAAAACTATGTCTGCAAATTGCCTTAGTGAAAATGTCTGCCACCTACTCATTTGTCTGTATGTACTCCAACCGGATGGTTCCTCTCTGAACACAATCTCTCAAGAAGTGGTACATGATGTCTATGTGTTTGCTCTGGCCATGGAACACTGGATTTTCAGATAGCCTGATGTCACTCTGATTGTCACAATGAACTACTATAGCCTCTAGCTCACACTCAAATAACCCTGAAAGTAACTTCCTCGACCACATACCCTCACAAAAAGCCATGCTGGCTGCCATGTACTCAACCTTTGCCGAGCTCAATGCAACTAACTTCTGCTTCCTATTGAACCAAGAAACAACCCCTAATCCAATATTGAAATAGCAACCTGAAGTACTCTTCCGGTCCTCTACACATCCTTCCCAGTCAGAATCTATGAAGCTTGCTAACTATACACTCCCCCTACGCTCATTAACCAACCCATACTACATTGTACCTCTGATGTAGAGAAGTATTTGCTTTGCAGCCGTCCAACGCACTCTCCGAGGGTCCACCATGAACTGGCTCAAAGAGTTGACTGCAAAGCTAATGTCTGGTCGTGTGTTGACAAGATACATAAGCGATCCGATAAGCTGACGATACAAGGTAGGATCAAATACGTCTGACCCTGATGCGTCAATCTTCCTCCAGTTGGAAACTAGAGGTATGGCCATAGGCTTGTAGTCCTCCATCTGGAATCTCTTCAAGATCTTTATTGCATACTTCCCCTGTCCAATGAGGAAGCATCCATCTCTATGCCAAACCTCCAAGCCCAGAAATTAATGCATCAACCCAAGGTCTTTCATCTCAAAATCAACTGCAAGGTTGGACTTGCAGTCACCAATCAACCTCTCATCTCCTATAAGAAAGAGATCATCTACATATAAGACCAGTATGAGAGGCACCTCACCTGTCAAGAAGTACAGGTTGTGGTCAACCTCACTCCGCTAAAATCCCATCTCCCGTAGATAGTTGTCTATCCTCGAGTACCATGCTCGAGGTGCCTGCTTGAGTCCATAGAGAGATCTCTAAAGCCTGCATACATGCGTCTCTCTGTCTTCCACATCAATCCCCTCTGGCTGCTAAATATATACCTCCTCTATCACTCCATTCAGGAAGGCAATCTTAACGTCCATCTGATGGACTCGCCAACCCATCTTTGTTGCTAAAGAGATAATGGTCTGAATCGAAGAATACCTGGCAACAGGGGCGAAGGGCTCTTCATAGACTATGCCTTCCTTCTGTGAAAACCCCTTTGCCACGAAGCGCGCTTTATACTTCTCCACACTTTCGTCTGTTGCATGCTTTACATTGTATATCCATCTGGATCCCACCACCTTTTTACCTTCAAGCCTTGGCACAAACTCCCATACCTGGTTTTTCATGATGGAGTCATACTCCTCAACCATAACGTCCTGCAACACATCGTGTTGTGCAGCCTCCTCAAAGCTAGAAGGTTCAGAGTTAATCAACTCTGTCATCAGTACCATATAACTAACTCACTGGTGGTTTGCTCGTCCCCATGGAGCTCTGTGGAGGATCCACCTGCCTGGAATCCTGAACTGTGGACATAAACCACTTAGGCCTTGGCCTAGTGTCTTCCTGCTGCGACTGCTGGATATTCGTCTCTTGTTGAAGCTCGTCCTCCAAGTCAATGACTGAAGGATCCTGTCCACCTAGCTCCCTTTGACTACCAAAAATTGTGACCTCTGTTTGTACCTATACCTGTACATCTGGCTCCTCCAACTTGACCCCCGAATCTTGCGTTGGCTGCTGCTCTGCTGGTAATTCCATAGATCTTTGCAAGGCCCTGTCCTCATCAAACTGGACATATCTGCTCACAATGATCCTCTTGCGAGCAAGTATGTATACTTTGTATGCCTTCGAAGTCTTGATGTAACCAACAAGTAACCCTTTCTCTCTCCAGAAAGGTCCAGCTTCTTCCTAGTGTCGACATGAACATGACAATAGAAAACACTACCAAATATGTGAATGTGACTCACATCTGGCTTAGTGCCTATGAAGACCTCCTCAAGTGTCTTCCTCAAAGTTGTGTGGGGACACCTGTTTTGAATGTATACTGCAATCCTGTATGCCTTGGCCAAAAGGAATAGTGGTAATCCCTGATCAAATAGCATGGCCTTGGCTGTTCCTACCATAGTCATGTTCTTTCTTTCTGCCACTCCATTTTGTTGTGGGGTATGAGGCACAGTGTGCTCCTTCTTGATCTCCCCTATCAAACAATACTCCAAGAACTCATTGGAGGTGTACTCTCCCCCATTGTTCGTTCTCAAAACACGGATCTTCCTTCCTATCTGGTTCTCGACGAGAGTCTTGAACTCTTGAAACCTCTCAAAGACTTTTGACTAGGCCTTCAAGAAATAGATCAAGGTATTCCTGGAATAGTCATCAATGAAGATCACGCTGTAACTGTAACCACTGAAAGAATGGACACTCATAGGTCCGCAAACCTCTGAATGCACCAAGTCCAAGGGCTCCTTAGACTTATGCTCACTCTGTGGGAAAGGCTTTCTGATGTTCTTCACCAAAGCACAACCCTTGCAATCGTTATGCTTCTCCTCGTGTACCTGAGGAACTCCAATGACTTCTTGTCTCAAGTGCCTCAATGCTCCATGGTGTAAGTGTCTCATCCTCCTATGCCACAACTCACCCTGACTGTTGTCGGTGATGACTAGAGCCTTTGCAGGCTCAAAGTGTAATCTATACACTTTCTCGTTCCTGATCCCAATCACCTGATCCAAGCTCCTATCTGACCCCTTGGGCCTAATATATAATCTATGGTACAGAGTTTCCAAAGCCTTCCACATCTCAGATGTGGTATTCGTCCCGGAAAGATGAGGTACTATGTGGTCCTTCAATCCATCCAAGATAATCAACATGGCTCTGGAATCAATCTTCTTCCAAGCTACCAACTCTGCCGAATCAGTGGACGCAACCTTCCTGGAGTTAATGTTCTCTGCTGCATCACTGACATCCAGGATCCTTGAGATCCTTTCTTTCCATGTAGGAAAGTTCTGAGCACCCTGGAGTTTATTCTCAACTCTCAACTGCACGACCATACCGAAGTGTACTTGTCAACCCCTAGATCTGCAATCTAGATTTGTGTCTTCAAATAGATCTGCCCTTGATCTATCACTATTGCTGCAAATCTCTAAGAATTAGCTCACCAGAGCTCTGATACCATGTAAATTTTCCTTCAAAGCTCAAACTAGGGCTAAAACAGTATATTTAAATTGTTTACTGAAATAACCACACATGAACTTCTTTACTAGTATGCAGTGGAATATAAATGACTAGGAAACATTCACAACATCACATCACAATATAGACACTATTATTTTGGGTATGGAAACCCCTGGAAAAACCCAAGATGGGAAAACCGATGCAACACTCAGATATGGAATTTTATTATCAAGATATGGAACTTTTACATCCAACAGGTAAAATACACCCAACCTGGCAAACTGCAAACCTAAGCAAAAATCACTGGACAACCCAGCAACAACCCCAGCTACTCTACGCAGTCGTACGGCCCTACGTCAGTTGTACGGATGCTGACGTCGATTCTACGGGAGCCTGCGTCAGCAATACGACCCTCTTGTTGGCTCCTGTGCTGCTCCTCTACGCGATCTGTACGGTCTCGGTCTGGACTAGTGAACCTGTCGTGCAGCTGCTCCTCCATCTTTTCTACAAACTCATCTGTCTGACTTCTCCATGTCTGTATCCTGTCCGTGTACGTGTCCTCTCCACCAAATCTCCTTTTAACTTTATTGGCTTAGCGAAAACCCTAACCCTCACTATGGATCTATGAATGAGATCCTCGGGTGAGAATCAATGGCCAAGATTAGATTAGCCATTCACTTAAATATTTCACTTTTCACTTTAATAAAGTGATTCCATTAAAGTCAAAATCAAATTAGAATAATTAAAGTATTTTCTTAAGTCAAAACTTAGGAAAATCACTTTAATAGATTGGCTTCCAGTTTAATGTCTCTCTAGCATGCAAGGACACATGCAATGCTAGAAGACCTTCCTTGTTGTTGTTTCCTAACAATTTATTCATCCACTGAAAGGATTAATCAAAAATTCAGTTAATGTTTGTGGTAGTGAATGGTTATAAGGGGGTGACGTCAAACTTCAAGGAAATCGCAAGCATGGTTTGAGGAATGTGCTAGCATGTAAGTGTGGAACCCCCTGATATGTATATTACAAATCGACTTTGGATATGTTTTAAAGTTGTTATACCATATATCAAACTTTGGATAATAGCGCATGTGTTTGGTAAGAAGACTCACGCGTGAGAGGGGGCGACGCTAGCATAATGCAAATGCACATGCGAATTGGAAATGGATGAGTTGGCTTGGTACGTGGAGTGAGTTTTCCTACCTCATTTGAGGTGGCGCCTCCTCCATGCTAACACTCCAATTAAACTAAGAATCGCCCCACAGATCCCTCAGATTACTCAAGATCAACTAAACTTGATCTTCAGTGTTGGTGGTGCCCCCCCTGGGCCTGCTTTTGCTATAAATAAAGCTTTGCTCTCCTCATTCAAGCTAGTTGGAATGTACTGGGAAGAGCTTGCCTATTGTAACCTTTGTTTATGTGAGAAATAAAAGAGACTTTGGAGGTCTATTTATGTGGTGCTTTGTTGAGTGGATGTGTTATCATTATGCTTTGTGGAGATAATATTTGTTGGATCCATATTGCTTCTAAGTACCAAATCTAGCTTGCTTGAAGGACTGGTATCAAACTTTGGATAATAGTGCATATGTTTGGTAAGAAGACTCACACGTGAGAGGGGGTGACGCCAGCATAATGTAGATGCACATGCGAATTGGAAATGGATGAGTTGGCTTGGTAGGTGGAGTGAGTTTGCCTACCTCATTTGAGGTGGCGCCTCCATGCTAACACTCCAGATAAACTAAGAATCACCCCACAAATCCATCAGATTACTCAAGCTCAACTAAACCTGATCTTCAGTGTTGGTGGTGCCCCCCTGGGCCTGCTTTGCTCTCCTCATTCGAGCTAGTTGGAATGCACTAGGAAGAGCTTGCCTATTGTAACCTTTGTTTATGTGAGAAATAAAAGAGACTTTGGAGGTCTATTTGTGCGGTGCTTTGTTGAGTGGATGTGTTATCATTATGCTTTGTGGAGATAATATTTGTTGGATCCATCTTGCTTCTAAGTACCAAATCTAGCTTGCTTGAAGGACTGGTATCAGTTTGGCAAGGTGAATTAAGTTGTTTGTTTACTGCTTTGATTTATTTAGTATGAATGCCTAGAGATGCAATCGAATATTTTCATTTGTTTATGAACATTTTCATACTGATTTCTAAGTGTATATGTTGTTGGATTTGATCTTGGTTGTTAAGTTGTGTGAAGTGCAGGTCATCTTAGTTGGAGATACAAAAGATCTTGTTTGATCCATCTCCTTTCTAACATTCTTGTTTACAGATAAAGTCCCTCGGTGCCCCACAATCAAAGCCTCAAGGATCATCTTGTTCTCTAAGCTTCCCCTCTCTCCTTCTCAATATTGTTTAAAAATTTATCTTGTCCTTTATTTGAAAAGCAGTTGTAAATCTAAAGTTAAAAGTTCATTTTTCACACATAGATCGTAATTACTTTTCATTTCTAGATCTAGCTAAAGCACTAAGGTAAATTGGGGCTTTTCACATAGACACTCATTTTCTCTTAGTAAGTGTGCCAAACTCTAATTAAATATCCTACTAAGAGATATAATCAAGTTTCCCTAGAATATTTATTTGCATTCCTTATTTTTAGGGTAATCTTGTTTATTGGGACGCCCCTAGGCTTAGTATCTGCACCGAGTCTAAAGTGTTGGTATCCTTGACTGACGTGACATCTAAGTTCTTTCAGAGGTCTTGGATGTCGTAGGTCACAACTTTAATTGTCTTTCCCCTCTACCATCCTAGATAGAAATTAGAATCACCTTACGAGTAAACTACAAGATTCATGATAACACGGTTTTAGCATGAAGCCCTAATCTCTGACAGCGATAGTCGTAGCGATGTTATGGCTGCACAAAGACTTCTTTCAGGGTAGCTCTGATACCATGTTATAGATTTAATGGTTATACAAAAACTTTAAACATTTAGCATCATTTCATCACTAAGTTGCACAAAACATGGAAAAGTTTTCGAATTTCTGAA
>LPNX011030218.1:68948-223957 GCA_001517045.1 Pseudotsuga menziesii | reverse complement strand
ACATCATCAAAAATAGAACAAGAGGCTTGTCCTACAACAGTAGCGCGTGGAGTTGAAGAGCCAATCCCACTTCTGCTTGCACCACTAGTACCAACATTAATATCAATAGCAGCAAGAGAGAGATCCAAGTCTTGGTTTTCTGCCTCAACATCCCATTCTTTATGAGGGCCACTTGTATATTCTTCACCCCTACAAGACACAAGGCGCAGGTTTGAATGCACATATACAAGATCCTCAGCCTTCTATGATCCCAGCCTATTTCGTTTCACAAAATGAATAAAACCATAAGTGCTCCAATTCCTTTCTGCTGCTGAAGAGCTCGCCACTTGTGATAGGATACGAGTGGCAAGGATTTGCAAATGCACACCATTTGCCCCATGAAAAGTCCATTATTTAAGTGGGCTCATACTGCCCCTCTCATCCAAAGCTGACATGTCTCCAAAATCCTCCAATCCAGAAGAAAAACAAGCAAATTCTTCCCTCACTTTAATTTGTAAAGAAGCTAGAAACAACCTTTGGAAGGCTCTCTTCACCCCAATTGCCACCTCCTTGTCCTGATGTGGGGCCTTCCTCTTCCCATTGCTTTGAGCAATGAGGTCAATATCATAAAAGCGTGGCGTAAGAGCATGTGCCAAAGTGTGTAATGGAGTGTTAAATCCATTCCACCTGGTAACAATGATGCTTCTCACTTGCTCTGCAAAACCAGCATCAACAAAAAGTACAGTTGGAGCTTCCTGCGTAATAATTTCCAGGTTTTTTTCAACCATGCTACCCATGCCATCATAAACCTCTCCTAGGAAAGGTCTATCTGTGTCTGCTTCTCGAAGAAGCTCAAATGCAGGCAATGTGAACTTGAGCAAGAAGTCTATCTTGCTCCACCAATCCTCGTCAATCAACAACCAGCGCACACAACTTCCCCTCTCTGAATCTGCTTGTCTCCACTCAGCCCAAGTTGGGCGCACCACCATACTCATCAGTGCATTTTTTACCTCAACAAGCCGACGCAACATATATGAAGTTTGAGGCATATCTAATCTCAGCAACTTTGAGCAACTCCAATTTGGAGTATTCTCGATATATTGCTCGAGATAAGTGATGGTTGGTGATGAATTTTATGATCTCTCTTGCTTGCCCTGTGATCTCCTTAACCCATGCAATTTTATGCTCAATCTCTTCTAAGATCATATTTATATTATGGACAATGCAAGGAGTCCAAAATATATGATTGTACCTGCTCTCAATAATCAATCCTACAGCCTTGCAAACTGGTGCATTATCTGCGATAACTTGCACCACTTTATCTGGTCCAACTTGCTCAATAGCAGAAATCAAAACATAGGCTATAAAGTGGGAGTCTTTAGTTCACCAGAACAATCTTCTGCTCTCAAAAACATTGCTCCTGCAGGTGAAGATGCAATGATGTTGATCAATGGCCTACGCCTTGTATCAGTCCATCCAACTAAAATAATGGACACCCCTGCGTTGGCCCATGAGTTTTGAATAGATCTTAAAACATCCTCAATAAGCAACCTCTCTTTCTTCAGCAAAACTATTCTAAGTTTTTCATAGTTTGGCCCTTTGAAACCTTGAGGGGTTGTGTTAATTGCCCTCACCATATCTTGCCAATAAGGGGATCGGACCACATTAAATGGAATGCCACATGCATAGAGGGCCCTTGCTACTCTGGATTCTGCGTCATCTCTCTCTTGATTGTTGAACATTTTCAACAATCTACTATCGTTGGCCCCTAATGTAGAGCTTGCCATCTCATCTTCAAGCTGTGTTGCCCTCCTCTTCCTTGCTTCATGGACAAAACGTGGCTCACTTGTAGCAGCCAAGCGAGTGTTGCCAATGTCACTCTTTCCAAACTTGCTTCTTTGTTCTTTCAACCTCATAGCATGATTATGCTCTCTATTGAATTTGGCCCTTTCTTCTGGATTTTTGGTATGGCCACAAACATCAACGCCCTTTACCCCTTCATGCAAGATGTGAGCCTTGACTCTAGTGTAAGAGCCCTTGTAGATCTTGCCATTGTTGCAAAGGTTGCACCTCCATTCCCATGAACCCCCACCAGGAAGTTGCTTGATTTTGGTGACATACTTCCAAAGAGTATAGTACTCTTGTTGCTTAGTTGTTTGAGTATCTCTTGGGGTTGGAGGAGCCATAGTATGAGAAGCAATGAGACCTACAAAAAAACAAACAAATAAGCTCAAGCTGGCCAAGAATTGTAAAAAGTATCTACTACAAACAGTAAGCAATCAATCCATAACTGTTTAACTACGGAAATATGTACCTTATGTCCTTGTTGTACGGCTACTAGTAACCTTGCAGGCTTGCTACAACGATTGTCTTGGAGTTGGGCACCTATACGACTGCAAGCACAAATCCAAAACCACAAAATAATAAAACATTACACCATGTTGTACTGTTGCTGTACGGCTGCAATAAAGACGATGTACAACTACAATAAAACATTGTACGGCTCAATGAAACTCGCCTCTGTTGTACGGTCGTCAACTGCAATAAGACTCCAATGTTGTACGATGGAAAATGAATGTTGTACGGCTGCCCAAAAAAAAAAACTTACTCCCTCCCGGCTGCAAGCAAAAACAAAATCGAATCGTACTGTCCGAGTGAAGAAAAAACAAAACAATGGCCGAGTGGTGATTAGTTTAATGTGAAGGATTGGTTTTATAGAGTTTAAATTAGGTTTTAGATCTTTCTAGATATTGATTAGGGTAATTAAATAATTAATTAATTTCCACCTAAGCGTTGGCCCCACAAAAAAAAAATGGAAACACGTCGTACGGAGCAATAATGAGTGGAAACGCCGCCAGTCATACCGTACGACGTTTCCAAATCGTGAAACATCGTACGGTACAGTCAACGATGTTTCCAAGGAGTTTTGTACTCGTTTCCGAGTTTCAGCGAGTTTCCTGTACCGGTACGGCACTTAAGTGTGAGTTTCTTGGAACTTGGTTTCATCATAACCATACCATTAGGATCACTGAAAGAAAGACAAGCATAGCAAGACAAAAGAACACAGAGAGAGCTTGTGTGAATGAGGGTTGCTAGTGATGTCTCAATAAGTATTGTAGTCGTCTCAATTGGTTGTTTTTAAATTAATTAGATGAGTGATTAAGGAGTGGATTGATTGTTGGTCAATTTTATTAAAATGTGGTAATGATCTAATTATTAAAGGGAAAGGAGATTCCAAATATACCCAGGTGGTATGTGGAATATGTCTAGATTTACTAGGAAGTGGCTCTCACAGTGACATGTGGGCTAGATGGAGTCATGGGGTTGTGTTCAACACTACACCAGCAAGGGTGTAGCCTAATGGGGCCTCAAGGTCACTTTTGAGTAGTTCCTGCTTCACTTGCGGAATTTCCCCACTAACGAGTAATTTCGAGAAGTGTCAAATTTTCACTTTGGGAATTTTAATTGAACTGTGAAACTAATTACTAGTCACTTCAATTCCTTTACGATTGTCCCACCAATCCAACCAATGGCCTGCAGTGGTCACAAGAGCATACAGGAAATGAAGCCTTGTAAATTTTATGAGTTTTAAACTTAAATGTGAGTTGTTTAAATCACAGAACCGATACTCTCATTTCCGAGAACACAGTCGAATTCGTTAATTTTAACGCAGGAAAGTAAAAACTTGAAAATTTTGAAAAAATAAAAATAAAAAGACATGAATCCCCCCTGGTGGATGGGATGTGGGCACATCGCTACCCACTTGCCTCTCTCTTTTTTTTACAATGATTACAATGAAGAATATTTGTGCTCCTTTGTAGAATAGGAAACACATTTTTACAAAAATGAGGCTTGAATAATGCCTATAGAATAAGTAACAAGTGGAAAGGCTCCCAAATGGCTTAAATCTTCAAATTTTTGTCGAAGTGCCTCTCTACCTGTTCATGAATTGTTGCAAAACAATAACCAAAGTTACGCTAAAAATGATGGGTTAATCAATTAAAAACATAAAAATTGAAGTACTTTAAAAATGAATTTTGCAATTATTAAAACAAGTACTTGCTTAAGTCTAGATCTATAAAAATATAACTTTTAATTCAAATCTGAACTGTTAAGTGCATACAAAAATCAGATTAGATGATATTCTTTTGAAATACAAATAAGATTTAACTATGCACAGAAAACTAGTAACCGGAAATTGTATACTTTATGTGACGAAAAGTGAGAGAAAGAATGCCCCAAAAGCTTAGAAACTTTGGGCAACAGAGTCTTCAAGTGGAGAGCAGAGGGATTTAGATCTTCCAATAGTAGGGCAAAGCTGTGGGAGAGTCAAACAAGATCCACCACTTCTTCAAACAAGATCTACTTGCACATCTTGAACTAAACTTCGAACAAATTGTAATTACCAGTATCACTTACACGAGATTAGAAAAATATGCATACAAGCAAGTAAAAAAATATGATTTCTTGATCTCTACGTATAAGAAAATAAAAGAACTAATCAAGTAAACAAACTTGATTATTCTTTCCTATTGACTAACATAAATCCTACCAAGGACGATTATAACAATTTATGAAAACGAAACACGAAAATGATCCAAACATACCTGACATACGCGCAAAAGACCATCCACGCATTGATGCCCGACACAGGTATGCCTCCAAAGCCTTTATTTCATTCAACAATGATCCAAAAATGAGTAAAAGATACAGGAGCATAAGTTCCATACAATTTCTTTCGTCCATAATGAGGAATGAGAGCTTGCTTAAATAGAAGAACCAGCAAGCTAGAGGGGGCGCATCTACCCATGAGGGCGATTTTGCTTTGTGTGAAGTGTTAACCGGTTGGAATGAGTTGGATGTGGGTTAGATTGATGGCAATATCCAAAACATAGATGCCACATCCCCCAAAACTCAACCAACTCTCAAAACTTGCCACTCTCTCTTGCGATTTGCGCCCCTATTTGGAGGAATGCACCAACCTCTCATGAGGAAACTTCTAACTCTTGAATCTCTTCGAAACGGCAACGTTTGACTTGCCAGACTTGCCCGAGAACTTGCCACTTTAGTTTGCCAAGCCATAAAAATTGATTTCAGCAAGATTCTTTTAATTTTTTAATTGCCAGTTTTTTTTTTAAATTATCTCACTTTTTTTGTCTTTTTTTGTCTTTTTCGGGTTTTTAAAGTAATTGTTAATTTTGGAGTTAAATAATTTCTCGAAAACTTAGGAAAGTGGGTCTAGAGGTTAAGTGGGTGCTCTGAGTTAGAAAACGAGCACCCCCATGGAAAAAAAACATCCTAGCCACACTTTTATGACTTTTTAGAGTTTTACAATTAACTTATTAAAAATAAGCCTATAAAAACAAAGAAAAAAAATTCCGGAAATTAAAAAAACCTATGGGGGACTTAAGACATGTCGATAATGACTCAAAATTATGATTAGCATGGTAATATGCATTGACACATAGGTTTTAATAACCTCCCAAGGCCTAACCACCAAGGCAATTATTCCAACTTTGGAGGCTTGGGTGAAAAACGACACAAGACGCAAATCCCCAAAGGGGGAATGGGATGTGGGTGTTGGTTACCCCACTGCTCTCGTTTAAATTCTTTTACAATTTTTATGATGAAGATGGAGTGCTCCTTAGTCCAATAAACTTGGATCTAAGAGCTTACAATGGTGGATTAAGAAACTATATCAAAGTGGGTGTCCACCGACTTGTTTTGAGGCCTCCCTGATGGTCTTGGTTACTCCAAAATTCCACTTTTACACGCAGCCCTACTAAAAACCAGCGAACAAGAAATGTTAGAAAATGATGGGAAAGAGAATGAAAAAATAAAATAAAAAATTGAAAAATTGAAAAATTTTGAAGTGAAAGCACGATTTTTCCAAGCTTACACCTAATTAAATGATGTGGTTCTTTGAAGATCAATCAGATCTGAATACTTAAAGAAAGATAGATTCAAATAATTAAGCATACAATGACAAATCTATTTCTTAAGCATAATAGAAAAGGTGGGAGAGAGAGAGATTTTGAATTTTTTATCGAAAGAAGCGGTAGCAACTACTCCAGCTTGAATCTCTTGGAAAACTTGGAAGTTTGAATGTGAGACCACGAGTGTTTTGCTCTAGATCCAAGAAAAGGAGATGCAGCTGAGCTAAACCTTTTACTCGGAATTGTGATCTGCAAAGAAAGCTATCACACTTGCAACAAACATATTAGATTTGGTACTATTCACGGTTAGAAACCAAAAAAAGCATGAACTATAACTTAATAAAACATGCCTTCTTAAATTGCTAAGAGTAAAGAGTAAGTAAATAAATTAACAACTACAAATATTTACTCTATGTGCTCTAAGATAACCTTCTAAGCCAGATTTATTATGAAAGAACAAAGCATGACAGAAATGCAACAATATCACCTCATCAACCAAAAGTATGCACCCACAAAATCACATTCATAAGCCTCCAAATCCTTCAACTTTATTCAAATAGTAACAACAAAGTACATGAGCAGAGGTTTCTTACTTCCGTCCAGGAATGAATGAGCAGAGCAAACCCCAAGGGCGCGAATTTGCCAAGTGTTGGAGCTTTTTGAGATGATTGGGGGTGAACTAGAGGTGGTAGATGACACCTCTCATAAGGTATGTCACCCCCGCCTCTTTCTGTGACACATATACAACAAGAGGTGAGCTCTATCATGGCTAAATGTGCCCCTCTAAGGAGGAATTCGCCCCCTCATGGATTTGATTGGAATAGACTTGATTTGAGCTTGATTTGGTCTCCAATTAGCCCCAACATCCTCCTTAGTTAACTTGGAACATGTTTGGGACAAGTTCCCACTGATTTAGGGATGTGTTTTTTCTCCATATTTTCCATTTTTCTAATTTTTTATTCATTTTTTGTCTTTTTTGGAGAGAATTTCATTTAAGTGATAAATAATCACTTAAAACTTAGGATAAGTGTGTCTAGGGGTTAAATGAGTGTTTTGGCTTAGAAAACAAGTCTTTAATTGCCAAAATCCACCGGCAGACCACTTAATTATTACATTTTGAAAAGTTTCAATTAAACCATAGGCAAAATGGTTTAATTAACTGAAAATTTTAATTATTTCTCTATAGTCAAAAAATAAAAATTAAAAAATCCAAGGACGTCGGGGAAACTTATTTCGGACAATGTTTTGATGCATCCCAGGACCTAGGAAATGACCATAAAACATACCAATAGTATCTAGTAGGTTCATATTTTAATGTTGGACTCTAATAACCCCCCAAGGCCTAACCGCCAAATTTGGGCATTCCAGCTTTGGAGGTAGCAGGACAAAAACTCATCGATTATAACTCGGCTAAAGGCAAAGAAATAATCAACAAGGGAAAAAACTCCTTGGAATACCCTATTTGATTGTTAAGTCTAAGGGAACCGAGCCACTCAAGACCCCCCTACTAGCACACTTTATTACAACCCCATGGGGCATGGTCATTTCGACAAAAAATAAAAAAAGCTAGCCAAAATTGGCTAACTTTGGAACAAACTGAACCTCTGAACTCTGGCAACGAACATGCATCATGTTCAATAACCGAGGGCTCACTAGAAATCCACTAAGTGCAGAATTAGTGGATAACACACCTATCCAGTTCTCGTAGGCTATAATCGACAAAGCAAGGAATTAATTAATTAATTCTAAAATGTCACCTAGGCTTAGAGTATTTTATAAAGTGACATTATTATTTAATTTAATAAAATGACTTTATAAATGTCACTTATATAATAAGTGAGTGGAAAAGGTAAAGTTGGGTCAAATGAGGAATCAAGAGGAAATTAAATGATAAAAAGGGGGAAGGTCTCACTAAAGTTTTAAGTCACTTTTATAATATTAAAAAGTGAGAAAGTGTCCAGGGAAGTTGAAAAGTCACAAAGAGGAAAAAAATGAATTATAAAAAGGACATGAGAGTTCATTCTCTCCATTCTTGTCATTTGCATTTTGAAAATAGAGAGCTCTTTAACTTCTAAGCTTCTCTTGGGCAAAATCCTAAGAGGAGGTAAAGAGTTTTGGTAGTGCAACAATCTACCCTAGCTCTTGATGGTGGAGGAATCACTTCAGATTTCTCATTGTTCTTCAACACAATGGTTTGTATTGGCAACTTTATCTATAGATCTACGTTATGGAGAAGTTCTCCGTTAGAGGGGTGCACTTGTGGAATGAGCATCCTCATTTTTTAGTAAAGACCAAGTTTCATCTCTTCTGTAACCATGGACGCACTTGTGTAAAGGAAATCTTCATCTCCACGGAAGAATTTATGTCTACTATTGGAGGGTGTTATTGTAACAAAAATCTCCATCTTTAACAGGTGCGCAACCTAGAGGGAGAATCATTTCAATAACCAAAAATCTGAGTGCAAGAGGAGGGCGCAATGCTAGTTTATTGCCAAATCGTGGAGTGGGAGGAGCCCAAATCGAGTTTCTGAAGTAGTTTATCTCTAAATCATAACAGGGTATGAACTTCATTTTTTATTGCCATTTATTGAGAAAGGGTGTTGTGGCTTCTTAGAAAATACAAGCACTGTAGCAGACCATTCTTTTTTACTAAGACTACATCATTCTAATATATTTGTTCAACACTTCCAGGCATGTAATCTCTGCTTATTTAATGAAAGAAAAGATCTGAATGTCTTTTTAACGTTTAGTGTATGTTGTGTTTTGTTACTATGCAACAATTGCATTCTTGATAATATTATATACTCCACTAGAAAGACAACATTAAACAAACTGTCCATGACATAAACACTTTGTGAAAAGGTCTAAAATAATTGACAGTAGGCTACAGCGAGCTTCACCTCAAGTGTTTGACAAGCATTACGAACCAGATAGTGCTTCTTGGGTCTGATTTATGCCGAAGTCAACTTCAGCAAGGTATATGCAAGGTGTTTGCTAAAAGTTCTTAATCAAGACCTTCAACAATAACACTACGACCAGTGGATTAGATTCATATTCTACAGTAGTATGTTAATGGATTTTACAAGACTGTGAGAAATCCTTCACCAAACTCGTATCCTATTGGGAAAATATTTAGCATAGTTGGGTTGGGAACTTTACACCTTATACTTACAAGAGGCCCTCTGGCTTCGCTCCTTCATCCTCTAGTGGCATTCCCAGACGTGACCAGCCTCCACTCAAAGGATCACTTCCTTCTTTTCAATGCTCCCACCCTTTAGGGGCACCAAGAGACAAATGGATGGTGGTTGTTATGACCAACCTTGTAGTTTCCTATGTGAGATGGATCCGGAACAGATGGTAGAGGGACAAGCAACTAAGGAGGTGGAACCAAGAATGCCTCGACTCCCAAATGGATGGTTGTCACGCCAATCGAGGGAGTCTTCACTTTATGTTATATTAGCCCAAGACAACAAAGGGGGAGACCCGGATCTACTCCCGACAGGAGAGATCAAACCTAGACACTAGATCAGATAAAATGGACTTGAGGTACGTAAGGTGTAACGTAATGGAAACCCTAGATCTATGGATGATGTCACTAGGTGAACCAAGGTTTTGGATTAGGGTTTCGGAAGTGTGAGGCTTGATCCAAAGTGGGACACAGGAGACCTATGAGGTAAGTACTAGATCTGGGGTTAAGGTACTAGCAACAGGTGAAGATATCCGTTGCCTTGAGAAACGTGACTAATGCAGGGAGGGAAAGGACAGGATTTGGGCTATCTAGTACCGATGGATAGACTCGATGAAAGATATGACAATATTAGAATACCTGAGTTGCCAGAATAAAGTCAAAACACAGGAAAAACAAGCAAAAGAGGGGGGAGCGCTAGGGTTGGAGATCAGTGCCTGTCAAATCTAGGGCAATGGAGTCACTATCTGCTCAGCGTTGGAGGAAACCCACCTAGGAAATATCCCGATCTACAAACCCAAAAAGGTATTTTGCCAAAAAAGTCGGATCATGAGAAAAACCAATAGCTTGATGGATAGCGCTAGGGTTTGGGAGGCCAATTTTTTAGATCTAGAGCAACCTGTCCACTTCTAGCTCAGTGTTGAAGGAGATTTGGTGAGAGGATGACCCAATCTACAAACCGAACAAGGTATTTTGCCGAAAAAGTCGAATCCCGGAAAAAGCTGGAAAAATGGTGGATAGCGCTAGGGTTTGGGAGGACAGTTTCTCAGATCTAGGGCAAACCAGCCACTTTCAGCTCAGCGTTCAGGATGATTTGGTGAGGGGATGACCTGATCTACAAAACCCAACAGCGGTTTGGCCCGAGATCAAGCGGTCTAATTTTAAATATTTTTTGGTTTTTATTATTTATGGGATTTTAATGTGAAAATGAAGAAAGCAAGATGCCAATTGATTGAGATCTGGAAGAAAGGTACTAACCTGTAGATCTTACCTGGAAATCCTTGTAGATGCCTTGATGATGATGATCCCTGCTATCCCAATCAATTTGAGAAGCTTTGAGCAAGTTCTATGTCCAATGTTTTGCTCCAAGAAGTCGATGTGCCCTCTCTCCTGCACAACAAACGTCAACCATATCAGATTTGTTGCATCATGAGAAAAAAACAAAATGCTACAGAAAAATAGCAAGAAGAAATCATAGATCGCAATGATACTAATGAAAACCCCCTAATACAAGCGAAGCCAATCCAAGCGAGTTGATGAGCCCCTGCAAAAACGCCCAAGCTGAAGTCGCCCTCCTGTAGACAAGACAAAGATTTCCAAAAAAAGTATAGATCTTGCAACAATTTCCCGAATACTAAGAAGCAAAAGACTTTCCAATCACCATCTAAGAACACCAGATGCAAAGGAGATCCAAAAATATCCACAAGAAAAGCTTTTCTATTATCCAGATCCAAGAGCCAAAGACCCCTTACAAATGAGAAGCTCTCTCCTTTAAATAGGAATGAGAGAACCAAAATCCTAACCACTTTTCAAATGAGTGGCTAAGATTAAAAAATACAAATGTCCTAATCAACAGTTGAGATGAGCTCAACATACAATACATGGATCAATCCAATAATATAATATAAAAGTGGACTAAATCACCCTAGGAGAGGGGATCCCACTCAACAAAAAAAAAATGAAGCACATGGTGGGTCTAGGGAGTGTTAACTAACTCCCCTAAGGTGTCCCCATGACACAATAAAAATAATATAATTTTTAAACAGTGAAATTGTGCCTCCTTGAGGAAATCATGAGCCTCCAAAAGCTCCGAAAAATAATATAATATGACAAAAAAAAAATGGATGTTGTCCCATCCAAGTGCTGCAACTATTGGAGAAGAAGTGGAAGACATCACCCTCGTCATCAAAACTCATCCCATTCCAATTCCTTGCCTCAATAGCCCAAATCGAATTCTTCAATAGCCATTTTAATTATTTTTTATCTGCCTCGGGAAATGTGAAGTGCCAAAAACTGCCTCCTATGGTGCATGCGTTGTCCAACTGAGCCCACCAGGCTCTCTAGGAGGGGGGTAATATGGTACAAACAAGTGGCTGGACCCCCCATGCCCCATATAGCGCCCTAGGAGATCTATCAAAATCAGCTCCCTGCTCAGACACGTCATCTAGTGGAGCAAAACTGCACCAGAAGCGTAAAATGAGCCTGATCATCTCTGTAAGTGCCCGGAACTGAAAACAAGCTGTCTCACTAGACTCAAAGAGTCCAAATCCTTCTAAGATATATACTCATACCCATCCAAGTCTCTGCCTGATCAACTACAATATCCAATAGACAAAATAATAACCTGTAAATGACCAGATACCCAATAATATAACTCAGCCTGACATCCATCTGCTCCAAGTGTTAAAAAGCTAAGACATGCTCTACAAATCATTTAAGTAACAATCATAACAAGTAGCAATCACCTCATTGGCGGTACATCAACCAAATACATATATAGGCTTTTATTAATTATAACTCAAACTAGACTTTCAAGACTATACTCACTTCATAGTTGTAATCAATTTGCTAGTGAAGGGTGAAGGCTAAAATTCACAGGGCTAGGACAAAGGATGCCTACCAACTCAACACTGTGACACTTTGGATATGGAAAGGAGATACTTACTATAGCCACATGCTGGACAAACAACAACAAGGAGGGTGGCAGTGCCTCACAAATGGGTGAGTTACTTCAGAGGTGCTTACTCTCCTTGACAAATGCTCACAATCCAACTCAATACAAATAAGGCCAACAATCCTTTGATATAACTTTTAGGAACCATTGCTTTTTTGGGCCTTTGATTTTCTATAGCCTTGGTCCAGGTATTTTTATACGGACTTTTATTATTTAGGCTTTATGCATTCATGTATGTTGAAAAACACTACTTTTCATGAATGTTTTAAGACATTTCATTGCAATATTTTTCAAAGCCAATTTCATTAGGCTTAGCCTTTCATTCACGTATGTTTAAAAACACTACTTTTCATGAATGGGTTTTTTCATAAGATATTCATTTCATTTCCAAATACATTGTATTGATGGCAGTGCTACTTGTTTCAGGCAAGCAAACACATCCTAGGCAACTCAAAGCCGAGATACAAATGAACAGGGAAGCTTGTCCAACACAGGCTCTAGCGGGGAAAGGTGCTCCATCCCACAAGTCAAGTAGTAAGTCAGGTTAAAACATAACTGGAAGGTAATGGATGGGTGGAGACAATGAATGATGAAACCAACACTAGCAAGGCAAAGTATGGTGGGAATGACTACCTCTATTCTCCCCAAGGAGGGTAAAACCAGTGAGTATAGATCAAGAACTTCCAGGTCTGAGTAAGGAAATCAATACATAATATCAATACATCCAAGTCCACATATTTATATGACCGCCAGATCATGACACTAAATGCTAATACATGTCACAAAAATGAGTATAAGAGCACTGATAACCATAACAGAAGATATATAAGCTGAGTCATAAACATGCAAATAATCCATCTGAACCAATATCAGTCCAATGAGAAAACACTGATACAACTCTGGGCATCAATAACTGCTCTGCAAATGGCTAAAATAACTACACCAGTCCTCAATCTGAGTGTCCTGATGTTAGAATTTTATCATTCAAGCTAGCATTATGTTAGGATCTTTAACTGAGAGAATAACAAGTACAGCAATCAAACACAAGAGACAATGAACACAATGTTTTTCCTCGGGGAAACCATAAATGGAGAAAACCCCACAACTTCCTCAGAGATAGAATCAGCACCAAAAGTAAAAACCCAAAACAGTAAGATGATCTGTCGACAGCAGTAACCTCTTTCTTCCTAGCCCCAGTGCCTTCTTCTTCCTCAGCTATGCGCTACAACTGAGTGTGAGTGAGTGTGTACTAAATAGAGAGGCTAACTCTCTATTTATACTAATTCCCGACTTGACTAAACCCTACTAGGGTCGACTTCTCTAGGGGAGTCTAATAACCCTAGTGCCCCGAAACTGCGGGGACCTTAACCCTTGATCAATAGGAGGGTTACCCACAATGACTTGACATGACTTGTTTACATTATAGAATCTCCCAATAGGAACATCGGGGCATGACATGACTCAATTACATTACAGATACTTCCCGGAATAAACATCGGGGTACAATACATGAAATATACAAGTGAATACATTCTGAAGTTACATATACATCAACACTCCCTCTTAACTAGGAAGGTATTCTCTCAACACAATTTTTCGGCATTGGTCTTCTTCTCTGGATCATCTCGTCATCTGCATCTTCAAGTCATCTTCATCTTGGATCATGATCATTACTCGATCTGGATCATCATCACTGGATCTGGACTATCACTCGATCTGGATCATCATTGCTGGATCTGGATCATCACTCGACCTGGATCATCTCGGAGACTTCATAACTGGATCTGAATCATAGCTCGATCTGGATCATCACTGGGTCATCATCATATGTGCTATCTCATCATTCTTTTCGTCACAGGAAGTTCTACAGAGCAAGCCCTTTTTCATGTTGGTTGTAGGCCTACCTCTTTGTAGGTCTTTGGTAGCCCTTATATCTGACCCTAAGTCAGAATGGCCAGCACTCACATCTGACCTTGACTCGTCAGAAAGGCACAGCACTCACATCCACCAGCATGATAGTACACAACTACTATCATCTGTGGAAAGGCACAGCGCTTACATCTGACCTTGACTCGTTAGAAAGGCACTCAGTCCTAGACCTAGGGTTCCTGGTAACTGACCAGGTGCCTCCATTCAGAGAATGGCAGTAGCCCTTATATCTGACCCTAAGTCTGAATGCTCGGCACTCACATCTGACCTTGACTTGCCAGAAAGGCGGCAGCCCTTATATCTGACCCTAAGTCAAAATGGTCGGCACTCACATCTGACATGGAAGGAAACAATCCTCTCACCATGACAAAATGGCGGTAGCCCTTATATCTAACCCTAAGTCAGAATGGTCGGCACTCACATCTGACATGGAAGGAAGCAATCTTCTCACCATGACAGAATGGCGGTAGCCCTTATATCTGACCTTAAGTCAGAATGGCCGGCACTCACATCTGACATGGAAGGACGCAATCCTCTCACCATGACAGAATGGCAACAGCCCTTATATCTGATCAAGTGGGAACACATCCCTCAATCACATCAGAATGGCCATGCACTCACATATGATCATGTGAGAACACATCTCACAGTCATATCAGAATGGCCCCCAGTCCTAGACTGAGTTTTCCTGGTAACTGACCAGGTACCTCCATTCAAACAATGGCAATAGCCCTTATATCTGATCATGTAGGAACCAATCCTACAGTCACATCAGAATGGCCAGCACTCATATCTGACATGGAAGGAACCAATCCTCTCACCATGACAAAATGGCTCAGCCCTTACATCTGACCATGGAAGGAACCAATCCTCTCACCATGTCAGAATGGCTCACGGACTCATCACTTTCCCTTGGGGGAAATCTCGATCTGGAGAACACCAAGCTTCTCCCTGAAGTACTCAAACTTCACTCTGGCCAATGGCTTCGTCAGCGCATCAACTATCTGTTCGTTCGTCGCAACATACTAGAGCTTCACTGCTCCTCTCTGCACCATATCCCTGATATAGTGATACTTGATCTTGATATGCTTCAACTTGTCATGGAACACAGGGTTCTCCAACAACTTCACACAACTTTAGTTGTCACAATATATACAAGTAGCATCTAGCTGGAGATCAAATAAATCAGACAGTAGCTTCCTTAGCCATACTGCCTCACAACTAGCTGAACAAGCTGCGACATACTCTACTTCAGCTGTACTCAGTGCCACACAGGATTGCTTCCTACTAAACCAAGAGATCACACCTGATCCCATACTGAAGCAACACCCTGAAGTGCTCTTCCTATCGATGGCACTGCCTGCCCAGTCTGAGTCAACATAACCCTCTAAGTTAATCTTCTGATTCGCATCATACTTGAGCCCATAATCAACTGTACCCCTCAAGTACCTCACAATATGCTTTGCAGCAATCAAGTGAACATGTCTTGGATCTGTCAAGAATTGGCTCAAGGTGTTCACAGCAAAGCAAATATATGGTCTTGTGTTCGTCAGGTACATCAAGGACCCAATCATCTGACGATACATCGTGGCATCAACCACTTCTAATGAAGCATCACTCAATAGCTTCAGGTTCGATGCCATGGGTGTGGTCATGGCCTTGCAATCCATCATCCCGAATCTCTTCAGGATCTCTACCGTATATTTCCCTTGTCCTAGGGAAATTCCATCTGCACTCTGCCACACCTCCATGCCTAGGAAATAATGCATCATACCCAAGTCCTTCATTTGGAACTCGACAGCAAGCTTTCTCTTCGTATCACCAATCAACCCATCCATACCTGTTACAAACAGATCATCTACATACAATAGGAGCATCAGTGGGTTGCCATCTTCAACCTTGTAGTAAAGATTGGAATCTGCTTTACTCTTAGTAAGGCCCAAAATGGATAGAAAGCTGTCAATTCTGCCGTACCATGTCCTGGGTGCCTATTTCAAACCATACAGGGCTTTCTTCAATCTACGTACATGAGACTCCCTATCATGTGTCTCAAAACCGAGTAGCTGCTCCACATACACTTCCTCTTCTACTACACCATTCAAGAAAGCAGTCTTGACATCCATTTGGTGTATCTTCCATTTCATCACTGCAGCTAGAGCAAGTATTGATCTGATGGAAGTGTATCTGGCTACAGGTGCAAAAGTTTCTTCATAATCTATTCCTTCTTTCTGGGAGAAACCTCGAGCAACAAATCTTGCTTTATATTTTTCTATGCTACCATCTGCAGCATGCTTGATCTTGTAGATCCATTTGGAAGTTACAACAGACTTCCCTTCTGGTCTTGGGACAACATACCAAACATCGTTCTTCATGATCGATTGATACTCTTCGATCATAGCATCCTTCCATTCTTTCCATTCTGCCTCTTCTTCATAATTGGAAGGTTCTTTATCGATGAAATCACATAGTAATGCTAAATACCCGGAGCAAGATCTGGTCCGCTTTCTTTCTCTGCGATTCTCTTCTGGAGCCCCATATCTTTCCGCACCTTGGATAGCTTCTCGTACCCAAGCAGGTTTCCTCTTATGAGGATTCTTTTCTGGAGGTGGATCTACAGGTTCTTGAGGTTCTTCAAATTCTCGATCTTCTTCTTGAGTTTCTTCGTTCATGGTTGTTCCATGGATTCTGGGTGCTTCCGATTCTTCAAGAACTTGAGCAGGTTTCTTTCTAGATCTGTTGTAAGCTGAGTCTTCATCAAATGTTACATCCCTGCTGATGTCAATCTTCTTGAATCCTGGGAAGTATATTCTGTAAGACTTTGAGCTTTCAGAGTATCCCACAAATATATCATTCTTTCCTGAAGGATCTAATTTTCTTCTCTTTTCTTTTGGAATGTGTATGTACACTGGACAGCCGAATATTTTGAGATGGCTAACTTCTGGTTTCTTACCGGAAAAGACTTCTTCAGGTGTCTTGCTCTCGAGTACTCTGTGTGGAGTACAGTTCTGTACATACGCCGTTGTTCTGGCAGCTTCTGCCCATAGATGCATAGGAAGATCTTGATCATGAAGCATTGCCCTTGCAGCTTCCATGATAGTTCTATTCTTCCTTTCTGCAATCCCATTTTGTTGTGGATTATATGGAGTAGACAACTCCCTCTTAATCCCTGAATCTTTGCACAACTCTTTGAATTCATTTGATGTGAATTCTCTGCCATTATCTGATCGAAAGGTCTTGATCTTCTTTTCAGTGTGGTTCTCGATCAATGCTTTGAATTCCTTGAACTTGCTAAATACTTCATCTTTGTTCTTCATGAAGTAAATCCATGTCTTCCTATAAAAATCATCAATGAAAGAAACATAGTATATTAGTGAACTTGATGACATCGGACCGCATACATCGGAGTGAATGATTTCCAAGATTCCTTTTGCTTTGCTCTCGCTACTTGGAAATGTCTTCTTTGTGTTCTTTCCTTTCGCACATCCTTTGCAGACCCCATCATGTTTTGCTTGAATTTTTGGAAGACCTTCAACAGCTTTGCTTGCAAGTGGCAGTGCTCTGTAATGCACATGTGCCAGCCTTCTATGCCAAAGTTCATTTGGCTCTACTGTGTCATGGACCAAGGCTTGTTCTGGATGGCCCTTCAATTTGTATAGACCTCCTTCTTGTTCCCCAATCACTACTGCATCATTAATAGTCTTTCCCTTTGGCCACATGATAACTTGGCCATCTATAAATGCAACCCTCATGCCTTTTGCATCTAATGCAGGTATGGAGAGAAGGTTCTTCTTGAGTCCTGGTACAAACAATACATCTTGCATCTTCATAGACTTTCCAGAGTCTAGCTTATAGGAGGATTGCCCACTACATTTTTTGGATACTGGTAGTCATCTCCAAGTTTCACCTTGTGAGGTGATTCATGTTCTGAAAGTTTTTCAAAGGACTCTTTGAATCCTGTCATATGTTTGAAAGCCCCACTGTCTATAAGCCAATCATTGCTTCCATGTGTGATGTTTCTCGTGAGAGCAGAAATCAAGACATATTCTTCATCACTTGAAGAATCTTCACTTTCATATCTGGTTCTCTTCTTGGATGGTTCATCATCCTCTGCAGCATGAGCATGGTGTCTTCTCTTGTTTCCCTTTTTCTTATTTTGTCTTTTAGGACAAACTTTTGCAAAGTGTCCTACTTCATCACATGTATAACATCTGCTTCTAGACAAATCTTTTCTAGAGTTAGTTTTATAGAAATGCTTACCTCTGGAGTGATGAGAACTTCTTTTGCTTTTCTTGGAATGAACTGTGAGGGCTTGATCTTCACTTCCCATCTTTTCTTCTCGAGCTGCTATCCAAGCTTCTTCTTGAAAGCATTCTTCCCATAGTCTGCTGAACTTGACTAACTTCTTTCTGGCACATATCCCTTGAATAAAGGAGTCCCATGATCTAGGGAGACCATTCAAGGTGGTCATCACAACCTCTGCATTCTCCACTTCTTCATCTACTGCTTCCAGTTGTTCCTTGATCTGAGAGAGGCCCTTGTAAAGAAACACTGGATGGTCTCAACATTCTGGATCTTTACATTCTTCAGTTGGTTTCTCAGAGTCATTTTTTGGTTTATGTTCTTCCCTTCAAATAATTTGGTTAGGGCATCAAACATAGCTTTAGGTGTCTTTAGGGAAGACACCTGTGGTATGAGGTGATCCTTGATTGAATCAACAATAATCCTCTTTCCCATAACCAACTTCTTCTTGTGTAAAGCCTTAGCCTCATCTCCCTCTGGAACTGGAACCTCCTCATTGATATAGGAGTCCAACTCATTTTCTTCCAAGACCAGGGAGATCTTATACTTCCAGGCTCGGAAGTTATTAGCTCCCTCAAGCTTTTCATCAAGCTTGCTATGATGAGACATCTTAACTGAGAACCTCAAATGGAAATACAGAAGATTTAGATCTTACCAAGTCAAGATGTCGGATCTTGATTTGGAGCTGTATTTCTGCAGTGTTGGTTCAGGAGCAGATTAAGGTTTTGCTTTTCCGGAGTTCTGTCCAACCAAATGCTTTGATCTTGATCTCTAAACTTTGATTTTGGGGAGGAGATCAATCCAGGCCTGGGCTCACTAAAAAATTCCACTTCTATGGAAAGCCCTAATTTCTGACAGCATTGTCGGGTCCAAAACTAAAAAACCTCAGAATTGGATTCTGCTTTGACAAAAAGATGCACCCTAGGGAGGAGAGTTATTCCAACCTTCTTTTCTTGAAAATCTGTGAAGAGAGATACACAAAGTAGGAAGCCCTAGTTCCCGCAGCTGCACAGTGTCTTCTTCTCAGGTTAGCTCTGATACCATGTTAGAATTTTATCATTCAAGCTAGCATTATGTTAGGATCTTTAACTGAGAGAATAACAAGTATAGCAATCAAACACGAGAGACAATGAACACAATGTTTTTCCTCGGGGAAACCATAAATGGAGAAAACCCCGCAACTTCCTCAGAGATAGAATCAACACCAAAAGTAAAACCCCAAAACAATAAGATGATCTCTCGACAGCAGTAACCTCTTTCGTCCTAGCCCCAGTGCCTTCTTCTTCCTCAGCTATGCACTACAACTGAGTGCGAGTGAGTGTGTACTAAATAGAGAGGCTAGCTCTCTATTTATACTAATTCCCGACTTGACTAAACCCTACTACGGGACTTTAACCCTTGATCAATAGGAGGGTTACCCACAATGACTTGACATGACTTGTTTACATTATAGAATCCCCCGATAGGAACATCGGGGCATGACATGACTCAATTACATTACAGATACTTCCCGGAATAAACATCGGGGTACAATACATGAAATATACAAGTGAATACATTCTGAAGTTACATATACATCAACACTTGAGACTCAGTCATGGCATGGGAGGGTACTATAGTCCATCAATCAAATCATGATCCCTGATAAATGCTCATCTCAGCATCTCATATGTAGGGGAGCTGGCTGAAAAATGTACTGGAATCTGAAAAATAGAATATGGTAGCCCGACTCCTATATGTGTGATAACAGTGGTGTTTCCTCTAACCAATCAGTTAAAATACGGAGGACCATTACCACTTCTTCCCGACAACATTGATGTGGCCAGCCTCGGCCCCACCTCAATAGTCGAACGACTCATCCAAGACACAACAGTAAGCTCCCCACTCCAAGCAATGACACACTACCCATTATAGCTCCTCTTCCAGCCCTCCATCCAGACAAAGTACTCTTTTGAGATTCCTTATTTCGGCCTCAAATGGTAGGAGAGATGCTTCTAGTGATCCATGATAGAGCCACCATTTTTGTGTCAAAGATTTTAGATCCACTCTCATTATCCATTTCTCCTCCAAATAAGCTTTCCATCTATGGCGTTAGCTCTTTTTGGCTTTTAGGTTAGAGTCTTGCTTTTTATAGGAGCCTCTTAGCGCTCTCACTTTGTATTGACATCATGTTACCACACAATCTCATTGACCTCATTTTGTGGTCATTTGTTGGACATTAATAAAATTATCTTATCTTATCTACTCGATTTTTCTTTAAGTTGCTTTCGACACTTCCTATGTGGTCCTTAGTTTTTGTAATATCCCAAATCCCGATATTTTCTAATTCTATGCAAATTTATTAAAACAGTCGGGCATGCAAACTGCCATGCAAAAATTCCCTATTTTATATCTAAAATTAGGGTTAGGGTTTGTAGGATAGAATGTAACACTTACCACTGATAAGCTGGCTGGAATGCTCCTGAGAGAATATGCATGCATCAAGAGCTAAATTGGAGATGACCTGGTACCTTCTGCCTCCGGTGATACCCCAGCAGCACGAACCCAAAATCAGTTAAGGGTGACGTTTTCAGTGAAGGAGGTGTCTAATGAAGCTGAGAATTTGCAGGATTGATTGTCTTCCCATGCGAAGAGAATGCCTGACACATGCGGAAGTTCTGAGGTCTCTAGGTAGGCTAGCGAATTGATTTGGAGGTTTAACTGCTCATGCCCCCCCTAATCCCGAAATTGCTGATAACTGCTCAGGATGAGCAAGACCGGATCTGATAATCACCGAGTACTGGAGTATGATACCGATGATGAGAATGGTGCCTGGGTTTCGAAGGTAAACTGAGATCTGAAGACCCAGCAAATGATTTGGGATTTCCAGCTGAAAACCCCTTACGGCTGCACACATGCCCCTGCAAACAATCTCGGACGGATATTGGATAACTATGAATAAATTGAAGAACGGATGGTGAACCTGGATGGCTTACCCTAGATGAGACTAGGGCAGATATCTCACTGCCGAAACCCTGTTAGTTGAAGACGTTGTCTCCAACCGCAACTGTTGTGGCCGCACGCTGTGCTGCTACTCGAGAGCTCCAAAATCAATAATCATCAAAAGTAAAGTCTCCATTCACTTTATCTTCCTTTTATAACTTTCAATTGCGAAAACCCTAACTTTTGACCTAATTAGGTCAATTTAATTTCTAATTTGCAGTTGACTTGCATGCATGCACATGGAGACCTAAATGGGTGCATGCATCATTAAATAATGCTTAGATGTCATGCATGTCGGTGGCCTTTGGCCCCAATGGCCCTCTTTGACCTAATGGTGATATCATATTGATGCCCTAGATTTTCGGTAGATGGCATCAGTCTTCAGTTGATTCCCTAACTGTCAGTAACCGCTCAAACCCACAGGAATCACACAGGTTAGCGGTTTTGGTCCTCAATGCCTACTCAGATGAGGATATTACAGTCCTCCCCGCTTGAGATTGCTTGTCCTCAAGCAACTATAAACTGGGATGCTACAATACCTATTCGCCTTCCCATGTGGCATCCTCTGGCGATAGTTCTTTCCATTGAACGAAGTATTCCCTAATTGCCTGGTTCCTGAGTTTCCTTTCTCTAGTCTGTATGATCCGTTCAGGAATCAGTATCAGCAGTCCATCATCTAAAGGAGGTAATTCTGTTGATGGAGCAATGTGTTTCCCAATGGTCTTTTTCAGGTTGGACACATGGAATACATTGTGAATTTTACTTTCCTGTGGTAGCTCTAGTTCATATGCCACCTCTCCCACCTTCTTTATTATTTTATAGGGTCCATAGAAGCGAGGTTTTAACTTTTCCGCTCATTTCTTCTTAAGTGAAGACTGTCTGTAAGGTTGGAGCCTTAAGTATACCAAATCTCCTACCTCAAAGCTCCGCTCAACCCTACGTCTGTCTGCATACAACTTCTGCTGATTCTAGGTTGTCTGTAAGTTTTCCTTCAAGATTTTAAGAATATCCTGACTGTCCTGTATCCAATCCTTTGCCTTAGGAGCCCTACTATCTCCAAATGCTAAATCTGCATAGTCCAAGGCCTCGTAGCCATATAATGCCTTAAAAGGTATCATCCTAATAGACATGTGATAGGTAGTATTGTAGCAGTACTCCCCTAAGTGTAGCCATTTATTCCAGGTTCGTTGCTGCCCTGTTACGTAGTTCCTCAGATATCCTTCAATCCACTTGTTGACAATTTCAGTTTGTCCATCGCTCTAGGGATGATAACTCTTGCTAGTAACCAATTCGGTCCCCGCTAATCTGAATAGTTCCTACCAGAAGGCGCCTGTGAATCTACTATCCCGATCACTGACAATGGTCTTAGGTAACCCATGTAACTTGAAGACCTCCCTGAAGAATAAGTCAGCTACTTGAGCTGCAAAGTAATCAGATGATATAGAAAAGAAATGTGCAAACTTGGTCAGTCTATCAACTACGACATATAAACAATCTCGCCCTTGGACCTTGGGCAATCCTGTAATGAAGTCCATGGAGACACTTTCCCACTTTTGTTCTGGAATGGGTAGTGGCTAAAGCAACCCTGCTGGATGGATGTTCTCAATCTTGTTCTGCTGACATATGCTACATTCTCGTATGTGTTGCATAACTTCCCCTTTGAGGCCCTTCCATGAGAACCTCTCTCGGATCTGTCTGTAGGTCTTCAAGAAACCCTAATGTCCCGTTAATGGAGAGTCATGTGCTACCTGTATGATCTTTTTCCTCAAAGTTGATTCTGGGACGAGGTATATCCTGTTCTTGTAGTAGATGATGTCATCGATAATCCTGTACCTATCATCCTGAATTTGTCCATCCAATAATTCGCAAGCGAATTTATTTTTGGAGTATTCTACTAAGAGAAGTGCCCTCCAATCTGTGGATATAGTCATGAGAGATAGTGAGGAGGGTCGTCTGGATAATGCATCAGCTACTACAATATTCTTACCTTTTACATACTCAATCTCGAAATCGTAGGCTTGTACTTTGCTGAGCCATTTCTGTTGGCGCTCATCCAATTCCTTCTGCTCCAAGAAATACTTGAGGCTATTATGATCTGTTTTAATTTTGAACTTACTGCCCACCAGGAACTATCTGAACTTCATGAGAGCATGTAAGATGGCTAGCATTTCTTTGTCATATATGGAGTAGTGGCGCTCGTAGTTCTTCAGTTTACGGCTCTCAAATGCAATAGGGTGATGATTTTGCATCAATACTGCTCCTAGCCCTACCCCTGAGGCATCACATTCTACTACAAATGGTTCTGAGAAGTCCGGTAATGCTAAACCTGGACAAGAACTCATAATGACTTTCATCTCCTCGAAAGTTTTATGTGCTAGTTCCGTCCAGGTGAATGCTCCCTTCTTTGTAAAATCTGTGAAGGGTGTTGCAAATTGGGAGAATCCCTGAACATACCTTCGGTAATAAGTGCACAGACCTAAGAAGCCTCTCAATTCTGTGACTGTTTTTAGCGCGGACCAATCTCTGATAGCTCGGATTTTCTCCATGTCAACCTGTACTCCTTTTTCACTGATTATGTGCCCTAGATACAGCATTTCCTTCATGACAAATTCACACTTAGACATTTTCGCGTAAAGCGAGTGTTCTTCTAAAATGCTCAGTACTTCGTCCAGGTGTTTCAGATGCTCCTCCCATGTTTCGCTGTAAATCAGGATGTCATCAAAGAATACTAGCAAAAACTTACGTAGTTGAACTCTGAAGGTATGGTTCATGCACGACTGAAAAGTGGCTGGAGCATTAGTAAGTCCAAAAGGCATGACCAAAAACTCATAGTGACCATAGTGACAACGGAAAGCTGTTTTGGAGATGCCTTGGTCCCTTACTCGGATCTGATGGTACCCCGAGCAAAGATCAATCTTGGAAAAGTATTTGGCACCCCGTAGTTCGTCCGATGAGTTCATCAATTCTTGGGATGGGATACCTGTTTTTAATGGTCTTTTTGTTGAGTGCTCGATAGTCGATGCACATTCGCAGTGTACCATCCTTCTTGACCAAGACCACTGAAGATGCAAAGGGGCTAGAACTGGGCCAAATGTATCCAAGCTCCAGCAATTCTTTGATCGTTTTCTCGATCTCATCCTTGTATCTTTTGGGATGCTGATAAGGAGTGGTGATGACTGCCTGTGTCCCCTCCTCTAGCTCAATAATGTGTTCAAAGCCTCGGTTTGGCGGTCTACCTGATGGAAGGTCCCAAAATACCTTTTCGTGCTTCTGTAACAAGGCCTGAATGTCACTTGGGTGTTGTGTGCTGGTTTCTAGGGGTTTCCTAAAGGTGACAAAACATTCTGCAGCCCATTCTATATCATCCTGTCTGAGTACCGCCTCCATTCTCTGTGACGAGACTGGTTTTGGGGGATAAGTGTTCATGCCCCTCAAAACTACCCGTTTGCCGTCTGGCCCCTGGAATTCCATTTCCATTGCTCGATAGTCTGTAGTATATTTCCCTATTGAATAAAGCCACTGAACACCCAATACTACATGAGTATCTAATACATCTACTACATAAAATGGCATCTGATAGTTACCTAATGTGACATTTAATTTTGGAATCCAATAGTTGCACTCCATGCTGGAGTTCCTGGCTACTGCTACAGTGAATCCTTCGAACTTCTCGGTCTGAATACCTCTCTTGGCTACCCAAGCGGAGTCAATGAAATTGTGGGTTGCTCCCCCATCAATCAATACTCCTACTATGTGACCCTGTACTACTCCTCTGACCCTGAGAGTATGGAATCTTGGTACTCCAGATAATGTAGCAATGACTCCCTCTAGTGTATCACCCTGGAATGATTCTCCCTCAACTGCCCGTAGTTCTTCTGTGGCTTCCTGCTCATAATCTTCCTCGTCACTATCTGAATACACTTCGATGTAGTGAGCCTTCGCCTTCCCCGCACACCTGTGTCTTGGCACCCATGGTTCCTAACAAGTGAAACGTAGTTTCTTCCGCCTTAAGTCTTTTATAGTGTCCTCGTCTAACCATTTTTTCTTGGGAAAATCCTGCTCGAAAGGTTTCTTGTCCTTGTCCCTAACAGGAAAGTTGGTTTTGAGAGGGAACCTGTTCTTTGGGACTGAATCTTGTAGATCTCTGGCTCTGCTAATGGCATCCTGCAGAGTGGGGGGTTTGTAGGCTTTCACCCATCCCCGTAGTGGCTCTATTAGGGACTCGATGAATAACATAGTCAACCTGCTCTCTGACACATCTGTTACCATGACTGCTATCCTCTGGAATTCTGAGATGAAGGCTTCTGCACTACCTGTCTGTTTGAGTTGAGCCAACTCCCTGAAATTTATCTCTGGATCCTTCCTGTTAAACCTCTCCATGAGCTTCTGAGTGAACTCACCTTAGGAGTGTATGGTGTTGTGACCCAATGTCACCAATCCATGGTACCACCACTCGTGAGCCTCTCCGTCCAGGTGGAGTGTAGCAAATTTAATGGCATCTGTCTTTGTCATGAGATTGAGTTGGAAATAGGTATCCAACTTTTGAACCCATATCCTCGCTAAACCTCCACGAGTCCCATCAAAGTTTGGGATGGTCAACCTGCCCAAGGTCTTCTGCAACTCATAGTTGTGATTGAATCCCTTGTTGAAATTCCTGGGCCTGTTCCTGCTCTTCATGTTGCAAAAATCCGAAATAGACATGGCGGCATGAAACTCATCCCCTAAGTCCCTGTATTCCTGCAAATAAGCCCCAAAAGGTCTGCTAGGCTCTACCTGCATGACTGGACCTCCTACTGCATCCGCCAAGAATTGAGGCATAGTAGGCCTGTTGGAAGGTCTGCTATATATGTGCGGTGTATTTTGTATATTGGTGTATGCAACCTTTCCACTGCTGCTTGTAGACCCTCGATCTACCGGTGAGGGAGGTGTATTGTTGTTACCTATTTCTGGTTTCGCCGATAATCTAAAGATTGCATTGAGTACATCTTTTTGCCCTTTGGCTAAGTCTTGCAATGCAGATACTAAGTTGCGAAACTCCATCCTGTCCTCATCTTCTCCCGTTCCCTTTCCCTTGTCAGAGTGTATACATGTTTGTTCCATGTCTGAGCTGATATCCTCTAGTTGGATATCCTCAAAGTCCCCTGTGTATCTACTCCTTCTTTTCCTATAGGTTACAAAAGGGTCTTCTTCTGTATTCATCTATTTCTCATTTCTTAAACCCACAGCTGGCCAAGAAGATAGCTCTGATACCACTGTAATATCCCAAATCCCGATATTTTCTAATTCTATGCAAATTTACTGAAACAGATAGGCATGCAAACTGCCATGCAAAAATTCTCTATTTTATAGCTAAAATTAGGGTTAGGGTTTGTAGGATAGAATGTAACGCTTACCACTGATAAGCCGGTTGGAACGCTCCTGAGAGAATATGCATGCATCAAGAGCTGAATTGGAGATGACCTGGTACCTTCTGCCTCCGGTGATACCCCAGCAGCACGAACCCAAAATCAGTTGAGGGTGACGTTTTCAGTGAAGGAGGTGTCTGATGAAGCTGAGAATTTGCAAAAAAGTCTTCCCATGCGAAGAGAATGCCTGACACATGCGGAAGTTCTGAGGTCTCTAGGCAGGCTAGCGAATTGATTTGAAGGTTTAGCTGCTCACGCCCCCTGATCCTGAAATTGCTGATAACTGCTCAGGATGAGCAAGACCGGATCTGATAATCACCGGGTACTAGAGTATGATACCGATGATGAGAATGGTGCCTGGGTTTCAAAGGTAAACTGTGATTTGAAGACCCAACGAATGATTTGGGCTTTCCAGCTGAAAACCCCTTACAGCTGCACACGTGCCCCTGCAAACAATCTCAGACGAATACTGGATAACTGTGAATAAATTGAGGAACAAATGGTGAACCTGGATGGCTTACCCTGCATGAGACTAGGGCAGATATCTCACCGCCGAAACCCCATTAGTTGAAGACGTCGTCTCCAACCCCAACTGCTGTGGCCGCACGCTGTGTTGCTAAAGAGCTCCAAAATCAATAATCATCAAAAGTAAAGTCTCCATTCACTTTATCTTCCTTTTATAACTTTCAACTGCGAAAACCCTAACTTTTGACCTAATTAGGTCACTTTAATTTCTAATTTGCAGTTGACTTGCATGCATGCATATGGAGACTTAAATGGGTGCATGCATCATTAAATAATTCTTAGATGTCATGCATGTCGGTGGCCTTTGGCCCCAGTGGCCCTCTTTGACCTAATGGTGATATCATATTGATGCCCTAGATTTTCTGTAGATGGCATCAGTCTTCAGTTGATTCCCTAACTGTCAGTAACCACTTGAACCCACAGGAACCACATAGGTTAGCGGTTTTGGTCCTCAATGCCTAATCATATGAGGATATTAGTGTTTTACAGTTTTATTAAAGATGCTTGTTATCACAATTCTTGTAGTTGCCCCTTAAGGTGATCCTATCCAGGATGGCAGAGGGGAAACACAACTAAAGTTGTGATCTACGAAAGCTATGACCTCTGAGATGGTTCAGTTGTCACACCAGTCCAAGCTACCACAACTTTAGACAAAACTAAAAGCTAACCCTAGGGGGTGTCTCTAAAATCAAGACTACCTTGTAGATGATGAATTAAGTAAAATGGAGAAGGTATCTTGATAGAAAACCTTTGATCACTTTTACTCTAAACCAAACCAATAAGAGCAACATAGAATATCGCCAATGCATAACCACCATACACCAAGTCTAGCTACTAAAATAAGTAAAGGAGCACAATAAGAATCAAAGTGCACAAACCATATACATATTGGGTCATATACCTGAAACACCTGAATGGCATTGGAACACAGTTGTTGTATGTACCATGAGCATTGTCATCATATCTGCTCTGAATGATGAAGAATGGATAACTCATTCATCAACTTGGTGTCATGAGGCTCAGTCCTGGCAAGGGGAGACTGGAACAAATGGTCTGAATGGCTCGGAATATAGCTCCCGTTTGATCATGTATGCAAAAGTATCCATCATCAAGCAAGGGATTGGCTTAAGAAATGATCTGCATCCTGGTAGATCCAGCTACAATGTATGTGATAACAATTCCTTAGCACTACTAGCAGCTCAATTAGCTTTGCATGTTTTACATCCCAACTGATAAACCTTGGAAACTGGTGGACATTACCTTTTCAACTAAAATTAAATTAAATTAAACGATGTGTAATCTGAATTTTAAATGTTCATAAGTATTTTGCTATCATGCAAATTCATCCTCTTCTCTCTCTGTAGTTAGAAAAATATGGAGTTCTCCCCCACCTTCCTTTGTTCCATATAATGTCATTATTTGTACACCTATACGAAATAAGAATGTTATATATAAAAGGTGAATTCCACTAGCTATATAAAAACTATTTAATGACCTGTGCACACATAAGTGGATCAAATCCCACTCCCATGTCCTTCAATTTAAATCTCAATTGGCTCTAGCTTGGGTAGTTGAGAGGAGAAGATGTTATCCGCCAACCCAGCTACATACCCAACTTGTGACATATTCTTTCTTCATGAGTCGATAGTTGATTAGGGCTCTATTATCACACGAGTTGTAGCTGCCACTAAAGATATCTCATACAAGATGGTAGAGAAAGAACAGCTAAACCGATGACACTTCAAGATTCCCAATCACCACTTGGATAAGATGGTTGTCACACTGAAAGAGATTCTTGTCACTTTATGCTAATAATGTAGCAAAGGGGTAGACCCTTGCTAGTCTATGAGGACTGGCAAAAAGACAATACACTCAAACAAGGCAAGAAATGTGGAGATAGAGTGACTTGAACTACCAACCCTAGATCTTTGAAAAGGATTGTAAGAGAGGCTTACAGAACGGGATAAGGTTTTAAATAGAATTATGATAACCTTGAATAGATGTTTGCTCAATATCTATATTAATTATGTTGATCTGGGTTGAAGATGTTAGGTGTATGATGATCAAGTCAAGACTCTAGGGGGATTGATGTAGATAAATGAGAAATGCCCCAAGATTCAAGCTAGACTAAGAATTGAGGGCTACTGACACCTTGATAAAGATTGGTAGATGAAGAATATGACAACGTCAAAACCCACAATCAATCAGAAGATCACACAACATGAAAAGTGACCAAGATTCCAAGGCAGGCAAACTGCCTACAAACTAGTGCCTTAGCTACAAGGCATATGGAGTCCCCAATGATGATGCCTCAAGGAGGCTAGTATGGCCCAAGAGTGAAAAATAATACTCAAAAAGGATTTGTCAAGATTTAGAGTTGGAGTTACTGTAATGAAGGGTTTTATTAAGAGACCAATGGGATGGAAATCAAAACTAGAGAAAACACTTAAGAACGTACTTGGAAACTTGGCAAATGCCAAGATTGTGACACTCTTACAAAGTAATGCCTAGCTTGATGAAGATCCGGTGATTATCTTTCCTTCAGCAAAACCGCCGAATGTGGCTAATGCGCCCCTCTCTCATGGACAAGTAAACAACATAAATTAATTTGTCGTTCACTAAAGAAATGAGATTATGACAAAGTAATAAAGCATGTCACTTGACAAATGCACAAGAGAAATCTTCCTGAAGAAACCACAAAGTGAAAAAGACAACTACGCCTTAGACAATAGCGTTTGTCTTCAAATCGCTGCCATGCCACAAAGTAACCATAACTAATGTATGCCAATGAAAACCACCATAAATTCACAAGTGTTCACAGTGTGAGATAATGCAATCACCAATCAAGAACATTCCACACAAGAAACTCAAGTATTTTGGCCAAAATTGATTTTTCTCTATTCCAATAGCCAAGAGCCAAAAGTCCACTTACAATGGTGGAGACATCTCCCTTAAATAGGAGAAGAGTGATGTCTACATCCTAACCAACTTCATCCGATGGTTGAGATTAAAATATCATCAATAGTGGAGATTTAACTTTTACACAATACATGGGTCAAACTCACATAAAGGGGGGCCCATGTTTTGTCTTTAGTGCTCATGCCAAGTGAGATACATCATAATGAAATAATATAACAATGTGGTATATGATGAGGGGGTCGCCCTAGGGAATTTATTCAACCTAGGTACCACCCTTTATACATAGCAATCAGATATAACATGACAATCAACTCAAGCCATGAAGAAATGTGCCCTCATGGAGGTCGTCCTCCCTAGATGAGCCAAAATTAAGTGTTGACACCATGCTAAGAAATAATGATGGAGAATGATCCATAGAGACAAGATACATCGTAATATATTATCCCATGCCATTTCCTAGCCATGAATTAGCCAAATCGATTTTCCTAACATGGCCATGGTCACTTTTTAAAGAATAAAAATGTTGATAATCCTTGTCTGAAGATAAACTGCTCATAACTTTCTTTTATTTGCCCAAAATGATAAATTGAATATGCCAATGGAATCAGAAACTCCAAATCTATTAATGGTGACTACAAATACCTCATGAATCCATCTAGATATGCCTCTGGAAGCCAAAACCATGTCCAATAATAAAATATGGTCAAAATAATAAATCATGACCAATAATCATCAAACCAAGAATGGAGATGGTGTACTAGATGCATATAAGTAACAAATGACAAATATCGAACCACTGTAGTCACATCTGCCTCGGGACCTGTGTTGACCAAGTCAAACTAGGTTTAACCAAGTCAAAAATAACAAATATGATGTTTGAACTACAATTTGATCAATCCAATATGTATCAGGGGTAATAAGTAACTCTCATATTCATATTATTAGCCAACTAAAACAAAAGTAACATGGTAATGCTGACAAATCAATACATCCAATATAGAAAAGACTTGCGTTAAAGTAAATAAATTATTTTTCATTAAGTCCTTTATACATGCTCACTTACAAACTTAACAAAATTGCTATGATGGGTCAGGTGAATGAAACAATGCTGGGATAAGGGAAATGACTTGTTAACTTCGACACAATGATCTCTCAGAGCAAAGGGAAACAGGAATCCACTCAGACATATGCAGGACAGAGAACAATAGGGAAGGGTAGTGTCTCACAAATCGAATAAGTTGAGTGAGAAATGTCCATTCAAGTCTAACAAGTTTCTACAAATCACATCCAAGCTTGATTCAGGCTCCATGAAGACCTTTTCTAGGATCCTTACGTTAAATACATAAGCAACTATAGTATAAAAGATCCTAGGGGACACTTAGAATTAGTTGTCCCTTACTCCATCTCGCATCCAAATCCGTGGGCTCCATGAGGAAATAATCCTTAAATCTGGATATATCATGGCCAGCAGTTATTTGGATATAGCATTTGTTCCACATTTGCTTTCTTTGGCCGATTTATATTTCATTCCATAGCCCTCTTACGATGTTACATGCACTTAAAAGCACAACTATTTGCAGCTTTCATCAAGGACTTGCATTTCAAAATATGTAGCGTAAGTCACATAAATGCATGTAATGATGCTAGTACAACTTGCTTCAATTCTAGTTGACACAACTCAACCAACTAGCCAACCTTAGCTCATGCCACAACACCAGCGGGTACTCTTGGCCCAGAAGTGAATCATGGGGTCAGTTGGCAAGAATCGTCCACAATCAGGACCAAACATTGAGGGTAACCAACAAGAAGGGTCAAGGCTTCAAAAACCCAACTCACATAGGCTCAAGACCCAACACCAGCAGGTTCTCTTGGCCCAGAAGGGTCAAGGCTTTCAATAAGTTATGTCACACAATTCAAAGTCGAGGCACATGATAACATGGGGTCTATCCAACAATGAGGTCTAAGTGGGGGAGGAGGTCTTCAATCTCACTAATCAAGGTCCAAGTCAAGGGTCAATCTCAAATATAGAAGAAACGGATGAGTGGACGGAAGTGAAAAGTTGATACCAAAATAGCAAGGTAAGACTAAGTCTGCATAAGGTAGGCTATACTAGTGAGCATATAAAAAGGTCTTAGCATTCAAAATCACAAATCAACTCAGAGTAACAAGTCTATGAGAGCACTACAATACATAATCACCAAAATCAGTTACCATGTCACGTTAAAGCTAATAAGATGAGCAAAACAGTTTAGCAGCACCCAAATACACATATATACATGTCCAACCATATACATGTCTCTGATGATAGTCATGAAACCAACTCCAATTGTATGGGCGATGGAAACACATCGACTGCCTGATCTGCTAAGTGAACCATAGCTATAACAAGTCCATCTCAATGGGTCACCTAAGGCTAAGTCATGTCATGGGATACCATTGTTGATCAAAAGAAATGGCCCTGATTGGCTGTACCACTGACGATCACTGAAAAATATGCTCAACACATCTGGGACTGGCACCGACTTGAAGAAAAATATAGTCTGTTGCATCGTGGTAGTTCCAGCTACAATGCATGGGATAACAGGCTCATCATAAATCAGTTTTTGATGGGACTAGCAATGTACCAACAATTTCATTCTTGCCTATGGGCTAGAGGATGGGATGATGAGCTATTTGAAAAAAGAAAAGTATATACATACATACATACAAATATATACATATATATATATATATACACCCCCCCTGAATATTAACACAAAATCTAGTATGATTAGGAAATGAGAAGAAAATAAATAAATATGATGAATGAAGAAAATACTTGTTTTTGTATGTACGTTAATATATTACGTATATTTTCCATGGTGTTCTTCCCTTTCCTGCTATTCTCTTTTTCATTCCGACACTTTTCAATTATCATTGTTAACAATACTGATTTATTTCTCTAACATCACTATAAAAATCTTATTTTATATGTAATGATAGCCAACCATTGAATGCAGTATTTCTTTGCAAATCCCAGAAAAGAATCTACCAGACCGTTGGAAGTTAACCAAATTTCAGATATTGCCGCAATTAAATATCCAATGGCAATTCTCTGCAAAGAAAAAAGATGAGAGAAAATTCTTAGTATATATTTATCCTTCATTCCAACACTGCAAGCTAAAAACATAAAACAACGGATGGTATCAATGAAACTGAAAGAAAAAGCAATCAATTACAAGCAGGACTGTTTAATCCTCATGGTTTGCTTCTTTTATGTGTGGAGAGATTGGTTTGCCTTGGAGTGGGTTTTGACAAAAATATATTAGACCCAAAAAGGTCATAATAAATATTAGTAGAATGTTGTGACAAGTTGCTTTACTGACATAGATCATTAGAAAGTTTGGATCATGTTTCTATCTGTAATATTGGTTATGCTCTTGGTGTTAGTCATGAGGTAAACAACATGGTGGTTCCTTCTTGATCATCAATTTCATACAAGGTTTTATCTGCACTTTTCCATGCAATATTAAAACATGTTTCTCGTCTCCCACAGCTATACAAAAATAGGAATCCTTTATGTTAGTTCTTGTTGGTCTGAGTCCACTCTCTAGATGATTTCCATCATTTCCTAAAAATCAGAATTTCCTTTTTACAGGGCCATCTATTTTTAGACTATCAATGGAATAGTGACCAGTAATCATTTCTTTCATTCCCAATTTTCTTATTGATATTTTTTTTATTTTTACACTGTCTATGTCTAAGCATCAATGAGTCGTTTGCATTTAGTAATGAGTTGAAAGCTTTAATTAGAGAAAATATTATCTCCTTGTATGCCCCTCTTCTCATGCATTGTGCATCTTATCTTAAAAGGAATCTCAGATCTACTCAATGTTAGACACACTGGCTCACCGAGAGGGGGGCGGGTGAATCGGTGAGCTTGGACTTACTTCAATTTTCACTTCTTCAAGCTCTAAAACTTAAGTCATCATTTCACATTCAATTCGACATCATATTCATCAATAGACTATACATCAATAATCAATTCATTCATCAAATAAAAAACACAATAATCAACACATTGCACAAAAGACACAAGATATAATGTTTGTAATATTTTTGTATTTCAACGGCTGCGACCGTGAGGTAAATCAGCACCTACTGATACAGAAGCACCTACTTCTATCCAAGACTCTGCTTGGTCTTTTCTTAGATCCTACTAAGAAAATAGTTACAACAACCAGCTTGCAATTAATACACACTAATTCTTGTCACAACACATTTCATCAATCTGCCATTACTATCACATCTTCATCATGTCTTCTGCTGAAGGTATCACTGCCACCTCATCACTATCATCATTTATCACTGGTCATGTCACCACCCACTTCAGAGGCTGTCACTAGGATGTTTCTTCAAGTCATTCTTCTTTAGACTTAGACTGTGTATTGCCGAGAGGAAGAGCCCAACACAAGTCCAAACTTGGTCCATCAATACTAGAGCTGTAATCCACTCAGCAGGTAAGGGATGTCATCTTCTTAAACTGTGCATCAACCTTGCTCTGTGTGTCACTCTAACTGTGTATCATGCTTGTAGTTCATCAAGAGCTTCTAAGGCTGTCATCATCGACTGTCATCTTCATGCTTAGGCCTCATCATCAACAGGTCAGCTTCTAGGGCTATTTGGAACTGTGTAAATGCTTAGGAAGAGCCCCCAAACACTGTACTCACTAGGACTGTGTAGATGCTGAGAAGAGTGTTCAAGTCAAGCCAACCTGAGAATGAATTCAAGCACTGTCAACTCCACTGTGCATTACACTGTGGACTCCATCAAACTTGGTCTGTGTATGTTTTGGAAGAAGCCCTAAGAAGAAAACAGACTGTGTATAGTCCTCAAGCAGCAAAATTTTGGAACTGTTTGTACTGAGCTGAACCCCAATCACATTTCAAAACCAGACTGTTTAGGCTGAGAAAAATATCAGGCTGTCCCAAAAATCAGAACTAATAAAACATGAAAATTCTGTATCAAAAGAGAAACTCCAACTGCTGCCTCAGTCCACTGTCACCGAACTGTTCTCATCTTTCTCACACCACGAAAACAGAGCTCCTCTGTCAGCTCCCGAATTTTAGAGATAATACTTCCACACCATCAAACTGTGCACAAAAAACTCAGAGCTACATCCTTTTCTCCTTCACTGCGGCTGTCTTAAACCAGTTATATATATATCCAAAAAATTCAGAGCAGATCCTATATCACCCTAAGTTTCCATCTTAGAGAATGAGGGCGTTGGCTCCATTTATACTAGTTTTCCATGAATAATTTTTGTGGAGCCGACCTGTTGTACTTTTAAGTTTTATTTTTATTTCACAAGTTAAGAGACTGACCAGTTTGTGTTTTTATTTAATAATAGAAAAAAATTATCCTCCAAGGCTGGGCCAACTGCATCTCATCACCACGTCACCTTCTTCAAATATATATATATATATACTTCATCAATAGCTTCTAAGGCTGTCATCATTGACTGTCATCTTCATGCTTAGGCCTCATCATCAACAGATCAGCTTCTAGGGCTATTTGGGACTGTGTAAATGCTTAGGAAGAGCCCCCAAACACTGTACTCACTAGGACTGTGTAGATGCTGAGAAGAGTGTCCAAGTCAAGCCAACCTGAGAATGAACTCAAGCACTGTCAACTCCACTGTGCATTACACTGTGGACTCCATCAAACTTGGTCTGTGTATGTTTTGGAAGAAGCTTTAAGAAGAAAACAGACTGTCTATAGTCTTCAAGCAGCAAAATTTCTGAACTGTTTGTACTGAGCTGAACCCCAATCACATTTCAAAACCAGACTGTTTAGGCTGAGAAAAATATCAGGTTGTCCCAAAAATCAGAACTAATAAAACATGAAAATTCTGTATCAAAAGAAAAACTCCAGCTGCTGCCTCAGTCCATTGTCACCGAACTGTTCTCATCTTTCTCATCACCACGTCACCTTCTTCAAATATATATATATATATATATATATATACTTCATCAATAGCTTCTAAGGCTGTCATCATTGACTGTCATCTTCATGCTTAGGCCTCATCATCAACAGATCAGCTTCTAGGGCTATTTGGGACTGTGTAAATGCTTAGGAAGAGCCCCCAAACACTGTACTCACTAGGACTGTGTAGATGCTGAGAAGAGTGTCCAAGTCAAGCCAACCTGAGAATGAACTCAAGCACTGTCAACTCCACTGTGCATTACACTGTGGACTCCATCAAACTTGGTATGTGTATGTTTTGGAAGAAGCTTTAAGAAGAAAACAGACTGTCTATAGTCTTCAAGCAGCAAAATTTCTGAACTGTTTGTACTGAGCTGAACCCCAATCACATTTCAAAACCAGACTGTTTAGGCTGAGAAAAATATCAGGCTGTCCCAAAAATCAGAACTAATAAAACATGAAAATTCTGTATCAAAAGAAAAACTCCAGCTGCTGCCTCAGTCCATTGTCACCGAACTGTTCTCATCTTTCTCACACCACGAAAACAGAGCTCTTCTGTCAGCTCCCGAATTTTAGAGATAATACTTCCACACCATCAAACTGTGCACAAAAAACTCAGAGCTACATCCTTTTCTCCTTCACTGTGGCTGTCTCAAACCAGTTATATATATATATCCGAAAAATTCAGAGCAGATCCTATATCACCCTAATTTCCATCTTAGAGAATGTGGGCATTAGCTCCTTTTATACTAGTTTTCCATAAATAATTTTTATGGAGCCGACCTGTTGTACTTTTAATTTTTATTTTTATTTCACAAGTTAAGAGGCCGACCAGTTTATGTTTTTATTTAATAATACTAAAAACAATATCTTCCAAGGCTGGGCCAACTTCATCTCATCACCACGTCACCTTCAAATATATATATATATAACCTTCTTTGCTACATCATCAGCGTGGATTGTTCATCATTTCAACTCTTCATTAGACCATCATGACTGGGTTCTAAGACCCAAGTTTCCATGTGCACAACATAGCTATCAAATCTTCATGGTACAAGTTAACGCATGCAATGCCACCATTATCAATCAAGCTTGTGGGATGGACATCATCAAGCAAAAGATCCATCTTCTCCATAGATCACGATCCAGCATATACACTTCAAAGCATCTCAAAAGACATTGTTATCACCAACCTTGTAGTTGCCTATCTGAGGTGGATCCAGGATAGATGGTAGAGGGACAAGCAACTAAGGAGGTGGAACCAAGATTGCCTAGACTCCCAAATGGATGATTGTCATGCCAATCGAGGCAGCCTTCACTTTATATTATCTTACCCCAAGACAACAAAGGGGGAGACCTAGATCTACTCCCGACAGGAGAGATCCAACCTAGACACCAGATCAGATCAAATGGACTTGAGGTACGTAAGGTGTAAAGTAGTGGAAACCCTAGATCTATGGATGATGTCACGAAGTGAGCCAAGGCTTTGGATCAGGGTTTATGAAGTATAAGGTTCGATCCAAGTTGGGACACAAGTGACCTATAAGGTAAAGCCTAGATCTGGGGTTGAGGTACTAGCAACAAGTGAGGATATCCGCTGCCTTGGGAAACGTGACCAGTGCAGGGGGGTCAAGGACAGGATTGAGGCTATCTAGTACCGATGGATAGACTCGATGAAAGATATGACAGAGTCAAAGTACCCGAGTCACCAAGGAAAAGTCAGATTACAAGGAAAGGAGGCCAAAGAGGGGGTAGCGCTAGAGTTGGAAATCAGTGCCTGTCGGATCTAGGGCAATGGAGTCACTATCTGCCCAGCGTTGGAGGAGACCCACCTGGGAGATACCTCGATCGACAGACCCAGAAAGGTATTTGGCCAAAAAAGTCAATCTACGAGGAAAACCAACAGCAAGGTGGCTAGCGCTAGGGTTTGAAAAGTCAATTTCTCAAATCTAGCGCAATTTGGAGACTTCTAGCTCAGTGTTGAAGGAGAAATGGAGAGAGGGTGACCCGATCTACAAACCCACTAAGTTATTTTTCCGAAAAAATCGGATCTCGAAAAAAGTCAAAAAAATGGTGAGGAGCGCCAGGGTTTGGGAGGACTGTTTCTCAGATCTAGAGCAAACCAGGCACCTTTAGCTCAGCGTTGAGGATAAATTGGTTAGGGGAGGGCCCGATCTACAAAACCCAGCAATGGTTTGTCCAAAGATCGAGCGGTTTATTTTTTTAGTAATTTTGGTTTTTTATTATTATGGAATTTTCAGTAAAATGAAGAAAAGCATGTGTCAATGGATTGAGATCTGGAAGAAAGGATATAACCTGTAGATATTAACTAGAAATCCTTGTAGATGCCTTGACGATGATGATCCATGCTATCCCGATCAATTTGAGAAGACCTGAGTGAGTTCTAAGCCTAACGTTTTGCTCCAAGTGACCACTGTGCCCTCTCTCCTGCATAAACAAACATCAACAATATCAGATTTGCTGTGGCATGAGAAAAAGAAAGATCTATAGAAAAATAACAAAGTGGAATCATAGATCACAATGAAGATAATGAAAACCCCCTGTTACAGACGAAGCTAGTCCAAGCGAGTTGAGGTCCCCCTGCAAAAACGCCCAAATTGAAGTTGCCCTCCTGTAGACAAGACAATGATCCCGAAAAAATATATAGATCTCACACAAATTTCCCAAATGCTGGGAAGCAAAATACTTTCCAATCACCATCTAAGAACACCAGATGCAAAGGAGATCCAAAAAATATCCACAAGAAAGTTTTTCTATTAATCAGATCCAAGAGCCAAAGACCCCTTACAAATGAGAAGCTCTCTCCTTTAAATAGGAACGAGAGAACCAAAATCCTAACTGCTTTTCAAATGAGTGGCTAAGATTAAAAGATACAAATGTCTAATCAATGGTTGAGATGAGCTCAACATATAATACATGGATCAATATAACAATATAATATAGAAGTGGACTAAATCACCCTAGGAGAGGGGATCCCACTCAACAAGAAATAAATGAAGCACATGGTGGGTCTATGGAGTGTTAACTAACTCCCTTTGAGTGTCCCCATGGCACAATAAAATAATATAATCTTTTAAATTTATGAATTTGTGCCTCCTTGCGGAAATCGTGAGCCTCTCAAAAGCCCCAGAAAATAATATAAAATGCTCAAAAAATAGGTATGGGCCCAATCTGGTGCTGCAACTGCTGGAGAAAGTCTGGAGGACATCACTCTCATCATCCTAACTCATCCCATGCCATTTCCTTGCCTCAGTAGCCCAAATCGATTTCTTCAGTAGCCATTTAATCATTTTTTAATCTACCGCGGGAAACATGATCCTGCCAAAACAGCCTCCTAGGGTTCCTGCGTTGTCCAACTAAGCCCACCAGGCTCTCTGGGAGGGGGGTACTATGGTACAATCAAGTGATTGCACCCCCTATGCCCCATACAGCACCCTAGGAGATCCAATAAAAACATCTCCCTGCTCAGACACATCATCCAGTGAAGCAAAACTGCATCAAAAGGGTAAAATGAGCCTGATCATCTCTGCAAGTGCCCGGAACTGAAAACCAGTTGTCTCACTAGACTTAGAGAGTCCAAATCCATCTAGGGTATATACTCATACCCTTTCCAGATCTCTGCCTGATCATCAACAATATCCAATATACAAAATAATAACCTGTAAATGATCAGATGACCAATATAACTCAGGCTGGCATCCATATATTGCAAGTGTTCAAAGGCTAAGACATGCTCTACAAATCATTTAAGTAACAATCATAACAAGTAGCAGTCACTTCACCGGCGGTTCATCAATCAAATACATATATATAGGGTTTCATTTATTAATCATAACTCAGATCAGACTTTCAAGACCATACTCACTTCATAGTTGTAGTCAATTTGCTAGTGAAGAGTGAAGGCTAAAATTTTCAAGGCTAGGAAAAAGTGGAAGACATCACCCTCATCATCAGAACTCATCCCATGCCAATTCCTTGCCTCAGTAGCCCAAATCGAATTCTTCAGTAGCCATTTTAATTTTTTTTATCTGCCTCGGGAAATGTGAAGTGCCCAAAACTGCCTAGGGTGCCTACGTTATCCAACTGAGACCACCAGGCTCTCTAGGAGGGGGGTAATATGTTACAAACGAGTGGTTGGACCCCCCATGCCCCATACATCGCCCTAGGAGATCCAAGAAAAATATCTCCCTGCTCAGACAAGCCATCCAGTATGGAAATTCTACACCAGAAGGGTACACTGAGCCAAATCATCTCTGCAAGTGCCCAGAACTGAAAACAAGCAGTCTCATTGGACTCAAAGAGTCCAAATCCATCTAAGGTGTATACTCATACCCATTCAAGGTCTCTGCATGATCATCTACAACATCTAGATAGAAAGAATAATAACCTGTAAATGACCATATAACTCGAGCTAACATCCATCTGCTGCAAGTGTTCATAGGTCAAGACATGCTCTACAAATCATTCAAATAACACCTATAACAAGTAGCAATCATTTCACTGGCAATCTATCAACCAAATATAAAAGATATCATTTATTACCTATAACTCAGACCATACTCACTTCATAGTTGTAATCAATTTGCTAGTGAAGGGTGAGGGATAAAATTTTACAAGGCTAGGCCAAAGGATGACTACCAACTTGACACTGTGACACTTTGGACATGGACATGGGATACTCACTCTAGCATATGCAGGACAAGCAATAACACAGGGGATGGCAATGTCTCACAAATGGGTGAGTTACTTCAAAGGTGCTTATTCACCTTGACAAATGCTCACAATCCAACTCAATACAAGTAAGGCAAGCAATCTTTAGAAATAACTTTAGGAACCATTGCCTTTTGGGCCTTTGATTTTCCATAGCCTTGGTCCATGTTCTTATTGCGTGGATTTTATTTTTTAGGCTTTATGCATTCATGTATGTTGAAAAACACTACTTATCATTAATGTATTAAGATATTTTTTTCATTTTACTTCAAAGCCAACTTCATTAGGCTAGCCTTGCATTCACGTATGTTTAAAAACACTACTTTTCATGAATGGGCTTTTTCATAAGATATTCATTTCATTTCCATATACATTGCAGTGGTGGCAGCGCTACTTGTTTCAAGTTAGCCAACACAACCTAGGTAGCTCAGGGCCGAGACACAAATAACAGGGAGGCTTGTCCAACAAAGGATCTAGTGGGGAAAGGTCCTCCATGCCATAAGTCAAGTAGTAGGTCAGGTTGAGAACATAACTGAAAGGTAATGGATGGATGGATGGAGACAATGACTGATGAAACCAACACTAGCAAGCCAAAGTATGGTGGGAATGACTACCTCTATTCTCCCTAAGGAGGGTTAAAACCAATGAGTATAGATCAAGAACTTCCAGGTCTGAATAAGGACATCAATACATAATAGCAATACATCCAAGTCAATATTTATATGACCTCCAGATCATGACACTAAATGCTAATACATGTCATAAGAATGAGTATAAGAGCAATTATAACCATAACACGAGATATATCAGCCGAGTCATAAATATGCAAATAATCCATCTGAACAAACATCAATCCAATGAGAAAATACCGATACAACTCTGGGCATCAATAACTGCTCTGCAAATGGCTAAAATGACTACATCAGTCCTCAAATCTAAGTGTCCTGAGACTCAGTCATGGCATGGGAGAGTACTATAGTCCATCAATGAAATCATGATCCATCATAAATGCTCATCTCAACATCTCATATGTAGGGGAGCTAGCTGAAAAATGTACTGGAATCTGAAAAATAGTATATGGTAGCCCGGCTACTATATATGTGATAACACCAAGTATTCTTCCATTCGGACCATTATCTCACTAACAACTGAGATGGGTTGGTGAGTCCATCAAATGGACGTCAGGATTGTCTTCCTCAACGGAGTGATAGAGGAGGAGGTATATATTGAGCAGCCAAAGGGGTTTGATGTGGAGAACAGGGAGACGCATGTATGCAGACTGCATCGAGCTCTTTATGGACTCAGGCAGGCACCTTGACCACGGTACTCGAGGATAGACAACTATCTATCAGAGATGGGATTTCAGCGGAGTGAGGTTGACCACAACCTATACATCTTGACATGTGAGGTGCCTCTCATACTAGTCTTATATGTGGATGATCTATTTCTTACAGGAGATGATAGGCTTATTGGAGACTGCAAGTTTAACCTTGCAATAGAGTTTGAGATGAAAGACCTTGGGTTGATGCATTACTTTCTGGGCTTGGAGGTTTGGCAAAGAGATGGATGCTTCTTCAATGGACAGGGGAAGTATGCAGTAGAGATCTTGAAGAGATTCGGGATGGAGGACTGCAAACCTATGGCCATACCTCTAGTTTCCACTTTTAAATAATAAATGAGACATTATTACTCACCCACCTTTTAATTCTCATAGTCACATTTAAAATTTTAATAACTCAAAATCGCTTTTTAAAGTCACTTTATAAACATAAAGTCATTCTCACTTTAAAAGTACTAGGGACCACAACTTTTTAAGTGTTCATGTCCACCCCAAGGCGTCACAAGGTGAACAAACACTTCCTTGGTAATATTTTAACATGCTAGTCCAAGGTCAGGGTCTGAGGAAAGAAGCAAGGTGCAGCAGAGAAAGTAGCAGCCACGTGATAGGCCATTTTCCCAAGACGAGAGCCAGGGATTTTATTCTCAATAAAAATCATTATTTGCTGGTTTTTTCCCAGTAGGGGTTTTCCGAGGTAAATCCGAGTGTCATATGTGTATGATTTCCTGTATTTTTTTTCTATGTAATTAGTTACGATTTCAGTGTGTTTTCAGTTAATTATTGTTGTAAATTATTCGGAATTGAATATCATGTCTGGAATCGAGTAAAAACTAACACATTGCCCTGAAAAATGACAAATTTTTTGCTAAAAGACAACAAAGAAAAGTGTTGTCTTGCCCTAGAAGAGGTTAAAAATATGTAAAACAACTCATTTTATCTGCTGAAAGGACCAAAAAAATGCCAAAGTAGAAGGGTGTTGATGAAATAGAGGGTAGAAACCAGTGTTCCACGGAAACTCGCCCCCCTCGCACCCCACACCCCGGGGGCTTGGGGGCTCCTCCAGAAACGTTTCCTGACGCCCCCCAAAAAAGGAAACTTCCGGAAACGTAACAGGGGGCGCGCCTCTCAAGTTTGACCGTCGCCCCACTTGTGGGGGGTGCCCACACGCCCCTTCCCGAAAAAGGGGGGCTCCCACACGCCCCCCCACGATTTTCCTTTTTTTTTTAATAAAAATTCGAAATTAAAAAAAAAAACAAAAAAAAACATAAATCAAACAAAGCCTACCTTATTTCTTACCCTTCTCTTGTCGTCCTCATTTTTACCTTTTATCCGCTGCCATGACCCACTGTTGGCTACCGCGTGACCGAGTGGAAGCTGCCGTGACAGTGAGTGGAAGCTGCCATGACAGTGCTGCCACATGACCGAGTTGTGTGATGCCCTGAGTTTAGGGCCAAGGCTGGAGTGGAGTGTGCACACTACACTGTGCAAGAGTCGTCCGGCAGAGTGGTGTGCAGATCGCAGAAGCCCGCGGGTATGAGAACACGTGAGTCGTGACCGAATAGAGAAGCCTGAAGGAGCTCGCCGTAGGTTGCAGAAGCAAGGCAGACTCCTGGAGCTCGCCGTAGGTTGCAGAAGGAGCTTGCCGGAGGTTGCAGAGGTAGGTCGCGTGCAAGTTTTTACATGTCTAATAAACCCTCTTAATAAACCCTCTAAAACCCTCTTAAGCTCCTCATAAACCCTCTAATAAACCCTTTTACAGGTCTGCACCTTAGCTGGCCTATCAGACTTTCAGCATTTTTTTTAGCATGAAGGGATAGGCTGATAGCAACTGCTTACAGAGAGGAGAAAGTTTTAACTTAAATATGCATCATTAGCCCATAATGTTAAATTGAGTAGTCTGGAATAGGAGATTGATTTTTTTTCCTTTCACGAAAAATATCAAAGTCCAAGATGTATGCTTGATCTTTCGAAAATTTGACATTCGAGACAAATCTCATTTGTCCTTAACTGGTTTTGAATTCTCAACAGACTTATGAGTCTTGAGTCTTTTATTTTTATTTAATTTATTTGATTTTTGCAGCCTGTAAATTTTTAATTTTTTTAATTTTTTGATTTTCAACCTATAATTTTTATTTTTTTTCATAGTCCTGTAAATTCTAAGTTTTTTTGCAGCGTGTAAATTTTTTTGCAGACTGTAAATTAAATTTTTTTCTAAGCCTGTAAATTAATTAGCATTTAAATTTTAAGTTAATGATTCCTGAAATAAAAAAAAATAAAAATAAAATCTAAATGTTTTGTTGTAGCAGGTTGCCAAAATTGCAAAATTAAACTACACCTAGCAGTTTTGATTTTCAAACCAGCAATATGAGCAATTCTAGCAATGGCTACAATAGTGGCAGCAATGACAGTGACTCTGAATTTCAAACAGGGGGTAACTCTAGTGTTAGATTTGGGACAGAGATTGGAAGTGGGAGTGGGAATCCCTCATCAACCAGGTCAAATCAAAATGAAGGAGAAGGTAATGCCAATCTCAACCCATCAAAATCATTGGCTCATTATGCAAAGGGGACATTTGATCCCAAGAAACCACTTTTGCTATATGCAACACTAGTAGATGTTGCTTCAAGCAACCAGAAAGGAAAGAGAAGTGGTGGTGGATCACGTCATTGGGTATGCAATGTTTGTGGCCATCCTTGGGTTGGGAGTTATAGTCGGATTAGACAACACCTTTTGAGCATTGGTGGCAAAGGGGTTTCTGTGTGTGCAAAGTTAACCTTGTTGCAAAGAAATGAGCTTATGAGGTTGCAAATGGCAGCAGATGCTAAGGGCACATTCTCTAGCCAAAATGTAACATCAACAGAAGATCACAATGCAAGTTCTAAAAGGAAATCTAACCCATCTACTTGTATGCCTCCACCTCCTATTGAGACATCTTCATCAAAAAAGAAGGTTTCTCGTTCTTGTGCTATAGGGCCAACCATTACAAAGATGTATGGCAAGCTTAACCGTGATGATACAGATGATGCCATTGGCAAATTCCTTTTTGCCAATGGCATTCCTTTCCATGTTACTCGTTCTCCTTATTATAAGGAGATGGTTCGTTCTATTGCATCATCGGGACCCTCATATGTGCCCCCAGGTGAGCACAAGGTGAGGACAGTGATTTTAGAGAGGCAGGTGTCCAATATTACTGTGCAGAAAGAGCAGATGAAAGAGGTATGGGTGAGGTCAGGTTGCTCTATTGTTATGGATGGCTGGACAGACATTATCAAACGCCCACTTATTAACATCATAGTTACATGCGTAGATGGGCCATTCTTTCTCAGAGCTATTGATTGTTCTGGAAAACACAAAGATGCAGCTTTTCAATTTGAGCTTCTTCAGGATGCTATAGAGGAGGTTGGGCCTGAGAATGTTGTGCAGGTTGTGACAGATGTAGCAGCAGTGTGCAGATCAGTTGGTTTACTAGTTCAGAGCACGTATAGGCATATATTTTGGACCCCTTGTTGTGTGCATGCTCTCAACAATGCCCTGAAAGACATTGGAAAAATTGATTGGGTAACCACCTTGGTATCAGCTGCAAGGGATGTGCAGATGTTTATCTGCAACCACCACACCTCCTTAGCCATGTATAGGGCTCACTCAAGGAAGGAATTCCTCAAGCCCACAGACACTAGATATGCCAGCTATTTTCTCTTATTGGAGAGGATGTTGGAGATACAGCCAGCATTGCAGGCCATGGTTGTGACTCCAGATTGGAACAGGTGGACAGAGTCCAAGACAAAGGAGGGGAAGAGGATTAAGCTTCAGATATTAGATAATGATTGGTGGGTCGATTGCAGTTATTTGGTCTCATTCTTGCGCCCTATAGTTGAGGTCATTCGCTACACTGACACTAATTCTCCTAGCCTTGGAGAAATCTATGAGACTTTTGACAGCATGTTGGGCAAGGTAAGGGAAGCTATTCGTCAGAAAGAGCCCTCTTTGGAGTTCTACATGAACCAAATTCGACCCATTATTCAGCGTAGGTGGGATCGAATGAACACACCTTTGCACATGGCAGCTTATGCACTAAACCCAAAATGGTACATTTCTAGGCCTGGTAGAATTGCTCCCATTCAGGATCCAGAGATCAAGAAGGGTTTTCAAACTACCATTACAAAGATGTACAGTGAAGAGGAGGGGCAAACACTTTGGAGACAGTGGATTCAGTTTCCAAGACTTAAAGGTCCCTTCAACAAGTCTGATGCCAAGGCAGACCGTAGTGACTTAAGCCAGGATGACCCCATTGGTTGGTGGGACATGCATGGGGATGAGGCTCCAGAGATCAAACATCTTGCTATTCGTTTGTTGTCCCAAATTGCTAGTTCCTCTACAGCTGAGAGGAATTGGTCCACCTATAGCTTCATTCACTCTATCAAGAGGAATAGACTTACCTCTAGGAGAGCTGAGAAGCTAGTTGCAGCGCACAGTACCCTTCGTCTTGCACACAGGAAGACACCAGAGTATCGGATGGGACCTGCTGTACGATGGGATGTGGATCCAGAGGACGAGGCACACATAGACGAGGAGGATGGAGCAGATGAGATGCCACATGGTTTGGTTGGTGTGCCATTGGTTACTCCTGAGAGTGACTCAGATACAGATGATGACATTCCCATTGATGGTCCCGATGCCTTCATGCAGCAGATGGATGCAGAGGACCAATCAATGGAGTTGACTCCTTGATGCTTGTTTTGTTATGATTTCTTTCAGCTACTTTTAGTTATCAGTGTCCATTGTTACTTGTTACTATGTTAGTTAAAGACTAAAGTTTTACTCTTGACTCTAAATATTGATCAATGATCACTAATGACCAAGTCTTTGACTCTTTTCTATGGCTATTTTAAATTTTTGACTCTTTGAGCAATCTTAGTTTAGTAGTTTAGTAATGTCTACTGATGTTTCACTGTTTCGGTCTCTATTTCTGTTTCAAACTTAGTATTGAAATTTTAAAATGCATGCTATATATTAAATCATTGATTCAAGTTTGCAATTAGAATGGCTGAGATTTAATTTTGTAAATAACAAATTTGAAATATGAAGATCAAGGTTGAAAGGACAAATTGTACAATTTGAAAATGTTCATGATGAATCAATAATCAATGAATCATTGAATTGTCACTTGTGTAAGTTTGTAACATGCTTGTTAGATTAATTTACATTGTTAGATTATCATTAAATTGCTAGTTTTTAAATGTTAATTTACATTGTTAGGATTTATCATTTATGATATTTATTATCTAGCATTTATCATTTTTTATAATTTATATATATTTTTATAATTTTTATGACCTCGACGCCCCCCGCCCCTCGCCCCCCTCGAATTTCCCTAAAATTTGGGGGTGGTCTCCACACGCCCCCACCGTGCGTTTCCCTGCTCCCTCGCTCCCGCATCCCGGAAACTTGGGGGAACATTGGTAGAAACCCTAGAAAAATATGCTTTGTCCGTCCCAACTCCCAATAAACATGAAAATCCTACTTTCAGACCTACAACAGCCCTAAAAGCAGGCTGAGAACCCTGGTTTCAGACCTAAAACTAGCCCTTGGGAAACTATTACCAGACACAACTCCAAATCAGCTTTAAAAAAGCGGCTGAATAAGGAAGAGGAAGTTCACACCAGCTCTAAAGCCATGTTGAGATCATAAGAGAGAGAATGATCGAATGGAACCACTAAAAAACCCTAAATCAACATGAATCATAAGCACATCAAATAGAGAAGAGAAGATCAACCCATAAAGAAGAGAAACACAAGATATGGTGCTCATAGTCCAAAGAATAAACCACTGTAAATCAATATGATGAGATGATACAAAAGAGATCTTGAGTTGTATATTTATATACTACTCAAGTTATGTGTCCCTGCAAGAGGCAGTTAAGGGCCCACAAAACAAGGGAACACACCCTAAGAGGGTGACTACGCCAACCTAGTGAAATGTATAAAAAATACAATAAAGAGGGTGCTTAGCCATATATATCCATCCTCTGAATTTTTGAGAAATGATATACTTTGCTACCTAGGTGTAGAAAAGAGAAGCTTATTAGGGTTCAAATCAGCATCTAAATCTATCATAGATGGGCTGAAAGATTCAATGAACATGGACTCTAATCTGGCTAACAAGTGAAAGGTCAGACAAGTGATTAGTGACTTGGCGTAGCCTGCATCAACAATGCTAGATAGCATGTAGTCAGCTTTATCTCTCACTTTGTGGTGGGATCAAAGGTTGATTTTGGCAGTGGAGAAGACAGGGACACGTGGTGCATGTAGAAGACATTAAAATGCGAGTTTCTGGAGCAGAATCAAGAGCTTCTAGCATGTTGACACTCATATTCATCACATTCAGTGACTGATCGAGAATGAGGATTTTGAGCTGCATCACTAAATAACTCATGGGCAAGTTGCAGACATCTTCTTCAATGTACTTGATGCAGGTAAGTTTGTAAGTTTTTGGCACAACCATTTAGGGAGGGTGATAGAGTTAACATAGCGTTTCAGCCAGTTGCACGAGGATCCGTCCCCCACAAAATTTCCGGCGTTTCTTGCGTTCCCGCGTTTCGGGGAAATTGGAACTCCTCGGAAATGTCCCCAATTCATCGGGGACTCTGTTTGGGACATTGGGACTTATGAGTCGTACCCTAAATGTACCCGTCAAAATTGGGGACTTCTCAAGAACGTCCCTTGACCAATCAGGGACTCCTGGATGTCCCTCAACTTACACAATTAAAATTTAAAAAAAAAATTTAAATTTTTAATTAAAAACCTAACATAAACCTCCCCCTATTCCTCTAACCCGCAACCCCCTCCCATTCTCTCTACTCTATCCTACTTTCCTAAACTACACTCCAACTCATTGCACCCGCATAACCCTATGGTCTACCCATCACTCCAACACTCTAGCACCTACATAACCCTCTGCTCTATGGTTCTACCCATCACTCTGCGCACCGCTACTTGCTAGGTCAGCTCCCGTCTATAGTCTTGTGCATGACTCCCCTATCTATGGCTCCCCTTCCTACAATCCCACGTGCGTCCCTATCAACTTGAAGAGCACAGCTCACGGCCCCCTCTAGAGTCTCTGGCTCTAGGCACATGCTCAAAGTTTGAGTTCATGGCTCAACACAGGCTCACACACACAATGAATTTGCCCCCTCTCAACCACAACACGCTGCAGAGCACAGGTATTTCATATTCGATATCTTACATTTTTTTTTTTGGATAAAAATCTCAGCACATGCTATTATAGTTTTATAAAAATATATTTTTGTATTTACAAATATCAAATTACAAATATAAATTTATTTGTTATTTAAATTTCGAAATGATTCATCATTAATGTATACAATGTTGTAAATTTTTGTTACTGTTTTGACTTTCAAGTTTTAAGTTAATGTTTAATAGTTAACTTAGAAGTTAGAAGTTAGAAGTTAGAACTATTAAAAGTTTTTAGTTTTAGATCTTAGGCATGTATCTTAAGTCTTTACTATTTCGTTTTGACAATGGACAATGATGATTGGACAATACTTTATATGTCCTTCTGTAATTTGAATTTTATAATTAGTTCTACTTTTTATTTCAATGTATATATATATATATATAATCGTCGTCCCCTGAAAAATTGAGGGTGCGCTCTAGCCGTCCCAGAAACTCATCTCCGCGTCCCCCAGTCCTTGAGGCCAGTGCAACATAGGAACTTAAATGATATTGATTACGTCTCATTGGGCATAATGCAGTCAATCACAAGCCACATTAATAAAGGAGGTTAAAATATGTGCTGTGTCAATTAAGCTTTAATTGTGTACACATAATTGTCCCTCTTATGAAACAAGGTTTTTGTATCTAATTTTCATATTGAATAGTACAAATCTCTCTCCCCACCTCTCTCCCTCTCCCTATGCAACTCTATATTACATGTGTGTGCAAGTGCATATTTTTATAAGCTAAAGGGCTGATAGAGTGCTCTTATTTAAATATCATTGTATCTCTTGCCTGAAAACATCATACATGAGAGTTTGAAACCCAACATTTCCCTGGAAAAATATTAAAAAGTCCAGCATAAAAATAACCTCTATAAGATGATATAAACAGTCACAAACAGGATGAACCAGAAGTATAAAAGTTTGAAAGGTAAAAATAATAATCTGCTTTCTACTGTCAATTTGTAATACCTGTAGTACACCAAGCCACCGTATATGTACTAAGTCAACTCCATAACTCAAATTATCAAGTCCATGAAAGTAACCACCTGAAACCCCAAAACAATACCAGATAATAGATAAAACTGGTCATTTAAGTGCTTCCCTCAGATAGAAATTGAACCACAGATTTTCAGGTAATTTTTTATATTGATTGAAAATTCACGAGTCCAAAAGAAACAAACATAAAAATGTTATCAATCCCAATAACGAATCCTAAAAATCTAAGAACAGTATTGGAATATGCAAATAATATATAATGAAAATATGCATTTAAGGACTTTCTAACTAACAACAAAAAAATCTTCAAAGAACTGCAAGTATTTAATAACTCTGGCTTAAAGGATATCATTTATAATTTGTGTATAATGCATAGAACAAATTTTATGAATTCCCAATAGGTATTTTATAGGGCAGAAATATGTTTGGACAAAGTAGATAAACTTTACTCATTTGGAAAACAATATAAAATTTAAAGCATTGACAAGTTTTCTCATAACAAGGTATATAATAGAGGGGTCGCAGAAGCAGGGGGGGATCATCCCTGATCCCAGAGGAACCCAGGTACTAACTTATGCATGGGTTATTGGAGTAGCAGCTAATAATCAAGCAGAACTTTCATCCCTCTACCAAGGACTAGTACTCAGCTCGGAAATGGGAATTAAACATATCATTGAACAATCCTCTTGAATACTCACTTGGCCAGGCTAACCCAGAGAACTCACCTGATCACAACAACCTTCGACAATATCTCATACTTCCAAGTCCTATGACGTCAAAATAAGAACAGTGATGGGAAAGCCAACAAAGCAAAGCCTCAACATTGGAATATTAAAAAAATGGGGGATTATTGACAAGTACCCCCTATCAATGAGAGTAAATTCTAGCACGACTATGGAAATGACACCAACCCAATATGGCACACAAACTAATCATGGTGCAATCCCTTGCACACACAGCATCAAGTGTCAATAGCAGCATAAGTCACACAAACCTAAGCTCATTCCTGGAAAACAGTCGCAACATCACTCATAACTCTGGTTCTTTTATGCCCTCCATCATGGACAGAGCCCAAGCATGTGGGAGATCTATCTCCAGTCGTGTCGTGATTCAAAGAACTTGTCCCTCACCCGAAGCAATGATCATTTCCAACCTCAGGCCTGCAGACCATTGCTGTAATGTCCTTTTCTGAATGATCACTCCATGGGATGATTTATTAGCCTATTTAGTTCCTGTAAGCTATAGTCGACAAAAAAGGGAATTAATAAATGTCACTGGGGCAAAAAGTCACATTATAAGATGATATTGAGTAATTAATTCATAAAGGTAAAAGTGACCCAAAAGGGTAAATTGAGCTTAAAAGAGGAAATCGACCTCTCTCTCTCATTCATCCATGACATTTTCATTTTCAAAAAAGCATTTGGAAAGCTCTTGTGGCTTTTGGCTCTTGGGCGAAAACCCTAAGAAAACATTGGTTTTGTTGGTGAGACTGTCCACCCTAATTGATTTGGAGAGGGAAGATCACTCCGATCTTGCCATTGTGCTTCATTGTCGTGGAGGAGGAACAAGGGTACCAGCAGATTTGTGAAGTTTGGGTTGAGTTTCAGTGATTTCTTGATGGCGCACTAGTTGTGAGGATAGATCAAGTTCTGAGACAGACTTTTCTTACCCTTGAAAAGAGCACAGTTAGCAAGTTCATCCTCAACTCTTGTATCTACTGTTAAATACTGTTGCCAAGAAAGGCAACTTATAATGTGGCCAAGTCATTCATTGAAGAGGGCGCTGCCTTGAAAACAGTTCATGGGTACTGGAGGAAGGGCGTACTGGACACAGCATTAGAGGCATCCTTAAGCAGTTCGTGGGGTTTCAGGGCTTGAGGAAGGGCGCACTCAGCAATTGGAAGAGGGCACAGTCACTGTGGGAAGTTAGAGCACCATCACTGTTGTCTAGTGCTCACAAAAGGGACCGAGACAAAGAGCTGTGTAAATGCCTTGCTTCCACTTGTTGCCAGCACCAACATTCAGTCAATTCGTGGCTTGAAAAAGAGGTGTGTACAGTGCAAAAGGAATGGCAAACACACTCAGTCACCTACAGCCAACTGAAATCAATTTGTGGCATCTGAAGGCATTAAAAAGGGAAGAATTTCACTGTACAAAGGCAGCTGTCACACACAGTAACCTACGGGTCTGCCATATGCTTAAAATCTGATTTATTTATTTCCTTGTACTGCTGTACAGTTATTAAGTAGTTGCTGGGCATCAAATGCAACCAAAAGACAACTTTATTGTGCCTGTTCCCTTGCTCCCTGAAATCTTAAAACTACTAAGTGGATCAGCAGTTAAGGGAAACTTACATGGGAACTGTAGTGTAACAGTTTTATGAAAGTCTTGAGCCAAATACACACTGATTATATCAGCAAAAGCAGTGAGGGGCATCATAGTGGTAATTTAGCATTGTTACCAAACTGTTTGACGAAAGACTCCAACCAAATACACAAACAGTTAACTCTAAATCAGCCCAGATCTAATTGGGGGCATTACAATTGCATTGCTGAAAGGAACATTAAAGTGAAGAGGAGCCCTGCTGACCCCTGTTTTGTCGCGTCTTCACAGCACACAGGAGTAGATTGTCGTTTAGGTTAATAGAGCATCACCACTCAAACCAATGCACAATCTGTGAGATTTCAGAGCTGCACCAAGGAATCAAACGTTGTGACCCTCACAATGAGGACAGGAGCTACAAGAATGTCACGGGATGCTTGTTTGGAAATTAGACAAGTGGAGGAAGAATTGGCAACAAGGATATGAAGAGGAGCAGCACTACTGGAACCAACAAATAGAGGAACTTGAAGCACAAATAGATTCAATGAAGATAAAGCAGCAGAGGAATGAGAATGTAGTAGGCAACACAAGCACCAGACTGGGCAATTCCAAAGAGAAGTATAAGGACTTGTTGGAGTTGAAAGAGCAGCTCGACCAAAACAAGAAAACAACCAAGGAGATGGACTCATCATACTCCCCTCCCATCCACTTAGCTGGTATCTACAGCTTAGAGATGGATAAGTTCAAGGAAGAAGAAACTATCCAGCAAGCAACCAAAAATAAATTAGAAGAAGCCCAGCTTTCAAAGACAGGATGTACAACATTGGCCTACTATGGAAAAGCTCATCTTTAAATATGGTTTATTATGTTGTAAATTTTTATTTCTAGCAAGCAAATATGTAAGGCAGTACACCTACCATTTTGAAACTAGTTCAAGCAAGGAGAAGAAAATTCTGAGAGGCAGAATAGACACTGGGCAATCAGAAATATGTGACTCCAATTTTGTATTACCATGCCGGATGATTCAGCCCAATGTTATCAGAACCAGACCGGTCATCGAACCGGCAGAGCACAAAATGTGAACCGGACCGAAAACCTGACTGGAACCGGAAAAAAACTGGGAAAAAAACGGGTAGACTAAAAAACACATAAAATATTCATATTTTGTAAAAAAACATATATTTTCATGTGCATACATATGAATCCAAACCATTAGTACACAAATATGCAAAGTTCCTCATATATATAGCAAGTACAGGTGCAAATAACCAAAATAGCACCGAATGCAATACATCAACAAAGAGGCTCTAAATGGCACCTACAATCCAAAAAATAAGCATAGTACTACTAGTAATGAATAACTATAAATTGATAACATGAAAACTAGGGCCTAATCATCCTCATCCTCATCGTCACCCTCGTCTTCATCATCATCCTCATCCTCATAATCCTCAATCGGAGTGGGATTTTGAGCCCCACTAGATTCCCCTGGTCCTAATGGTAAAACCTCTGGAAGTGGGTCCAAATCCAACCAAGAAAGGTCTTCATTCTCAAAGGCTCGTCCCTGAGACTCCACAACCCACTCTGATGATGGATCAAAGTCATCCAAGGTTATGTTGCCTGATGTTGGGGTCTTGTTCAACAACTGGTTACGCCTCAGCCTAAGATTGTACTGAACATAGACCATATCATTCAACTGTTTCTGTTCCAAACGGTTTCGCTTCTTGGTGTGTATATGCTCAAAAACGCTCCAATTGCGTTCACATTCAGAAGCCCTACATGGCTGGCTCAAAATCCGATCTGCAAACTTTCACAACTCAGGGCATAGCCCACCAAATTGTCCTCACCAATAGGCTGCAAAAAGAGTTGAATGCAAACAAGTTTCAACAAATGACTGAAAACTTTCAATAACATTATATATAATATTATAATTTGAAAACTTTGAAATTTCTTACCAGGTGGATCCTTGGATCTGCCTTGTATGGCCATACTCAAGCAAAAGCTACCCATACTCTCATTGAATTGCAACAGTTTACTACGTATCTCATCTTGTGTCTTGGGGCCAGGAACCATGCGCTCAATGCATTTATACAACCCATCTTTTACCTCCCCATCATCATCTGCTTCAAAGTCTTTTGTATAGTGGTACCTTCAAAAGTTCAAAGTTTAAGAGACCAGCAATATTCATTAGTTTACTATGTTTGAAACTTTGAAGTTGAACCTAAAAGGTTGAAATTATAACAAATCTTATAATTGTGAATTTGACTTTTAAAATTTCTTACCTTGGGTTTAAGTAGTAGCCTACTGCATGCAAAGGATGGTGGAGTTGTATGTTCCATCTTTCATCAATGATTTACCAAATAGGAAAATACTTCCGCCTTTTGTCACCATATCTTGTCTTTATTGCTTCTTTGGCTTGATCCATGGCCTCATAAATAAAACCCATGGAAGGTTTATCACCATCCACCATTCGTAGCACTTTCACAAGAGGCTCACTAAACAAAACAATCTCTTCTGCTTTTTTCCAAAATGTCTTTTCAAACACTTTGTCAGCTACCTCTTTCCCTTCAGCCCTTTTACTCCACTAAGATTCATTTTACTCATCACAAAAAAACATTTTCCTCAGGTTGGCTTTTTTATCAACAATGGATTGCAACGAAAGAAAGTTTGTTGCAAATCGTGTAATCGTCGATCTAGCTAGCTCTTTACCCCCAGTGTTCTTCCTCATTAGGCCCAAAACTCATGAGTGGTTGTAGATGTACCTGGTTTTTTATTTTGCATGCTCCACACACTTCTTCGCCCATTCAATTTTGCCAATATCCTCAAGCATGAGGTCTAAACAATGTGCTACACATGGTGTCCACCAAATGGTGGGGTGTTTTTCCTCTAACATCCTTCCCGCTACAACATAGCTAGAGGCATTGTCATTGATGATCTGTACAACATTCTGTGCCCCCACCTCCTCCATTACTTCATCCAAAAGACGAAATATTAGTTGTGCATCCTTCACCTGATCAAAGGCATCCACAGATCTAAGAAACATGGTTCCTTTTGGGCAAGCAATCAAGAAATTGAGAATGGTGCGGGATTTTCCATCACTCCATCCATCAGACATTATTGTGCACCCTGTCTTACTCCAAGATTGTTTGAACTCCTTGAGGTATTCATTTATTCTTTGGACTTCATTTCTTAAAAGGGGCCCCCTAATATCATGAAAACTAGGGCCTTTGAAGCCAGGACCATATGAAGCTATAGCATCTATCATAGGTTGATAATAGGAAGAATTAGATGCATTAAAAGGTATGTTTGCATCATACCACCATCTAGCAATGCACTCCCAAGCAGCTTCCTTCTCCATCTTCTTCCATTTAGCATCAACGGTGGGTTGAGTACCAGGGGTGGTGCGGGGAACAAAGAAAGAGTCAAGCCCTCTACCGGTGCCACTACATGGCCTCTTGAAATTGGATGCTCTAGGTCCCACTCTCCCTGTAATAGGAAAACTAGAAGATTCTTCAAAACTAGGCATTTCATTTTGAGGGGTATCATGATCATCACCCTCATAGTCACTATCAAACTCAGCTTGCATGGAACTTCTCTCTATGTATTTTTGAATCTTCTTTGCCTTGGATTTTTCTTCTTGGAAAGCTTCAATACTACTTAGCATCTCTGCTCTCAAATCATCAGATACTTTTGGACATGGCTAAACATTGCCCCGTACATGTGCTAAGTGTTGTTTTATTCTGTGGATACCCCACTAGCAATTTTCTTCCAACAATAATTGCATATTTTTTTCATTGTCATCCAATTGGCAATGATTCCATGCTGCATCCCTCCTACCTTTTGGACTGTTAGAATTCCATATGCTAAGCTAGATTATCAGCATGTAATTTCAATTTCATAAAAGCATATAGACAGGATCACTGAAAGAAATAGTATCACAAGAAAAACACAGATTTATCCTGGGAAAACCCTAATGGGAAAAACCCAGCAAAAGCTTCCTCAATATAGATGCCCCAAAAGATAAAAGGTAAAACCCAAAACTGATCCTCCTCCTTCTCCAACTACAGCTCTTTCTCTCTCTCTTATGCGCTACACAAGTAAGTGTGTGTGTCTCAAATGAGAGGCGCCTCACTCTATTTATATTCTTTCGTTCACTTGACATTTAACCTAGTTATGTAGGATCGAGTAAACTTAACTCAGTTATGTAGGCTCGAGTAGACATAACTGGGCTAACTTAATATAATAATATATTACGGAGGGTACTAATGACCCGACTTGCAACGAAGGGGACTTCCTCATGACTCTTAGTAATTCTCCCGGTAGGAACATCGAGGTACAAAGAAATACAAATGATTCTCCCGATAGGAACATCGGGGACCAATAAAATACATTTAGAATATTCCTCGAAGTTACAATAATTCAACATGGACCCATGGAAAAGTTCAAACAAAAATCTGAAAAAATAAAACCCTAATTTTTATTAATTAATAATAAGAAAAAATTATAAGAGAAGAGGAAAAGAAGGAAGAGTGTTGATAATGGGCATACCTTCAAACTCCTCGCAAAGTTTGAGAAGAAATGGCAGCCAAAGAATAGCGCTGTAGCAACCCAAAGAACAACTTGATAGCAGCCACAAAATCTTTAAAAAAATGCTTGAAGAAGATTCAAAATACCACTACAACTCTACTCCAAAATGGTGGCCCAAGAATTCTCCAAAAGTACCCTGCAAGGAAGTCTTTAACTCTGCCCAGGAACTTCACCAAAAACACCCAACGAACTCAACTCAATAACCCTCCAAAACTGCCAAAGAAACTTTGCTCTCAAGAACTCCAAAAAAATGGAATGAATAGTGTGAAGATAATAGAGGGGAGGGGGTTCTTTAAATAACACCACAATGGGATTAGGGAGGGTTTAGGTGCTTAGGATTAGGGTTCTTTTTCTTTTTCTTTTTTAATTTGAAATCCATGGGCCCATTTGCAGCTGCCGTAAGGAGTTGTACAGACCGGCCGATTTCGTACAGAACCAGTCAAAACTAGTCGGTTTGGAGTTTTTTGGCCGGTTTCGTACGGAACTGGCCGGTTTTTGTGCAGTCTGATTCAATCTGGTAGTCCAAAGGGTTCAGGCCCCGGATCGAACTAGGAGACCCTGTAAACCGGTTGGATCAGTCGGTTTTGCCTGAACCAAACCGGTTCCGATAACACTGGTTCAGCCACAACCCAATTATAATACAAATATCCATTTCTGTTTAAAAAACAAACAAGGTATATAATAGTAAATACACATACCTGACATTAAATAATTGAGCCATCTCTTTACTTATTTATGATCAACAAGAAAAAAATTGTCACAAACTGATTCATTTTTTAATAAAGAATAGTTTAACGAGAGAAGACGGAGCCAAAGCAATAGGCTTTGCTGCTTTAACTGTAGTTGAGAGCATAGATGAAATAATCTCCAATTAATCAAATTAATCCCAATGCAATCAACTAAACAATTATTTCTTTGAACACTACAAGGGTGCCAAAGACTTCTCCTTACTATTGCCTAGTTAATCTCTAGAATATACAAATAATATATAATGAAAATCAAAATATGCATCTCACCAACAAAAAAACAATCTTATAAGAACTGCAATGTTTAATAGCTCCAGCCTAAACCATATTGTTTATAGTTTTTTATAATTCATGAAACAATTTTTTTTATTTCCAAATAGATGTTTTTAGGGAAGAAATAAGTTCAGGCAAACAAGATATACTTTACTCGTTAATAATCAAATATAAAATTTAAAGCATTGACAAGTCTTCTCATAATAGGAATACCGCAGCCATGAAGTTCGTATGAAAAATCTGAGTGATTTCTCCTTTCAATAGCTAGGTTAGGTTTGTCTCACCACCGAAACTATTCTCCTCCTCCTAGGGTTTCATCCAAGAGAAGCAAAGCCCAAGAGCTCTCAAATTTTGAAAATGCAAAATGTCAAGAATGAATGAGAATGAGATATTCTTCCCTTTTTATATTTACTCTTTCATCCTTGTGACCTTTCTACTTCCCTTGACCTTTTCTCACATTTAAATATTATAAAGTGACTTTTAGTGAGAAAGTGACCCCTTTCACCTTTTATTTTTATATTGTCCCCCTTAGGTCCATTTTCCCAACTTTAAGCATTGGTCTCCCTAGGGCGGATTTGCCCTCCTTGGGCATCCCTACATTTCGTTGGTTTGGTGACTTGGTCCATTTTCCCAACTTTAAGCATTGGTCTCCCTAGGGAGGATTTGCCCTCCTTGGGCATCCCTACATTTCGTTGGTTTGGTGACTTGGATATTGCGTGTTTGTCTTTTAATTGATTTATCTTACATCAAGCATAGATTTGAAGTTCTAGGACAGTCATTAAAGTCTGATAATTTTCAAGCCCATGTTTTTGGTCCTTGAGAAGTTAAATCCCCCCAAGGGCAGATTTTTAATCATCAATACTTGGCACTAATTTCACACAAGATTTTAGCCTAATTACTTAACTATTGAATTCGAATATTTTCACCATTTATTTCAGATCTGATATATGCATGCATCTTTCCAATCTATTTGCAAGATCATCACTCTTTAGTGTATTTTGTGATCTAGGGTCTTTCACCAAGATTGCACCAAGATATCCTCCTTTGACTTCCTTAGCCATCCCATTGTAAGTATCTTGGTCTTTTGTGTCTTTCTGCTAGGAAAGACAAGGGTCTCCCCCTTGGCTCAACTTCTAGCTTGGCCTAAAGCAAAGGGCGCTCTGTCCGGTGTGACAACTACCCTATCTGTAGTGGTCAGGGCACTCTTGGGTCACAACTTTGGTTGCCTTCCCCTCTACCATCCTGGGCAGGATCACCTCAAAGGGGAAACTACAAGGATTGTGATAACAATTACCTAGAATTTGGTGGGTGTTTCCACACATCCCTGTTCCTACATCTCCGCATCTTGGAAGCATGGTCGAACATTGATTTTACTTGGCTTTTCTTTGTTTCTGAGGAGTATCCCTAACACTCCCATAGTCACTGGATGAATGGTTGTACTTTATAGTCCCATTGATCTCTCCTTGGCCATATATGGAGATTAAAAAAAAAATTGTTATCTTATCTTATATGCAATAGAGTCATTTCATTTCATTCCCAAAATAACAACCATTATGGCCAATTAGCATCAAGGCCAAGCAAAGACATGATTACGGCAAAGGGTTTTCAAATGGCTCCAAATCATGACCAATGAGTATGGGGGTCTAAGTGTTACCCATCATCAAGTCAATACAGAGATTAAAGAAGGCAATCAATACCATCACAGGCCTCATCAATGATCATACATCATGAAAGCTTAGGATGGGAGAACAATGGTAGGACACAAAGTAGATAAGCTGAAAGGAGGTGAGGATAACCAATGCTTATGAACTGAGCAAGGCAGCACAGACCAGGCATAAAGACAAATTTGGGATGCTGGAAGAGGGGCTAGGCAACAGAAGATGCCGGGTAGAAAAAGGCAGGCCACAGGCTGAAGAGGGGATGATGTAGAATAAGACAAGGTGCAAAATCCTGAAGGAGGAACAGATGAGGGAGGGATGAAGTAAAGAGAAGATGTCAAAAGGACTATGAAGAAGACCACTAACCTTAAACTAGAAAGAGGGTGGAGGAATGGGCATAAACAGGACCAAAAGTCAGACAACAACTACAAGATAAAGAAAGAGAGGATCTAGTATCTTCCCCAAGGGATCAGAAGGATATGAAAGGGTGCAGGTTCCTCTACTGGAAATGGAATACCACACTAAAGGCTTGCTTGCAGGATTTGGAACCATGATTATTCAACACTTCGAAGCAGCACACTATGAGATAGTGGAGAAGTCATGGTGCATATGGAGGACTTTCTCAGCAGCAGAATGACACCCAATTGAAAACAATGTGGTGAAGCGGAGTGACAAACCAAAACTGAGGGAATAGGCAAAGGGGCAACAGATGGACCCATGTGTTAGATTTTTACAGCTTATTCAATATGATCTAGGATCTTATCTGAGAGAATAACATGCACAGCAATAAACACAAGAGACAAGAGACACAAAGATTTTTCCTTGGGGAAACCATAAAGGAGAAAAACCCCGTAAACTTCTTCAAAATAGTAAGATGATCAAAAGCAGTAATAAGAAGCATTCAGCGGCTATCTATCTCTCCTCCTCTAATTGTCTCTCTCTCTCATACGCACTTCAGAGTGTGTGAGGTGTATATAAATGAAGGAGAGTGCCTCCCTATTTATACCCTTTCAAGTCACTGACCAAATATAACATTCGAACCTACATGTCATCTCACATGGGGCCCACTTCTCCTAGAAAGACTATAAGTACATATTACATGATGTTACATAGGGGACTATTGCCCCAACTTACAACGAAGGTTGTACCTCAAGTTATAGACACAATTTAGACATCCCGTAGAGGGGTAACACACATCCCCAATGGGGGTACAACAACATACAATGATAATATACATCATAATATCTTCTGAAGTTACAAATACATCAACACTCCCTCTTAACTAGGAAGGTATTCTCTCTCTACACAGTCATCAACACATTTGGTCAGGTCTTCATCGCATCGTCATCATCACAGAATCATAGAGTCTTCATCATAGTTGTTTCCATCGTCTTCTTATAATTTGATCATCGTATCATTAGAAGTTTCTATAGTGCCAGCCCTTTTTCATGCTAGATGTGGGCCTAGCCTCCATGTAGGTCTTAAAATCATCAAGCAGGTATAGCTCAAGACTTATTGCCTTACAAAACCCGAAGGATCTCCCAAAACTGATTATATGCCTTTGCAAAACCTGAAGGAGCATCCGAGGACTGATTATATGCCTCTGCAAAACCTGAAGGAGCATCCGAGGACTGATTATATGCCTCTGCAAAACCTGAAGGATCTTCCAAGACTAATTATATGCCTCTGCAAAACTTGAAGGATCTCCCAGGACTGATTATATGCCTCTGCAAAACCTAAAGGAGCATCCTAGGACTGATTATATGCCTCTACAAAACCTAAAGGAGCATCTCAGAACTGATTATATGCCTCTGCAAAACCTAAAGGATCTCCCAGGACTGATTATATGCCTCTGCAAAACCTGAAGGAGCATCCCAGGACTGATTATATGCCTCTACAAAACCTAAATCCCCTACTATTGTCTCGCCATCTTTAGATCATCTCATCGTCACTCGAAGCACAGCCCAGATAAACACATCTCGACCACAGCCCTTACATCTGCACCATGGGAGGACACACCTACCACCATGTGAGAATGACTCGTGCATCTGTGTCTTCCGAACCAATCACCTCCCCTTGGGAGGAACCTCGATCTGAAGTACACCAAGCTTCTCTCTGAAGTATTCAAACTTCACTCTAGCCAATGGCTTGGTTAACACATCGGCTATCTACTCGTCCATCGCAACGTACTAGAGCTTCATTGCTCCTTTCTACACCATATCCCTGATATAGTGGTACTTGATCTCAATGTGCTTCAACTTGTCATAAAACACTGGGTTCTCGAACAACTTCACACAACTCTGGTTGTCACAGAAGATACAAGTCGCCTCTAACTGGAGATCAAACAAATCAAACAGTAGCTTCTTAAGCCATACTGCCTCGCAACTAGCTGAACAAGCTGCGACATATTCTGCTTTGGTTGTACTCAGTGCCACGCAGGACTGCTTCCTGCTAAACTAAGAGATCACACCTGATCCCATACTGAAGAAGCACCCCGAAGTGCTCTTCCTATCTAAGGCACTGCCAGCCCAGTCCGAATCAACATAACATTGTAGGTTAACCTTTTGATTCGCGTCATGTTTGAGCCCATAATCAATTATACCCTTCAGGTACCTCAATATATGCTTTGCAGCAACCAGGTGAACTTGTCTTGGATCCGTCACGAACTAGCTCAAGGTGTTCACAGCAAAGCATATGTCTAGTCTCATGTTCGTCAGGTACATCAAAGATCCAATCATCTGACGATATATCGTGGCATCAACTGACTTTGATGAAGCATTACAAAGTAGCTTCAAGTTCGATGCCATGGGTGTGGCTATTGCCATGCAGTCCATCATCCCAAATCTCTTTAGGATCTCTATTGTATACTTCCCTTGATCAAAGAAGACTCCATCTTCACTCTGCCACACCTCCATACCTAGAAAATAATGCACCATGCCCAAGTCCTTCATCTCGAACTCAACATCAAGCTTCCTCTTTGTATCTTTAATCAACCCATCCTCACCTGTCACAAATAGGTCATCTACATACAGTAGGAGTATCACTAGGTTTCCTTCCTCAACCTTGTAGTAAAGGTTGGAGTCCGCTTTACTCTTGGTAAAGCCCAAACTAGTCAGGAAGTTGTCCATTCTGTCATACCATGTCCTGGGCACCTGCTTCAATCCGTACAAGGCTTTCTTTGATTTGCACACATGAGTCTGTCTGTCATGTGTCTCAAATCCGAGTGGTTGCTCCACATACACTTCCTCTTCCACTACACCATTCAAGAATGTTGTCTTGAAATCCATCTGGTGTATCTTCCATTTCATCACTGCAGCCAGAGCAAGTATTGTTCTGATGGAAGTGTATCTGGATACAGGTGCAAAAGTGTCCTCATAATATATCCCTTCCTTCTAGGAGAATCCACGTGCCACAAATCTTGCTTTATATTTCTCTATGCTATCATCAGCAGCATACTTGATCTTGTAGATCCACTTAGAAGTCACAACAGACTTCCCTTCTGGTCTTGGGACCACATCCCAGACATCATTCTTCATGATCGACTGCTACTCCATGATTATGGCATCCTTCCATTCTTTCTTTTCTGTCGCTTCTTCACAGTTGGAAGGTTCCTTGTCAATGATGTCGCACAGCGAGGCTACATAACTGGAGTATGGCCTAGGTCTCTTGCTTTCTCTGTGCATTCCTTCTAGAGCGCCATATCTCTCTACATCTAGGATATCCTCTCGTACCTATATCGGCTTCCTCTTGTGAGAATTCTTCTCATGGGGTGGATCTACAGGTTCCTGAGGTTCTTCAATTTCTCGATCTTCTTCTAGAGTTGCTTCATTCATTGTTGTATCTTGGATCCTGGGTACTTCTAGTTCTTCAATGTCTTCAATAGGTAGTTTTCTGGATTTGTTGTATGCTGTGTCTTCGTCAAATGTCACGTCCCTGCTGATATCGATATTCTTGTAACCTGGAAAGTATATTCTGTAAGCCTTCAAGTTTTCACTATATGCCCCTCTTTCCTGAAGAGTCTAACTTCGTTCTTTTCTCCTTTGGAATGTGTATGTACACTGGGCAGCCAAATATCCTGAGATGGTTGACATCTGGTTTCTAGCAGGAGAAAGTTTCTTCTGGTGTCTTGTTGTCCAGTACTCTTGGTGGAGTACAATTATGTACATACATGGTTGTTCTTGCAGCTTCTGACCATAGATGCATGGGAAGATCCTGATCATGGAGCATTGCCCTTGTTGCTTCCATAATCGTTCTATTCTTCCTTTCTGCAACTCCATTTTGTTGTGGATTGTATGGAGTGGTCAACTCCCTCTTAATCCCTGACTCTCTGCATAATTCCTTGAATTCTTCTTATGTGAATTCTCCGCCATTGTCTGATCAAAAGATCTTGATTTTATTTTCTGTGTGATTCTCCACCAAGGCTTTGAATTCCCTAAATTTGTTGAATACTCCATCTTTGCTCTTCAAGAAGTACATCCAGGTCTTCCTAGAAAAATCATCAATGAAAAAAACATAGTACACATACCCACTCAATGAACTGGATGACATTGGACCACATACATCAAAGTGGATGACTTCCAAGATTCCTTTTGCTTTGCTCTCGCTACTTGGAAATGTCTTCTTTATGTTCTTTCCCTTCGCACATCCTTTGCAGATGCCTTCATGCTTTGTCTGGATTTCAGGAAGATTGTTGACTACTTGGCTTGCAAGTGATAGTGCTCTGTAGTGCACATGTGCAAGCCTTCTATGCCATAATTCACTCGGGTCCATGGAGTCATGGACCAAGGTCTGTTCAAGTTAGCCATTCAGTTTGTATAAGCCGCCCTCTTGCTCTCCAATCATTACTGCACCATCTATGGTCTTTCCTTTTGGCCACATAAGAACTTGGCCATCAACAAATGCAATCCTCATACCTTTTGCATCCAATACAAATATGAAGAGAAGATTCTTCTTGAGTCCTCGTACATATAGAACATCCTTCATCTTCAAAGATTTTCCAAAGTTTAGCTTGTAAGAGGCTTCACCACTTCCTTTTATAGGGTATTGGTAGTCATCCCAAAGTTTCACCTTGTGAAGTGACTCATGTTCAGATAGATTCACAAAGGATTCTTTACATCCCGTCATATGTTTGGAAGCCCCACTATCTACAAGCCAATCGTTGCTTTCATGTGAAACAATACTTGTGAGAGCTGAAATCAGATTATATCTCTATCGCTTGAAGAATCTTCGTTGTCTCCTCTAGTTCTCTTCCTGGGAGGTTCATCATCCTCTACAGTGTGAGCATGATGTCTCTTCTTATTGATCTTCTTCATTTTGTTCTTACGACAATCTCTGGAAAAATGTCCCTTCTCATCACAAGTATAGCATCTAACATTAGATAGATCTCTTCTGGGTCTTCTAGAATTATCCCTTTGATACTGGTGGTGATGTTTGTCCTTCTTGTGATGAGAGTGCTCCATTTTGTTATTCTTGGTGTGTGTTGTGAGAACTTGATCTTCATTTCCCATCTTTTCTTCTCGAGCTATGATTCGAACTTCTTCTTGTGAGCATTCCTCCCACAGCCTACCGAAAGTGATTAACTTATTTCTAGCACAAATTCCCTGAATAAAGGAGTCCCATGAGCTAGGGAGACCATTCAAGGTAGTCATCACAACTTCTCCATTCTCTATTCTTCTCCCACAGCTTCAAGTTGTTCCTTGATTTGAGAGACCCTTGTAAAGTATGACTGTATGGTCTCTGCATTCTAGATCTTCACATTCCTCAACTGATTTCGCAAAGTCATCTTCTGATTTATATTCTTTCCTTCAAATAGCTTGGTCATGGAACCAAACATCTCTTTAGGTGTCTTCAAGGAAGACACGTGTAGTATAATCCTCTTGGCCTTGACCAAGTTCTTCTTTTGTAAGGCTTTACCCTCATCTCCCTCTGGAACTGGAACCTCTTCATTTATGTAGGTGTCCAATTCATTCTCTTCAAGGACTAGTGAAATCTTATACTTCCATGCTCGAAAGTTATCAGCTCCTTCAAGCTTATCCTCAAGCTTGGTGTGGTGAGACATCTTTAATGAGAAACTCAAATGGAAATACAAAAGATTTAGATCTTACCACTTTGAGATGCCCAGACAGGATCTGGAGCTGGTCTTCTGCAGTGCTGACTTTTTGGTTCGGGGTCAAATTAGGGTTTGACTTTCCCGAAGTTTTACCCAACCAAAAATTTCGATCCCGGTCTCTAAATTTCGATTTTGAGGAGGAGAACAATCTTATGCTGGGTCCACTCTAAAATTCCACTTCTGTAAAAGCCCTAATTTCTCATAGTAGTGACAGGCCAAAAACTGAAAATGCCTGAAATCAGATTCTGCTTCGACAAGAAGATGCGCCCTTCAAAGGAGAGTTAGTCTAGCCTCCTTTCCTTGATGATCTGTGGTGAGAGACCTAAAAGTTAAGAATCCCTAGCTTCTACAACTGCACTATGCCTTCTTCTAATTTTGGCTTTGATACCATGTTAGATTTTTACAGTTTATTCAATATGATCAGGATCTTATCTAAGAGAATAACATACACAACAATAAACACAAGAGACGAGACACAAAGATTTTTCCTCGACGAAACCATAAAGGAGAAAAAACCGTAAACTTCTTCAAAATAGTAGGATAATCAAAAGCAGTAATAAGAAGTATTCAGCGGCTATCTATCTCTCCTCCTCTGATTGTCTCTCTCTCTCATACACACTTGACAGTGTGTGAGGTGTATATAAATGAGGGAGAGTGCCTCCCTATTTATAGCCTTTTAAGTCACTGACCAAATATAACATTCGAGCCTACATGTCATCTCACATGGGGCCCACTTCTCCTAGAGAAACTACAAGTACATATTACATGATGTTAGATAGGGAACTATTTGGTGCAGGTCGGATCAACCACAACCAACCCAACCAGCACTTACAGGATCTGGTCGCTCCTACACTTAGCAGGATTATCAAATTTAACCTTCGGCCAAATTCAGCTCTAAAATTACCTCCCCGCAATTTCCTTTCTGCAGCAACTTTTTCGCAACAGGCTTTCCGCATGCGGGTTGTGGGATGCGGGATGCGGGATGTCAACTTTCCAAGTTGTTCCCCTACAACTTGTCTCCCGCAATTTTTCTTCCACAATTTTTTTTTAACCGTCAGATCTTTGCAGCCTTCTCCATGACCGTTGATCTACTCTTTGATCTGAATCTCACAGATCTTTGTAGATCCATTATCGCCCTCGCAACTTCCATTGCGGATCTCTCCTGGACCATCAGATCTTCTTCTACAAATTCAATTCCCGTCGTCCATTCTCGGCAAGAATCGTTAATAGAAGACAATATGTGTTCTACGCTGATTGATCAGAGGATCGATCAATCCAGCCTTCGATCTTCACGATTCATTAGCCTAACACTTCTATGCATGCATCTACAACCTATTTCAACTATTCAAGCAACAATTTAACGCGTGAATGAAAAATTTCACAGAAATACACAGATGTTTAGAAAATCGTCGAAGTCGGCTCTGCACGGATACACAGTTCAAACAGCACATGCATATAGGCTAACAACACTGCAAACACACAGCTAATCCTTCTATTAAGCAATAGAACAAACACATGACTCGGCTCTCCTTCTTCAATCTTTTCAAAATATTTACAAGTGGGACCAGACGCAGGTCTGACCTACTCTCTGCAAATCGGAATTCTCACGCTGAAGAACAGAACCCCTCACACTTCTCTAACTTGCCTATTTAAGCTAAATTGTTACCTCCCCCACTGAGTGTTCCTGCAACTGAAAACAAACCACTACAAAGCATGATGAAACGTCCCTATCACAAAAACAACTTGTGGCTTGATCTCCTCGCAGGGAGTCATGATCCGCCATCATTCCTATCAGCACTAACAAACTATGACTTAGCAAAACAACCAAAAAATATGCCACGGCATGTGACCAACTCATCACATTGCCAGCATGCCACGATGCTCCTGCATCAGACTCGCAAGGGTGAAAAAATTATGAACCCCTGTTCATTAGATCAGCTACAGTGAAACCCTTGGCTTCCAACTCTGCTGTGCTCATCCAAGTAGAATCCTCTGTTGGTCGCTTCTTCCATTTGACCAAATACTCCAGATAGTCCTTCCTTGTACTCTTTACCACTTTAGTGTCCAGAACGGCCTCAACTTCCAATGGTTGTGCCACAGGCGTCTGCCTCACCCATTGGAGGTCTTCTGTAGGATCTTCACCTTTTGCAAAGGGTCTAGTATCACCTGCTACATAAGGATATAGATCCGCAACATTAAAGATAGGTGAAATACCCACTCTGATAGGCATCTCTAACTCATAAGCATTTGCTGAGAATTTTTTGAGTATCCTGCAGGGTCCAATCTTCATCTTCAGCTTGTTATACTCTCCTTTGGAAATCTTTCTCTCTTTAGATACGCTAAGACCAAATCTCCTACTTCATAGTTCTTCTCTTTCTTTTGAAATCTGCTCTGGCCTTGTAACTGGTGTTACTCTGTTGTAACCTTGCTTTCACTTGCTCCTGTAGTTCACTAATCCTCGTTGCAAACTCTTCTCCATCAGCACTCCTTTTCTCCAATTGACCTAAGTCACGAAGTTCACACACTCCTCTTGGATACATTCCATACAGAATTTGAAATGGACTCATCCCTGTACTTCTGTTTGGTGAATCATTATAGGAAAACGCAGCTTGAGCTAATACTTTGTCCCACTGCTTTGGACTCTCTCCAATCAGACTTCTCAACAGGTTCCCCAAACTCCTATTAACTACTTTTGTCTTTCCATCAGACTATGGGTGATATGTTGAAATGAAGTCCAGTATGGTACCCAACTTCTTCCACTAGGTCCTCCATAAATGACCTGTGAACTTCACATCTCTGTCTGATACAAGGCTTCTAGGTAAACCATGTAGCTTCACAACTTCATTGAAAAACAAGTTAGCAATGTGTGTAGCATCACTAGTCTTGTAGCATGGAATGAAATGTGCCATCTTAGTGAATCTATCAACAACTACGAAAAAAGAATCATGTCCCCTCTGAGTTCTTGGTAAACCCAGAATGAAGTCCATACTCACAGAATCCCAAGCCCTAGTTGGAATAGGAAATGGTGTATACAACCCTGTGTTCTGGCTTCTTCCTTTAGCATGCCGGCATACTCTGCATCTGCTTACAAACTTCTCAACTTCAAACCTCATCCTTGGCCAAAAATAGAAATGACCTAACTGTCCAAAGGTTTTATCACTTCCAAAGTGACCTGCCATACCTCCATTGTGTTTTTCTTGTATCAAGTTCTCTCTCATGGAACACTTTGGTATACTTAGTTTACTGTTTCTAAAGAGTAAACCATCTTGTAGCATATACTCCATCCATGGCTCTCTGTCCACCTCCACTGGATTCTTACAAGCCCTGTAAACCTCCTGGAAATCAATGTCAATCTCATACAAATCCCTTAAATGCTCAAATCCCAAGACTTGGATCTGATTCTCTTGCATAATCAGCAATCTCCTACTTAAGGCATCAGCTACTCTGTTTGACTGTCCACATTTGTGCTTCAACACAAAGGTAAATCTCTGTAAGAACTCAACCCACTTGACATGTTTCAGGTTCAACTTAGGTTGTTGCATAATGCACTGCAGTGCATGGTTATCAGAATATAACACAAATTCTCTAGGCATCAAATAATGTCTCCAATGCTTCATTGCTTGAACAATAGCATAAAACTCCTTGTCATAAGATGAATACTTCTGCTTTGCATCATTCAGCTTCTCACCGAAATACACTATAGGCCTTTCCTCCTGACTGAGTGCAGCTCCGATTGCTACTCCACTGGCATCACACTTTACTTGGAAAGGGTGTTTGAAGTCTGGTAACTTCAATACTGGTTGTTCAGTGATCTTCTTCTTCAAGAACTGAAAAACTTCTTTCAGCCTCTGCTGTCCATTGAAATGGTTGTCTATCCTTCTTAATTGTCTCAACAATAGATGCACAAATACCACTGAAATTCTTTATAAATTTCCTATAAAAACTTGCCAATCCATGAAAACTTCTTACCTCAAATATGTTCCTAGGTGGAGGCTAATCAATGATTGCTTGCACCTTTTCTAGATCCATCTTCAACCCATCTCTTGAGATAACAAAACCTAAATATACTAGCTCTGGCTTCATAAATGTACACTTCTTCATATTTACCAACAACGTTTCCTGTTGCAGCCTCTCTAAAACATATCTCAGATGCTTCAGATGCTCTTCTTCTGTTTGGCTGAAAACTAAAATGTCATCAAGGTAAACTATCACAAACTTACCTATGAAATCTCTCAAGACTTCATTCATCAATCTCATAAAAGTGCTTGGTGCGTTGAACAATCCAAATGGCATGACCAACCACTCATACAACCCATCATTTGTCTTGAAGGTTGTCTTCCACTCATCTCCTTCTCTGATTCTGATCTAATGATACCCACTCTTCAAATCCAGTTTTGAAAAGCGCGTTGCCCCACTTAGGCAATCCATCATTGTATCCATCCTTGGTAATGGAAACCTATATCTGATAGTAATCGTGTTAATTGCTCTGGAGTCAGTACACATCCTCCACTCACCATCCTTCTTTGGTGTCAGTACAGTTGGTACTACACATGGACTCGGACTCTTCTGGACCAATCCTTTGTCCAACAATCCTTGGACCTATCTCCGCACTCTTCATTCTCTTGAGGTGTCAACCTATACACTGCCTTGTTTGGTAAACTGGCTCCTGGAATAAAATCAATTTGATGGCTTATATCCCTCCTTGGTGGTAACTCATTGGGTAAATCATCCGCCACGATGTCACTAAACTCACGCAACATCTCCTGAATATCCTCAGGTAGATCTGTCACGTTAGTCTTCATTGTCACTGTTCTCAGTTTGCATACCACAGCATAGTTCAACTCTTCCTTCTCAATCTGTTGCAAATATTCTTTTCCTGACAACATCAAGACTTTGGGTGCTGACTGTCCTGTTGTACCACCTTCTTGTAAAGGGTGAAGTACATGTCTTATCCCATTCTGCTCAAAACTATGACAGTTACTCCTACCATCATGAATCACTTTCTTATCAAATTGCCACGATCTTCCTAACAGTATATGACAAACATCCATGGGCATAACATCGCACAGAATCTTGTCCTTATATGGACCTATTTGGAAATCTTCTTCACACTGCTCACTTACCAAGAGTTGATGTCTTTTATGTAACAAAGATACTTTGTATGCAACAGGATGCTTAGTCCTCTTTAAACTCGACTTCTCCACCATCTCTATAGAAACAAGATTGTCAGTGCTCCCATTGTCAATCACCGTCTTACAGCACTTCCCTTGGACTTTACACGTGGTCCTGAATAAAGATTTTCTTTGAGCAGGGTTTTCCTGCGCCTTCTCAAGTTTCAACAAGACCTTATTCATCATCAAAGCCTCTCTTGTCTCTGGCAAAACTTCTGCCACTGTCAACTGTTCTTGTTGCTGCTCATTCTGAGCTACATAGGCTCCTCTCTGTCCTACGTCTTCCTTCCCTGGACATTCAAATGATCTATGCCCCAACTGGTTGCATTTGTAGCACCTATAGACAGTTCCTCTGCCTCTTTCTCTACCTCTACCTCCTTGGTAAGGTCCTCTTCTGCTAGAGTCGCCTCCTCTACCATGCTGCTCTTACTAGTTAGAGTTACTGGACTCTCCCCTCTGTGCTCCAAATCTTCCTCTTCCAGCTGCTTGTCCTCTTCCTCTGGTTGAAGCTCGACCTCTATTGAAGCTTTGCTTCCTCGCTATCTTTTCTTCTACCCTTAAGGCACACTGATACGCCTCCTCCATTGTTCTAGGTGATATCATGCTGATCTCTTTTTGGATATCCATCCTTAGACCATTAACATATCTAGCAGTCTTTTCTGCTGACTCTTCCACATATCCTGCCCTTAGGTTTACTTTGTAGAACTCTTCAGTGTACTCTCATTGTTAACAATCTTTTTCTAAGGTTCTGTACCTGTCTATACAGAATTAGCTGGTAATCTTTGGGCAAGAACTTAGCCCTCATCTTTGCTACCATCCTATCCCAGCTCTTTATCAATGACTTATTCTTCCTCCTTCTTTCTGCTTGCACACTATCCCACCACAAGGATGCATGCCCTTTCAACCTTGTCACGGCCAATCTGACTCTCTTGTCTTATTTAATCTCATCGTACTCAAAGTACTTATCCAACTCACCGATCCAGTCAATGAGATGCTCAGCAATGAGACTTCCATCATAGGTAGACAACTCAAGTTTCGGCCTTGATGTTGCTCCTAGAATTGATCTGAAATACCTTAGCTCAGGTGTTTGTTGCATAGGTGTAGCTTCTTCTCTTTGCTCTTCATCCTCAAGTTCACTTACATCCCCTGCTTCTGGGTCTCTTCATCTGTTTGTCTCCATGGCTTCCAGACGTGCTCGTAGCTCTCTCATTTCCTCCATAACTTATGCGTTCACCGCTGGTCGACCTCTGTCACGACCTCTTGCTCTGCCTACAGGTGCAGCCATCCTCTTGCACTAAGCCTCTGCAATAACAATTCTCTTTCACACTGCTACAACTTACCTCACCAAGCCCCTTCTCTGTACTTGGTCTTTTGGTAACGTTGGTCCTCTATCTAGAACCTCTTGAGCACTCTTATTTGCTCCTTCCAAGCTTCTACTGCTACACTTCTCTCTCACACGAGCTTCTCCTCACTCTGATACCAAAATTGGTGCAGGTCGGATCAACCACAACCAACCCAACCAGCACTTACAGGATTTGGTCGCTCCTACACTTAGCAGGATTACCATATTTAACCTTCGGCCAAATTCGGCTCTAAAAGTACCTCCCCGCAATTCCTTCCCACAACAACTTTTCCGCAACAGGCTTTCCGCATGCAGGTTGCGGGATGCAGGATGCGAGATGTCAACTTTCCAAGTTGTTCCCCCGCAGCTTGTCTCCCGCAATTTTTTTTTCAGCCGTCAGATCTTTGTGGCCTTCTCCAGGACTGTCGATCTACTCTTTGATGTGGATCTCACAAATCTTTGTAGATCCGTTATCGCCCTCGCAACTTTCCTTGCAGATCTCTCTTGGACCGTCAGATCTTCTTCTGCGGATTCAATCCCCGCCATCCATTCTCGGCAAGACTCGTTAATGGAAGACAATATGTGTTCTACGCTGATTGATCAGAGGATCGATCAATCCAGCCTTCGATCTTCACGATTCATTAGCCTAACACTTCTATGCATGCATCTACGGCCTATTTCAACTATTCAAGCAACAATTTAACGCGTGAATCAACAATTTCACAGAAATACACAGATGTTCAGAAAACCGCCGAAGTCAGCTCTGCACGGATACACAGTTCAAACAGCACATGCATATAGGCTAACAACACTGCAAACACACAGCTAATCCTTCTATTAAGCAATAGAACAAACACACAACTCGGCCCTCCTTCTTCAGTCTTTTCAAAATATTTACAAGTGGGACCAGACGCAGGTCTAACCTACTCTCTACAAATCGGAATTCTCACGCTGAAGAACAAAACCCCTCACATTTCTCTAACCTGCCTATTTAAGTTAAACTGTTACCTTCCCCACCGAGTGGTCCTACAACCGAAAACAAACCATTACAAAGCATGATGAAACGTCCCTATCACAAAAACAACTTGCGGCTTGATCTCCTCACAGGGAGTCATGATCCGCCATCATTCCTATCGGCACTAACAAACTATGACTTAGCAAAAAACCAAAAAATATGCCACAGCATGTGACCAACTCATCACATTGCTGACATGCCACAATGCTCCTGCATCACTATTGCCCCGACTTACAACAAAGTTTGTACCTCAAGGTATAGACACAATTTAGACATCCCATAAAGGGGTAACACACATCCCCAATAGGGGTACAACAACATACAATGAGAATATACATCAAAGTATCTTCCGAAGTTACAAATACATCAACACCATGAAGAAAGAGGCAGGCTGTTGAAGCAGGGCAATGCAGCAAAGTAGGTCAAAGACAATGAAGAGTTAGGAATCTATAGTTTGATGTTTAAATTTACAGGGTGAACCTTCCATTGCATTGTGTCCTTTAACATACCGGTCAGTAAATACATAATAGGTATGGCAATGCTATCAAACGTATAGGCAGTCACAGTTTTTCTCTGGACTCAGGAGGCTAGAAACATTTGTTCAAGGGGTGACAATTTATCTCCCAACTAAGTCTATAGCCAGAGAAAATATAGGGTACTTAAAAATTAAGATTAAAATGGCCTAGCAACAAACAGTTTAGAGGGAGGAGATCTGCTCTCCTCATTTTTTGTCAGTATTTTTAATACAAATCATTGAAAGCTTAGTTACCAGAAAAAGAGACTACGCCCAAGAAGAATACCTTGTAGTATGATACCCAAAATAAAAATCTTAATAGTCCTTAAAATCGCCTTCTGAGTTGCAACAACTTTATCAGATACATTCTGCACATTGAAGTGTTAGAAATCAGAGCTGATATTGGTGACAAAACCAGCCACACACAAGCGTAACAAAAATTGCAAAAACTAGCAAAAGTTTTATAACATAAAGCACAACAACAACATAGTTTATAGCGTATACACAATTGCATCAAAATCATGCTTAATCATTTTATTTCAAATATTTTGATAGTGTAAAACAGTGGAACTTTAAGCTCACAAACATGTAGTGAAAATATAAATACAAGTTCAAACCAGCTCATATATTTTCAACCACTTTTTCATTAATTTCAACCTCTATGTTAGCTGAAAAATTGCCGTATGACAAATAAGACCCTAGGCAGGAACAGGTTGCTAGCTTCTACTTGGCATAGATTCTACATCCTGTAACGGTAGATAAATCAGAAGCACCGGAAATGGGTAGCACCCATAACACATGTTCTTATTGGAAAGCTTGCCATGTTTTCTTCCTGAAGGCTCTCATATTTTAATTAAAATGTCTTCATTTCCTTTTTCATGAAATTTTACCAAGTGGAAAAGATACCTTCCACAAGCAATATGGATATTACTCATAACTAGATCATAGATGTCTGGCGCAAGGTATAACAGTTCTACATGCAGTTTTACTTATTTAAATCGAAAATTGAACTGGAGATGCATTGCATAACTGATTATGAGAGAATACAGTTGTGCCATCTTGCACACTTAGTTGATAATGGTCTGCCAAGAACAGCATATGCCATCTTTGGCCTGCATGGAATGAAGCAACTTTTTAGGTAACCATTTCATCGGTGTCCTTTTTTGAATTATTTACTCAAGTTTATTTATAAATAATTATAATAATAATGCTAAAGTTAACATACAAATAAATATCAAGAGTACAAATGCAAATCAAACCAGACCCTTGATATACATTTAAGATAATCCTAGTTTAAAGTAAAAGCAATCCATGGGTCAAGTGATAGATAAGATTATCGACCATAGAAACTCTGGCGTAGTTATAAATTAACAACCTTCAATTTCTAACAGAGAACAAACTTCTTTGCTGCTGTACTTTATGGCAGAAATAACTCTGGATTTTTGCAGAGTTGGAAAGAGACTAACAAGGAATCAACATTACACAACTTAGAAAAGGTATCACACATGGCCCTAAGGGATGGAACTAGCAAGATCACTGCATAACTTCCACAATCATGTCTTTCAGCTGAATGTGAATGGGGAGAGAAAAGCTCTACTGTGCAGACTAGGATGGTGTTTTCTTTAAAAAAAAAACAGTACCTGCAATAATTAAAAAGTACCCATTTCAAAGGACAAAACCCAACAATGCATTAAGAAATACATCAAACTTCAATATTTAAAGGAAAACCTTTATGCCATACTTTGTTTGCCCAGCTAATACTTCAAACTTCAGGTTTCTCTGGTGACTGGTAGTAGCCTCCTGGTCATGAAAAGAAGAATGTTTCTAGAATAAAGCCACAACAATGACAACATAAAGGGCATCCAAAGGTAATCTACCTGCTTACTTGCTTGAAGTCGAGGAGACTTCCCTTCAATATATAATAATCATACTCTTGCTGTAATTGACAGGTTTTGTCTCTGACAACAAAATGTATAATGGACCGGCATGAGACAGTCATAGATACGGGCTTCCTCCATATGAGGAAGTAAATAATGTCATTAGTTAGTGACAAGAAAATGCCCCAGTGATTTTTGAGTATAAAACACAATTGATTTAAGTTTCTATTTAAGTGGAAGTATTACACCCATAGCATCATGCTTCCTCTCCTGCAGTAAGGGGTGGAGATAGAAAGATCACTGCATAACTTCAACAAATGTCTTCCAGATCGACATGAATGAAGGGAGAAAAGCTGTATTGTGCATACTAGGATGGTATTTGATTCAAAAAATAATACCTGCAAAAATTGCCAAGTACCCATTTCTAAGGAAGAAACTCAAAAATACATCAAACTTCAAAGTTCAATGTTCATAGGAAAACATTTTTTGTCGTATTTTGTTTACCCAACTAATACTTCTAAATTCCAGGTCTTTCTGGTAGTAGACTATTCTGATTATGAAAAGATGAATGTTTCTTGAATGAAACCATAACCAATGTCAACATAAAGGGTCTTCTAAGATAATCTACCAGCCTACTTTCTTAAAGTCAATGAAACTACCCTTAAGTTAAAAAGTAATCCTACTCTTGCTGTAACCAACAGGTCTTATCTCTGACAAGTGACAACAAAATCCATAATTGAGTCATGAGACTGTCATAGACATGCGCTTCCTCCATATGAGGAAGTAAATAATAATAATGTAGTTAGTTAATGATAAGAGAAGGCCCCAAAGACAGAAGGTGTAAGACACATTTGATTTTCTATTTAAGTGGAAGTAATGCACCCTGTTGTCACATATATAGTAGCCGGACTACCATATTCTATTTTTCAGATACAGTACATTTTTCAGCCAGATCTCTTACATATGAGATGCTGAGATGAGCAGTTATGTTGGATCATTATTTCACTTGTGGACTATTGTACTCTCCCATGTCAGGACTGAGTCTCAGGACACTCAGATTTGAGGACTGATGTAGTCATTTAGTCATTTACAGAGTAGTTATTGATGCCCAGATTTATATCAGTACTTTCTCATTGGACAGATGATGGTTCAGATGGATTATATGCATGATTATGACTCAGCTTTTATTATATTGTGTTATGGTTATCATTGCTCTTATACTCATCTTTGTGACATGTATTAACATGTAGTGTCTTGATCTGGCGGTCATAATTATATGGACTTGGATTGTATTTGTATTATATATTGATGTCCCTACTTAGACTTGGAAGTTCTTGATCTATACTCATTGATTTTACCCTCCTTAGGGAGAATAGAGGTAGTCATTCCCACCATTGTTTTGGCTTGCTAGTGTTGGCTTCATCCTTCACTGTCTCCACCCATCCATTTCCTTCCAGTTTTGTTTTTAACCCGACTTATTACTTGACTTATGGCATGGAGGACATTTTCCCGCTAGAACCTTTGTTGGACAAAACTCCCTGTTTATAGTGTGTCTTGGCTCTGAGTTGGTGACAGAACTTGCCTTTGGTGAGTTGGATCGTATGCCTAAATCATTTTAGTCGGTTGTCCCAATGTTTGGCACTGTGCAGAACTCCCCCTGGTCACTTGAGATATTGTTGGCTAAAATTGAAAGCTCATGTACTACTTGTATTGGAAAATGTTTTATATGCGCCCATGGAAAATGAAAATGCTAAAAAATGTGTTTCTTAACATATGTGAAAAAGGGCAAGAGCAATGAAATGCTAAAACACTCCTCGAAGGGTATAAGAAAAAGGCCCAAAAAGGCAATGGTTAAATATATGCTATATCCAAATATTGCTGACCTTGTAAATTTGAAAATGTCCTGGATGAAAGCTACAATTAGTTGTGCTTTTAAGCACTGGTGAAGTCCCCAAAAGGACATATAGGCCAAAAGGCCATGAAAATAAAATTGATGATCCTAATGAAACTGGATCAAACTTGATGTAGACATGATGCCTAAGTTGAATACGCACTCTCTAAACAACTCAACCATTTGTGAGGCACTGCCATTCCCTGTGTTGTTGTTTGTCCAGCATTGGTTATAGTGAATATTCCCCTTCCATATCCAAAGTGTCGTGACGTTAAGTAGGAAGTCATCCTATGCCCTAGCCTTGTCAATTTTATCCTTCACCCTTCACTAACAAATTGACTACAACTATGAAGTGAGTATAGTCCTGAAATTCTAGTCTGAGTAATAATAAATAAAGCCCTATATATGTATTTGGTTGATGTACGGCCAATGAAATGATTGCTACTTGTTGTGATTGTTGCTTAAATGATTTGTAGACCATGTCTTAGCCTTGTAGCACTTGCAGTAGATGGATGATAGTCTGAGTTATATTATTGGTATCTGGTCATTTACAGGTGATTATATTGTCTATTAGATGTTGTTGATGATCAGGAAGAGACCTGGAAAGGGTATGAGTATACACCCTAGATGGATTTGGACTCTCTGAGTCTAATGAGACAGTTTATTTTCAGTTCCGGGCACTTGCAGAGATGATCAGGCTCATTTTAGCTTTCTGATGCAGTTTTGCTTCACAAGATGATGTGTCTGAGCAGGGAGATGTTTCATTTGGATCTCCTAGAGCGTTGTATGGGCATAGGGGGTACAGCCACTTGATTGTACCATAGTACCCCCATCCCAGAGAGCCTGGTGGGCTCAGTTTGACAACGCAGGCACCCTAGGAGGTTGTTTTGGCAGGTTCACATTTTCCGAGGCATATTAAAAAATAATTAAATGGCTATTGAAAAAATCGATTTGGGCTACTGAGGCAAGGAAATGACATGGGATGAGTCATGATGATGAGAGTGATGTCCTCCACACCTTCTCCAGCAGTTGCAGCACCTGATTGGGCCCACACCTATTTTTTGGGCATTTTTATATTATTTTCTGGAGCTTTTGGGAGGCTCATGATTTCCTCAAGGAGGCGCAAAGTCAAAAAATTAAAATATTATATTATTTTATTGTGCGATGGGGCACCCAGAGGGAGTTAGTTAACACTCCATGGACCCATCATGTGCTTCATTTATTACTTGTTGAGTGGGGTACCCTCTGTATGGGTGATTTAGTCCACTTTGGTACTTTATAGTTATATTGATCCATGTATTGTATGTTGAGCTCCTCTCAACAATTGATTAGAACATTTTATCTTTTAATCTTAGCCACTCATTTTGAAAGTGGTTAGGATTTTGGTTCTCTCGTTTCTATTTAAAAGAGAGAGCTTCTCATTTGTAAAGAGGTCTTTGGCTCTTGGATCTGATTAATAGAAATATTTTTTGTGGATATTTTCTGGATCTGCTTTGCATCTGGTGTTCTTCGATGGTGATTGAAAAATCTTTTGCTTCCTAGCATTCAGAATATTTTGTGAGATCTATACTCTTTTTTTGGGATCTTTGTCTTGTCTACAGGAGGGCGACTTCATCTTGGGCGTTTTTACAAGGGGACCTCAACTCACTTGGACTGGTTTCGTCTGTGACAGGAGGTTTTCATTAGTTTCATTGTGATCTATGATTGCATCTTGATACTTTTCTGTAGATCTTGCTTTTCTTTCATGATACGGCAAATCTGGTATTGTTGACGTTTGCTTGTGCAGGAGAGAGGGCGCATTGGTCACTTGGAGCACAACGTTGGTCTTAGAAATCACTCATATCTTCCAGAATTGATCAGGATGGCGGGGATCATCATCAACAAGCATCTACAAGCATTTCCACGTAAAATCTAACAGGTAAGTCTCTTCTCTTTCAGATCTCAATCCATTGTAACTTTTTTTCTTCAATTTTCTGAAAAAACTCCTAAATAATAAAAATCCAAAAAATATTTAATCAGGGAACGACTTGATCTTTGAGCAAACCATTTCTGGGTTTTGTAGATCGGGCATCCCCCTCACTGAATCATCCTCAACGCTGCCCTAATTCTGACTGGTTTGCCCTAGATCTGACTTTTTGACTGCTTAAACGCTAGCACTCCACTAAAAAATTGACTTTTTCCAAAGTTGACTTTTTCCGAAAAATAATTACATGGGTGTGTAGATCAGGTCTTCCTCATTCCAGAACACCCCCAACAATGAGCTAGTTCCTGCCAGATTGCCCTAGATCTGAAAAACTGACTTTCAACCTCCTAGCCTCCTTCATCAGATTTTGATTTTTCCAGATCTGATTTTTCCTAAAATTTTCTTACTTGGGTTTGTAGATCGGGTCATCCTGATCTCATTTCCACTCCAACACTGAGCTGATAGTCCCCTGGTGGCTCTAGATCTACAGATCTACCTCTCCAAACCCTAGCGCTAGCCCTCCTTCTGTTGATTTCCCTGTAACTTGAATCTTCCAGGCCAAATCATTTTCTGGGTCCATAGATCAGGGCATATCCCAGGTGGGTTCAATGAAACGCTATGCTGATACTGACTCCATTACCCAAGGATGAACAGGCACTGATCTCCAAGCATAGAGCTAGCCTTTCCTGACCTCTTTCCCCCGAAAGTTGACCATTCCTTGATAACTCAGGTTACCTGATACTTTCATATCTTTCACTAAGTCTATCTCCTTGGTACTAGACAATCCCAACTCTGTCCTTGCTCACCCTGTCACAATTACGTTTCCCAAGATAGTGGTCATCTTCATCAGTTGCTAGTACCTCAACCCTAGATCTAGTATCTTTCCCCATAAGTCACTTTGGATCAACCCTCATATGACTGAAGCCCTCATCCAAAGCCCAAGTCCATTTACCACTATCCATAGATCTAGAGTTTCTGATTACCTTACACCTTACGTACCTCAAGCCATAATTGATCTGATCTAGTGTTTAGGTTTGATCTCTCATGTCGGTAGTAGATCTGGGTCTCCCCCGTTGTTGTCTTGGACTTAGACAACATAAAGTGAAGACTGCCCTAATTGGCGTGACAACCATCCATTTGGGAGTCTAGGCAATCTTGGTTCCACCTCCTTTGTTGCTTGCCCCTCTACCATCCATCCTGGATCCACCTCACACAGGCAACTACAAGGTTGGTGATAACACACCCAAAGTATTTTGATCATTTTAGGTGATTTTGTATCATTCTATCAAGAACATATTTCAATATTTTCAATTTATTGTCAATGTGTGATGATGATCCACCATTTGACATCTTATGCATCTTATATATTAGTTGTGTTTTCAAATTTATGTATCAACGTGTTTATTTGATGTTGGTGTTACTTTAGATGTTAAAAAAATTGAAAAAAATGGTTGTTTTTGTATTTTTTGAGGTTTTACGACATTTGTCGATATTTTCGTCGATGTTGCCGATAAGTTGCATTCCGGACCTTTGGCGATATATTTGCCAACACAATATATGTAACTTTGGTTTACACCAATAAACCGAACAACAGTAGCACGTGTCAACACATAAGAGGTGTGTTATGAGGTACCTTTCCCTTGATCCCGGTAGTAATAGTTTCCTTTGTTTAACTTTTTCTTTTTCTCTCTCTTCTTTTAGCACAAGACTAATGTATTGGAAGATACTAGCCCTGGTTTTACACCTTTCAAATACCAGTGATGACAAGGCCTTGGCTCCATTGCCAACGAGCATCCATAGCCCCAAAAGAGTTGCTACAGTAAAGCATTTGTATGCAATACAGCATAGCCCTGCTGCCAACAAGCATCCATAGACTTGACACAGAGTACATATTATTCCAACTGTTAACCATTATATAACAATACCATGGGGAATTTTTTATCTTAGGAGTAGGCATTGCTCACTTGTAGCTCTTATTATTAACAGCCAGCCACGCAGACCATACTCGAAAGCTTTTTGTACTGAGGATTCTACATCAATCCCTTAGACACAGATATGTAATAGTAAAGCACAGATGGTGATGGACCCACAAAGGGGGAGAACAAGAGTAGATCAATCAACTTCAAACCAATGGAATGCGAACACAAGATGGAGCAATATGGATGAAATGATAAAGGCTAAAACATGGAACCAAAGAGAGGGGAATAGTCCTTAGAAATACCAAATTAATAGTCATCTTGGTGTATGATATGTCATTAAATCAAGAACCCTTCACTCTCGTTCACCTATGCAGGGTATTGTTGTCAAATATATAGTAGTTGGGCTCATTTTATTCCTGAGCAGTACTGAGCAGTTCTTTGAGCCAATCCTTTACTATGAGATCAACAAATGATGACCCACCAATTGATGATCTCCCACTTTCAGCAAATCCAGAGCATCCAGATTGACCAGTTTTATGCCATGACTAAGCCTCATGACCCCAGATTCGATGACTGGGTTAGCCATTATTTTTCATGACCCATAGCAAAGATTATTACAGTGCCCATGATATGAAGCAGCAGCAGTTGTTTCAGTGATCCTCAGATTTGTTTCAAACTCAGTGCAGGTATATGACCCAAGTGATATTATGGTTTTGTGCATATGGACTTTGATGTTGCTATGTTGTCTATTTTAGCAGTGAGACTTAGTTGATAATGGTTGTATGTTGGCAATACTTTATTTTGGATTTACTTAGAATCTAAAGTATAAATGATTTAGTTGTTATGTCCAAGATATTTCTATGTATACTCATTGGCCTTGCCCTACTTGTAGTATGGATTTGCTCATTTCCCTTTAGGGACGCAGCTTGCTAATCTTGGCACCATCTTCACTCTCTTTGGCCATCCGTTGCCTTCCCTTATTGTTGATTAACCTTGACTTGTATCTTGACTAGTGACATCTAGGATTTCTCCCACCTTCACCTCTATGTTGGAATAGATCTCCATGTCTATATTGTGTCTCGATGTTGGTTTATGTGATGCTTGTCATAGGGATGGTCTACCTCTAGGTCTTGAATACAAGTAGTCTTACAAAGAGTGTCTTTAGACACTAAGGCATCGGAGCTTAAAGTTATTCTAAATGGATGCCCTGCCAACAAAACAAAAGTGTCTTTAAACACTGTTGCAAATAAAGTATAAATGTTATAGAATAGTCAATTGCCAAAGGATGAGCACTCATCCATCATATGATGTAAGGCTCATTTGCCCCAACAAGGGCAACAAAGCAAGGCAAACCCGTCAGGGCTATGGATGTTCGCTGGCAGCGGGGCTAGGCCTCAATCATTTTCTGAAGCCCAAAATGATGCAGGAGCATTAGCTCTCGAACCAAAGTTTTAAAGTTTGGTCAAACCCTAAGGTTATGACACTAGCCCAAGGAGGGGTGATTGTAAATCAATTGTAAAATATGTGATTTTGCTATAGCTAGCTAGCATAGTCCTAGAAGATTCTAGATGTGAATAGGTGTCATAACAAATGTGACTCATGTAACTAATTCCTAAGTTCGAGGAATGACTCAAAGGAGTAAAAGGAAATCTGGAAACAGATCCCATGTATATAGCAACCGAATTGAAGAGCCATAGAGAGGATAGGCTTGGAATTCTTTTTTTAGATAGGTTGTTTCACTAATTTAGGATTTTTGATGGCAGATATAGAGGGAGTTCTGTTAATAAGTTAGAGGCTCAAGGAGGTAGAGAAGATGGCCAAGTAAAAGGAAGATCTGGCCATAGGTAGCTGAGAAGAAATCTCAGAAGTAAATCAGCATTTGTTTCTAGTTTGTACAGTTTGGTTCTGTCTGTTACCAACTATTTTGTACCATTGTTGAACCTCCTGTTGAGCCGCCATTTGATGAACATGGTCAATGTTCATATCTAGTGAAGCAGAAGTTCAGAATGTTTTGCCTAGCCAATTTTGGCTAGTCATTTTTATTTTTATGCTGAAATGACCAAGCCCCATGGGGTTTTTGTAATAAAGTGTGCTAGTAGGGGTTTTTGAGTGGCTCGGTCTCCTAAGACGTAATTTTCAACTAAGGTATTCTATGGAGTTTTTTCCCTTGTCAATTATGCTTTGCCTATAGCCGAGTATAATCGATGAGGTTTTCTCGCGCTTCCTCCAAAGCTGGAATGCCCGATTTTGAATTTTGTGCCTTGGGGAGTTATTAGAGTCCAACTAGTAAATATGAACCTACTAGACATTATTGGTATGTTCTATGGTCATTTCCTAAGCCCCGGGATTCTTATTGTCCGAAAAAATTTTACCAGCGACGTTGAGTTTTTTAATTTTTATTTTTTGACTATAGGGAATTAATTAAACCATTTTAACCATGGTTTAATTGAAAATTTTCAATTTGTAATAATAAAGTAGTCCGGGTGGGTTTTTGGCAAATAAACACTTATTTTCTAAGCCAAAACACTTATTTAACCCCTAAACACACTTATCCTAAGTTTCGGACTATTATTTGGCCTTCAAATTAATATTTTCTCAAAAAACCCAAACAATGAGAAATATTAATTAAAATAATAAATTGGAGAAAATCAAAAAATCTCCAAAAAATGCCAAATTGAATAAAATAAAGGGCTAATTAGCTTGGCTTAATTTATCGGAGATGATTCTAATCAGTATCAATCAGTTTCAGATCAAGTATCGAAGTGCAGCAGTTAAACTCTCAATCAAAAATTCACCCTCCTTTAGCTGGCAGTTCAATTTGTTAAGTGTTGTTCATCTATTGGTTGGGTGATAAGACCGAGGGGGATTGAGCCACCTCACCCCCCCTCATTACTCTAGCACTCAGCTACAACTCAGTTCAACTCCGAATCAATGTGTCGAGCTCAGTCAGTCAGGAGTTTCACTCCGATGTTACTCTTAGTCGGGATTTAGGGTTTTAAGCCCTATCTTTCTTTTCTTTTGTATAAATAAGAGTCTCTTCTTCCCATTTGCATATGGAGAAATTGCAAGAGAACTCTGCCAAGATTGTAACCGAGATTTGATAACGGAATAAAGTGACTTTGGACGTCTATGTGTGGGTTATTTGCATGTGGTTTTCACCTTGCGAGATGATATTGTTTCTCAACCTTCTCTTTATTTTAATTAATGTTTGATCAATGTTAGCTCATGAAGGCTATAAATATAGCACAAAAGGATAGTCATTTAAAGTTTTAATTTGATTATCTATGCAATTTTCATTATATATTTGAAGTGGGCAGGAAGTAGTCAGTTATATCAGTGCCTTTCATTATCTATTTTTATTATTACATCCTAGCATTTGATCATTTTATTTGTATTGAGTTGTACTGGTTTCAAGAATTGCCAGGAGAGGAGGGGTTGAAGTTCAACCGGTTTCTCATCAAAGGTTTTTTAATTTCTTACTTTCACCATGCAGGTTCTTCAAAGCACTTAATCTGGCATGAAAAAACATACGGCTAAATAGGGACTCTTCCTTACCTCTATTAATCAAACTTTAAAAATCTTTTCCTTTGGTTGTAAGATCCTCGCGCCCTTCTTCTTCTTCTCTTTCTTTGCCCTCTTATCCATCTCTTCTTTCCCCCTTTTTGGTTTGCTTCTTTTGCCTTCATTTTTTTGTTTTTTTACTCCTCTTTTTACCTCATTGTCTTATTGGCTTTTACCCTGTTTTTCCTTGCTTTTTTGCCCTCTTTTTCTCCACTCTTCGCTGCCCTCTTCCTCTTTTTATTTGTAGCCATACTTGTCTTTGTTTGGCTATCCTGTTTGCCAAAATTTTGCAGCCAACTTTCATCTTGGTTGGCTGCCCTCTTTCATACTTATTTTCAGCCCTTTTGGGCACTTTTTCGGCACCCCTTTTGTCATTTTTCAAGCCTCTTTTGCTCTCTGATTTGCAGCCATATTTCTATCCTACTTAGCTGCTCTGTTTTTTATTTTTGTTACAGCCATCCAACTCTTTTGTTGGCTGCCCTATTTTTCCATCTATTCAGCTTTCCATTTTACTCTTTTCTTTGCATGTTTTTTCCCTAGTTTTGCTTCAAAAAACACTAAATTTTTCATTAAAAAATAGTTATTTTTGCACTCAGATTAGTTTCTTTTTGTCTAACAATAATGGGTGCTTGAGTACTTGTTTGTTTTGTGCAGATATCGAAGAGGAAAAGCGAACCAGAAAGGACTCAAAGATTATAGAAATTGCAAAAAAAAACAAGAAGAAAAACATCAAGCATAGCTTGCATCCTTGTAAAAGCCTTTAAGGCTTATCTATTTAGTTTTCTTTCTTGCTTTCTCTACAAAGGTTAAAATCCCTCTAATTGTAATCATTAATAAAGAGGACTAGTGGGTTAAGCCTCCCACACTTTTTTCTACTTCCCCTATTTGGCGGAAGGGTGTCTTGTCTTTTCATTGCTTAGTTTAGATCTCTTTTAGACTTAGTTTTATCTCCTACTAATTGCTAAATTCAATTTCATTACATGCATGCCATTTACTTCATCATGTTTCTTGCTCTTTGATTAATTATCTTAAAAATAACCTAAAGACTCTTGAACCTGTCATAAGACAAGTCAAGAGCACTCTCTATCGGAGAGCACTTGCATTGCATTCGCATCATAGATTAGATAAGACTCTTAGATCTCACCATAAGGTGGATCAAAAGCACTGTCTGTCGAAGAGCTTGATTTGCTAATAAATTTTGCAACTCATCATCCCCTAAAATTGGAATTTACCATTTTACAGTGTGTATGCTCTACCCGTTCGGGATACCCAAAAGCACTGTAGCTATTTAATTCACAGATTTAATTCCAATTTCACACTTAATAAAATTTACCACCCCACATTGAACGCAATATTCTAAGTGGGGAAATCTATACTGTGGGCGCTGGGTAGCTTTCTTGGTTTCACAGTGGTTGGAAAGTTATCGAACGCCTCGCTCAAACCGGAGGGTCCAGCATGTCTTCGAACAAGGCCACTTAGAATATTTTCGGTAATTCTCCTCGCCTAATTAACAAGATCATTCATAAAACGTACACTAAAACTTGACCAAGTACATTTGCAAAACGATCTCACAAACATCAGAGACTTATATTTTCAGCATCCTGACTCCATTTTAGGCACTGGTCTGTTTATTCTTGCATCATCTTGTTTGGGCCATTTGTCCATTTGTTTAAGTTATTTTATGCGTGGATGCCTTAATATCTGTCTTATCATTCATCTCGTGTTTTGCAAATAGCAACGTGGATTACGTAATTGGTATTTTTCATGTTTATCAAAACTCCTAAACAACACTAATTCTCACTATTCATCTAAGAACACTTTAAAACAAAAAGCCTTAGACAACCTTTTTAGGGACTACCCCCCTTGGCTTCGTTAGGAGTTAGCCTAAACGGAGGAGCTGGGATCAGGTGACAGCACCTGGCTCTTTGCTTGCCTCTAGGGCCACACCTTTCCCGCTTAGGGAAACAGCAACCCAAAAGATTTCTGATGACGGTGTGCATTCGACGGACAACACTGTCAATGGAAGAAGAAAGAGATTTATCATTTTATGTGTATGTATTTATGCATCTTTGTGAATGTGTAAATCTGTGATGAATATTCGTTCGTTTGAAGACGTCATGTTTATTGTATAACCTGAGTAAGAGTTCATATTTATTGTATAACCTGAGTGCAAAGCAATCTTCCTTTGATGGGATTATTGATGGAAAATAGAAAAAAAAAAGACAATCGAAGCATTGAGGGAGAAAAAAACCAGCAGCAAAAATCATGGTAAATAAAGAAGGATTTATAGAGGTAGTGGTTATTTGTTTGTAGAGCCCGAACGTTGTCGGAATAAGGAAACAAAGTAGTCCTACTCTGTGGGTTTTCATGAACCTATTTTGATGTTGAATCTTGTTGGGAATCCAGACAATTGATCATGGTACTCATCAATTGATCTCTGGTGACTTATATCACTTATTTTATTGGTGACTAAGAACAAATCTCTAGAAACGTTGAAAAGTTCATTAGCACAGGAGTTTGTTGGGTTTGATTGAAACTCTCTGCGTCTAGCTACTCATAGTATGTCAACGGTTGATCTCAGTATAATGGTCCATATCGTTGAGGAGGTTGAAGCGTAACCTTTGAATCGAGCTCTTGAGAAGAAGCCCTAGCAAATAACGCCTGGGCGCCTACACAGTTAAAATTAAACACAACTGGAAACGTTGCCAGGTTTGGTTTTCCTCCGTTGGATTGAACAAGGAATGGATACGATTTGGTGTGGAAGATAAATTTATTTTGGAAAAGTCAAACCAAACTACACCGTAGATTAGAGTGGAATCAATGGTGACTGAGTGAGCGATTTGAATTCCATTTTTTTCATATTTGGTTTTGTGCACAATTCAAGTTTTGATTTCATGGACTTATTGCTTGCCTGGTCGCCATCATTTTTGGTATCAGAGCAGTAAAGGTTCTTTGGGAAGAACAAAGGAGAACTCTGCAGGAAATATTTGTGGATAGTGACTTGTGAAGAATTCACAACAAAAGAAATTGCAGACAACAAAATGGTTTTAGCCAGACAAGATTGAGGAAGTTTGGTAAGTGATTATGGTATTGCCATTTGATTGTGTAAGATAATATGCATGTGTTCTTGGCAGGAAATAGTTGAAAGGGAAGAATTATGATGGTGAATCATAGCTTGGAGGATGTGAAGGAGAAGAGCAAGCAAAGCTCTTAAAGAAGGGAAAAGATTCAGGAATTTCAGCTAGCAGGATTGAAAAAGTTGCAGCAGTGTTCTAGCTAAAGCAGATACTGGTAAGAAGTAAGGTAAGAAGTAAGAGTCAAGGATTTCAATATTCATTGGCTTTCATATGAAGAGTTAACTTGCCTGCAGGTGAAAGCAAGAGAAGATTGTGAATGAACCAAGACAGTAGAGTGTATTGCTGGAGAAGGGAGGCTAACTATAGTTCTCCAAAGAAGGTGAGTGGTTGTAAGGCAGCACCCTATCAGCTTTGAAAGCTCAAGAGCAGAAGTGCTCAAGGGAAGGTTCTGTGTGAAGAGCCAAGAAGAAGCAAAGTCACCAAGAGATGACTTGGGGCTGAGAACAAGTGTTGTAATTGTCTCAAAGATAGAAGAGGTTGTTTGCAGCTCACAAGGTGGAACAGAATGAATTCACAGAGGAAAGAAGAGATGACCATTGATGGTTATCTTAGAGGTTCAAGGAGGAGTCACAATCAGAAGAGAGAAACCAGTAGAGATGCCAGTAGAGGACCAAGCATGACAAGGTTTGGAGTGATATCTACAGACAAGTTGTTGAAGTCAGCTTGTAGTGATGGATTAGTTGTAGTCCATGATGAACAAAGAGGAGCTCATGGGAGGAAGAAGACTGTGGGTGTTGATAATTACAGTGAAGGTTCAAAAAAGGGCCATTGAAGATCAAGTCAAGAAAAGCTTGATAGGGAGTTGGCTGAAATTAAAGTGCAGTTGGAAGTAATGAGAAGGTTTGTACAGAGAACTATGGAGGACCAAAGGTATGGCTAGGCTCTTCAGACGAAAAGAATCAAGTGGATTCAGTTACAAAGGAGACTCAACTATGATACAAGAGTTCAGTTGGAAGAAGAACTCAGAGGAGCTGAGTTGCAACAGAGAATGTGTGTTGAGGAAGAGGTTTATTTATGTGAACCTGAACAAGGATCTGTTCTTGGTGAGAGGAGTGATGAAGATGAAGACATGAGATTAGATGATGGTTTCATGGATCCTTCCAAGGATGAAAACTAGTTGGAAGAGCTGATGTTTGAGACCACAAAAGAGTCCTTTAAGCCTTATGATTTTGAAACTAACAAATGGTGTATGTCTGCAGGTTTTACAGGCTCGAATTATGCTGAACAGTCACTTAGAACTGTCACACAAGTAAAGGAGAAGATGGCTGGTTGTGGCTATGAAGATTGCTCAGATACGAGGAAAGAAAGACGGTCTCTTGATACTGTCATAAAGCCAAGAAAGGATATGATTACTCATGTTCATATGAGGAACATAGAGAAGGACTACAGTCAGGTGAAGAAGGATGTTCAGCTGAAGGACATTCAGAACATAAGTCAGAAAAAGAAGAATAAAGAGCTTGCTGAGATCAGAGAAAGACTCAGTAAACTAGAGAAATTGATTCAGGAAAGTACTGAACATGAACATTATGGATGGGTGATGAAAAGATAGAGAGTGCAATGGTTTGCATTGCAGCAGAGGTGGAGACTATAGTCATTAGTCTTGAAAAAGGACAGAGAGCTCAAGAAAGCTGAACTAGAGCAAAGAATAATAAGGCAGAAAGTCTATTCATGTGAACATGAATCAGAAAGTTTTCTTGGGAAAACTGATGAAGAGGATATAGAGTTCAAGAAGAACTTAATGATGTGTTTTGATAATGGAAGTCATCTAATAGGACTGATGGTGAGATCATCTATGAGAGATCCTAGAATCACGTGATTTTAAAACTAATGTTTTGTATGTGAATGTAGGGAATACTGAAGCAGGACAACTATCTCATGTTGTCATAGAAGATGAGAAAAGCAAAGCACATGCTTTTCAAGAGAGGAGAGAATATTTTTATAACCCTGTGAGAAAGGAAAAGGAACAGTTGCTGAATACTGTTGTGGAAGACTCTGTGAATATTGGACAGTCATGGAAAGCTGAAGCCAAAGAAGAGCAGCTACTGAGTGTTGCTGTGGGTGATCATCAATTACTGAAGGATAATAATCTTGAAGACAGCCAGGAGAAAGAAGGCTGGTTGACAATTAATGGAGAGCAAGAAAATGATGAAGAAAGTGTAGAGCTTTTGGAAGAAATTCCAATTGAGATGACAGATTTGTGGCATGAGCCAAGTCTCTTGGAGGATAGACTAGCAAAACAGAAAATGAACATTCAAATTTCAACTGTAAAATTGGAACTGAGTGGAAGTGAGGAGATTGTGATCAATGACAAATCTGGAAAAGGGGCGGCCAAGAAATCTAAATTCTTGAGCAAATACAGTGAAGATTTTGTGTCTGAGGATATGTGTAAATCTGATACAAATCTGTGTATAGAAACAGTAAAACCTGAAGTGAATGCAAAACAAGAAATTGGTTTTGAAGATCAAGTTGGAATGGAGAAAAGTGAAACATTGAAGTCTCACAAGGATAATTGCAGAATGGTGATAAGGAACAGCAAACTGTCTTGAGGAACAATGAAGAAGATAGAGTTATAAAGTATGCTTTTATACTTGAATTAGTAAGTGAAGCAGACAAGGTGTCTGATTTTAAGAACTACAATATTGCTAAGATAGTTAGAGGTAGGATTGATAATGCTAATGAAAGTAGAATTGTTATGAATCAGCAATGGAGAAGGTATCTATATGCCTTGAACATCTTTTGGAAGATGTGTGGTGAAGTGAAGAGAAATGAGAGTTCGATGATCCTCACATATGGAGAAATGGAGAAATGCACTTGCAAACCAATAGAATAAGAGTTGTTTTCAGCAGAAAACAAACTTACAGACTGAGATAGATGAACTGTGGAAATTGATGCAGTTTACCAGAAGAAGTTACAACAGAGTAAGGCTGACAATCCATTGTGAGATTGGGTTGAAAGTGAAGAATTCTGAAGGAAAAGACAGTGGAGCACTACAGTACAAGGTTTGGAAGCCTGGAAAGTTACAATCAACAAGAAATGATGATAGTGAAGCTTATGAAAAGCAGCAGACTAAGGTTTGGGATCCAGGAAGACAGAAGCTGAAGACACATGACCAAGTGGTCATGATTTCTTTCTACTTTGGGAGTCTGATGCAGGAGCATTAGTTCTCGAACCAAAGTTTTAAAGTTTGGTCAGACCCTAAGATCATGACACTAGCCCAAGGAGGGGTGATTGTAAATCAATTGTAAAATATGTGATTTTGCCATAGTTAGCTAGCATAGTCCTAGAAGATTCTAGATGTGAATAGGTGTCATAACAAATGTGACTCATGTAACTAATTCCTAAGTTCGAGGAAAGACTCAAAGGAGTGAAAGGAAATCTGGAAACAGATCCATGTATATAGCTACCGAATTGAAGAGCCATAGAGAAGATAGGCTTGGAGTTCTATTTTTAGATAGGCTGTTACACTAATTTAGGATTTTTGATGGCAGATATAGAGGGAGTTCTGTTAATAAGTTAGAGAGGTAGAGGAGATGGCCAAGTAAAAGGAAGATCTGGCCATAGGTAGCTGAGAAGAAATCTCAGAAGTAACAGCATTTGTTTTTAGTTTGTACAGTTTGGTTCTATCAATGGAAGAAGAAAGAGATTTATCATTTTCTGTGTATGTATTTATGCATCTTTGTAAACGTGCTAAATCTTTGATGAATATTCGTTCGTTTGAAGAGTTCATGTTTATTGTATAACCTGAGTAAGAGTTCATGTTTATTGTATAACCTGAGTGCAGAGCAATCTTCCTTTGATGGGATTACTGATGGAAAATAGAAAAAAAAGAAAGAAAATTGAAGCCTCGAGGGAGAAAAAAAACCAGCAGCAGAAATCATGGTAAATAAAGAACGATTTATAGAGGCAGATGTTATTTGTTTGTAGAGCCCAAACGTTGTTGGAATAAGGAAACGGAGTAGTCCAGATGTTATTTGTTTGTAGAGCCCAAACGTTGTTGGAATAAGGAAACGGAGTAGTCCTACTCTGGGTTTTCATGAACCTATTTTGATGTTGAATCTTGTTGGGAATCCAGACAAATGATCATGGTACTGATCAATTGATCTCTGGTGACTTATATCACTTATAGTTATTTTATTAGTGATTGAGAACGAATCTCCAGAAACGTTGAAGAGTTCATTAGCGCGGGAGTTTGTTGGGTTTGATTGAAACTCTCTACGTCTAGCTACTCATGGTATGTCGACGGTTGATCTCGGTATAATGGTCCATATCGTTGAGGAGGCTGAAGCGTAACCTCTGGATCGAGCTCTTGAGAAGAAGCCCTAGCGAATAACTCCTAGGTGCCTACACAGTTAAAATTAAACACAGATGGAAACGTTGTCAGGTTTGGTTTTCCTTCGTTGGATTGAACAAGGAATGGCTACGATTTGGTGTGGAAGATAAATTTATTTTGGAAAAGTCAAACCAAACTACACCGTAGATCAGAGTGGAATCAATGGTGATTGAGTGAGAGATTTGAATTCCATTTTTTTTTTATATTTGGTTTTGTGCACAATTCAAGTTTTGATTTCGTGGAGTTATTGCTTGCCTGATCGCCATCACAAAAGGCCTTCTAGGGCACCTTCCTTTGTAGGTTGGCTATTACCTTGTGTAAAAGTGAAATAAATGTCTTAAAAGGTGATGGCTATAGGATGAGCACTCATTCATTGTATAATGTACGAATCATTTTCCCCCACAGGGCAACAAGGTGGGACTAGCCCCCAAAGGTCATGTCTTTGTCTTTTTCTAGAAGCCCAGAAGGTTTACCAAGGCACCTGCCTCTAGAGGTTAACTAGTGTATATTGTCCTGCAAGTAAATTGCTAAAAAGTTGCTTGTCTAGAATCTAGTGGACCCTTCTCATCATTCCACCGATTTGTGAGACGCTGCCATTCCCTATTGTTCACCTAGTCCAACTTATGTGTTGTGTGGATTCCCTTGTCCTTTAGCCTAAATGCTTACAGTGTCGAGCGTCAAATCATTCCCTTGGCCTTACCCGGCTTCATTCACCTTCACCCTTGACTAGCAAAATGGTTAAATCTATAAATGAGTATACACTAGAAGTTCTTGATTAAAGCAGTTGATTAGTTTGATTTAGATTATTTATATATATGTATTGTGCTTATTCTCGCCAACAGAAACTACTTGTACTTGAGTCACAGTGTTAGCATAGATAATTGAGCATGCATGTCCATTTGTACCTTGCAATATCAGAGTTTAGCACTTGCGTCATCATTTGATCATTCTTGACCTGGTCAACCCAGTGTTGACCAAGCTAGGAACAGGGTCCAGGATGAGTTTTAGACCGATGGCCGTGGATGATGATTATTTATGGTCTATCAGCGTCCAATAGACATATCCATGCTTTAGAAGGTGGTTTACTATGATGGCTTGTATTATTTTTTATGGTAATCAGCATTTACAGACTTTATTATTTTTATTGTTCTGACATGGATGGGACCTCTGACAGACCTTTAAGATGGACATATGGTGTATGGGTACTCGTTCCTAGTTGATTTGGACATTCTGAAGTCCATTAGTGCAATCGGTTTTCAGTTTCGGGAAGTTACAGGAGAGATATGGGTCTTTCAAGAATTTTACAACAAATTTGCCTTGGAAAATTAAAAATAAAACACAGTGCAGATGATGGTGAGTTCTCCTAGGGCGCCAAAGGGAATCATGGGGTGCATCCAGTCAATTGTACCATATTGCTATGGTGCCATACCTATCTGTATAGTCAATTGACTTCAGTTTAGGTCCTCGATGAGATATTGGCAGTTTTATGTTCCCAAGGTAGCATTTTAATGATTAAAAATGGCTAATTAGGAAATCGATTTGGGCAAATGAGGCAAGGAAATGGAATGGAATTGGTCTTAGGCGTATTGTGGGGGTCACCTTCATCATTCGGCGTCAGCTTCACGCTACATGGGGTCCACACGTCCATGATTTATTCACTTGGAGAGTGCTTTGATGTATTTTTGAGGGGATGTCCTAATGATCTTTATCACTCCTTGATATTATTTGCCACCACACCTTGTTATCATGCCATGGGCCATGCTAGTGAAGGATGTTATAACCTCCTAGCCCCACCATGTGCTATCTTATGATTGTTGGTCATCTTTATGTGGGGCGTCCCCCTCCTTGAGCTTTCTAGTGGTGCGCCCCCCTTCTATTATTGAGTTGATCTGCGTATGATGTATCCAGCTAATCTTAGTCGTTGATTAGATTGTTTCTATCTTTTGATCGTGACCCTTGATCTTTTTGGATCTAAGTTTTATGTACTTGAGAGATCTATATATTGAGATGCTCTCTCATTTGTAAAGGTACTTTTGGCTCTGAGAATATTGAATACAAGAAAACTTTTTCAAAAACTCTTAAAATATTTGTGAATGTACTTGGATGTGATTGTTATGCCTCTTGCTTAGACATTTCAGTGGATATTGCATGCAAACAATATTTTTATGTGGAGACCATACTGATCTTTTGCAAGGTAGCGAATTGGTTGGAGGAGATTGCTAAGGCATCTTTCATCATCTTTCGGGAAAATCGTTTCATCTTTAGGGAGTTTTCAATTGTTACTTTCTACATTGGATTTCTTTTTGTGGATGACATACGTAGCTTATGTTTTTCATCTGTAAAAAAACCTCACTTTGGTAGTGTTGCCCCCCTTCACACACCTGGGGGGGGATGTGGCAGAAATCTTCAAGCCACTCGGTGTGTCCTTGGGGGCAAGTCTTGAGTCAAGGTTGTCACCTTGTTCTTGACTCCTCCGTTTAGGCAAACTCCAAACGAAGCCAAGGGGAGTAGACCGTAAGAATTGCTAAGGTTGATTAGGCTTTAGTGGTAATGGTTTAGATGAATGAGTTTTTTAGGAGCTTTTAAACAACAATAATAAAACAAGAGATTTGTAAGATGAACCGATTACAGCAGCATAAATAGCACAAGAGTTTTAAATAAATTATTCAACTCATAAATTATACAGATAGAAAAATAAAGACCTATGTTGCCAAGAAACGTGGGTACGGGTACGGGTACGGGTACGGCACTTTTTGAAACAGGGTACTTCGATACGTCGGGGGTACTATATATATAATTATTAATAATATATATATAATATATAATATATATTAAAAATAAAACTGAAACATGTCACAGTCACATGACTCACATGATACATCATGATCCAATGATCCATACATGCACATTGCATATTCACTTTCAGATTTCGTCATTGATTCATTAAACAATGAAAATTGAAAAAATCACAATTCACATTGAAAATTTGAAACATTCAAAGTTCAAACTTCAAACATAAATTAAAATAAGTTATAAATTATAATATATTAATGACAAATGTATGTCCATGACTCCTTGAGTCCATTCAACATTGTCAAACTATGATTATACATCATAAATTTGTTCATATCAGGAGTCGCTATGATTAGTTTTGCAGAAGTTTATTTTATTTTTTATTTTCTTTATCATCCATCTAGTCCAATTTGGCTTGTCCAGAATCTGTTACATCATATTTTCAATGTTCATAAAATGTTGCTCTATGATCCAGGACCTCTATTATAAGTTTCATTTTCACAACAATTGCAAAGGGCATTTTTGTTGCCAACTATCTTGAACAAGAAGATTAAATTGTAGTAAGCCTAACATTGCAAGAGTGTATGCCCTCCACCTTCACTGATATCTTGATATCTCGATTGCATATCTTGTATATCCTTTTATCCCATGACCCATGGCGTTATTTGTTTAATCTATTACGTTGTTTGCAATGAAGGTTATGTGAAAGTTTGAAACTGAATAGTTATTGTTTATTATGCTCATCTTCTTCAATCGAAAAATATTTATCTAAAAGTAAAGATGGCATCTAAATTGAGCTCATGCCAAGGCCCAATATAAATAAGTCAAAAGCATAGCCTATCAAAAATTGCTATAAGTTATCAAAAATAAAGAGTCATAACAGTTCGGAGTGCCCAAGGTGGAAAGCAATAAATTTATAAAGTTATAAACACGAGTAAACAGGCCAGCTTGCCAGAGCAAATGGGTAGATCAAGAAGCTGTTGGAACTAAACATTCTTAAACAGGAATTTTGAAAGAGATATATTGTTTCTGATCTGGTAAGAACAAATCAATTGCCCCTAAAATAACCCGTCTATCATTTTTCAGACAGGATTTCAAGGTCCCAGAGTGTTCCTGTCTCAATGTGGAAGTTGATTTGGCCACAACAGCTGCAATTCAAACAAGCTGTGTGCCAATTTGACTGTATATACAAACTGGTGTGCCAATTTGGCTATATAAGCTTATGGCATTGCCATTCAAGCAGCTTCGCCATTGTACAGTGAGAACTCGAAACCCCTTACACATGGATATGACTCTTAATTAAATTCAAAAGTAATTTAATAAATACCTTCTTCAAAAACTGCCAGTCGCCTACGATGTCCCCACGTGGAGAAGAACGAGTTCTCAGTTTCCACTGCTGAAGGGTGCTACTGTCCACTGTTGAACAACACTGCTGAACAATGAAGATGGAGTCTGGACTGTCCGCCGATATCCCACTGTCCGTCGATGCCCGATACGCTGTGCACAATGAATAAGTTACGGTTTGGGGGACAGTTTGGGGGTTTTTACCAATGCCGAGGATTTTAGGGGGCCACGATTAATTAAACAGGATTTTCATTTTAATTTTTATCATAGCCGTACCACAGCCGTACCCAAAATCGGGGTACGTCGTACCATTTTTGGAAAACATACCACAATTTTTTTATCGCGTACCCGGTACAGCAACACTGTTCATGGTACGTGAGGGTACGTACCATTGCCGTACCCAAGTACCCGGTACTAGTACGTGTACCCGACCCCTCGGTACGCGTACCCATGCAACACAGATAAAGACCAGTGCTGAATTAAAATGGAGTCACAAAATTGTATGTGTTGAAAATGTTGAAGTAGATGTTTTGCAATTGTCTCTTGGTAAGTTTTAAATTATTGTGGAAGATGAGTGAATTAGATTAGGGGGAGGGGAACTCCAAATATACCCCAAGGTACGAGGAGTATGTCCAGAACCCTTATCCAATGCGGTTCCACATGAGGAATATGTGGGTTGGATCGAAGTCTCGGAAACGTCTCCAACACTACACCAACAAGAGTGTAGCCTGACGGTGTCCCGAGGTCACTACCCAGTTGTTCCCGCTCCCTCTATGAACTTTCCCCACAACGGATTAAATCGAGGCGTTGGATTTTTGCCTTGGGAGGTTAATTCAAGTGTCAGAGTAATTAAACTAATCACCCACGTTGCTTTTGATGCAGCCAACTGTTCGGTCGAACCACAGCGATGCAGAGCATACACAACAGAGTCTTGTTGATTTTAAGGTCTTTAAAGACTGTGTTTGTTTGTTAAAAAGGAAAAATTAACCTCCACGAATCTCTTTTGGTTCAAATGAACCTCAATTAGAAAAGCAAGGAGGGGTTAATTTTAAACGAGAAGTAAACAACTAACACAAGGTACTAAAAGAAACAATGGTTTTCTAATTAAGCCTACCACGCATCTTTTTCTCCTTTCGGGTAACTCTAGAAGTCATGGGATTAGTATTTGTATTACTCTTGATCAAATAAAGATATGAAATGAATGCACAGATCAAAATATATTATTCTGCAAAATAAACTAAACTAAACAAGCAAAACATGAAAAATGGCACCAACACGGGTTCCCCCCTGGGGGGATGGGGAGTGGGCTCTGAAGAGCCAACTCAAGATATTTTATTATGCTCGGTTACAATGCTTGTTAGAAAATGCCACTTGGTTCTTATAGAAGATGAACCCAAGAGCTTACAAAACTCTCGAAAAGTGGTTGCGGAAGAAGGGGAGACTCTTGGGGAGCTCCGGATGGCCCAAATGTCAATTTTTTGGCAGCACTCCTCCTCTGTTTTGATGGACCTGCTTAAAACCAGCAAGTAATTATTAGTAAAATGTACCCAATAACACTTTGGAAGTGTCTTTGGACAACACAAAAAAAATTGAAAAATTCTAAGTTAAACAATTACTTTAGAAGAAAAGCGAAATAACTAAGAAGAATGGGATTGAAACCCAACTTCTTAGGGTCTTGGACAATAAGGCACTTGATGCTAGATATTCTTATTATTTAAATGAAAGAAATACTTCTTCTAAGCAAGGTACAAATTTAAAATGAGTAATTACTTGCAACAGAGAGAGTTTTCTTTAACTAGATCTAGATGTATAAGATAAAAATATTTGAAACGAAACTAGATCTACAATGCTAGCTTATAACTAAGATCTGAAATAAATATGCTCTTAAAATGAAGATCTTGAAATACAAGCTAGATAAGTAACCAGAACTGTGAAAAAATTTAAATTTTTAAAAGGAAAAGGTTAGGAGCCCTAGTGAAAAGAATCAGCAATTGAAGATCGATTAAAATGCTTCAAGAGGACAACGTTTCTTGAAAGGTAAGCAGAGATTAGGAGAAACAAACTAGATCTCCTTCAAATCCACCCGAGAGAAACCTGAAAGACACTTGCGCTTGCATAGACTTGTTAAAGGGTTAGTGAAATCCAAAATGTGAATGAAGGGAGCATACTCACAAACAAGTAAATATGCAAAATCTCAAATTTGATAAAATGGAATTTTCACTAAGAGTTGAAACAACAATGCTCATCCTATTGATCAATACTAATCATTTAGGCTAACCCTTCATATGTTATTAAACACAATGCAAGATTTAACGCTCTACATTTACCTCAACCATACAAGCATAGCATCATCCAGTTGGAACAACAATCCACACTATGACCTCCAAAGCCAATATTTATTCACAGAAAATATTCAACAAATTACAAGTAAGAGCAGAGGTTCCATACACTTCATGCCAAAAGAGAGTGAACAGACCTCGCTCAAATAACCAAGAGAGACCTCGGGGGGGTTCTACCTACACTGGCAGAGGGAGTCCAGTTGCACTGAGTTGATCTGAGTTAAAGTGTAGTGGGACTACAGAGGTAGATGACACCTCTCTCACCTAACTCACCCATCCAATTATCACACACCAACACACAACCAACTATTCGCTTGCTTCATGAGATTGGCATCTCCTCTTCCTCACGTGTGCGTCAATCCATAATATGGTGTCATCACTTAACACATGCGATTTCTATTACCAACTCACTCGTTTGCTTCATATAATATACCACAACTAAAACATGACTTATCCAAAGTTTTTAAACTCTCACAAAGAGGGGTCCACCACCTATACCACTCACTAGCTTGATTGGTGCATTCTCTAGTGGTTGATGTCATCCTCTAAATTAATCCACTCGCTACACTAAAATTTAACCAAATTTTAAGTGCATTCAAGCTTTGAAGAGGGTCGCATGACATGGGGAACCCATTGCCATGTCATTTCCACACTTAAAATTTTGATTTTTGACTTTTTTAAATTGTTGACTTTAGTGCCAAATTGTTGCACCTTCAGCATTAAAATGCCAAATTGATGCTCCGTTAGCTAAATAATGCTCCACTAGATGTTTTAGCCGCCCAAAACATATGAAAAGTGAACTCTGAGGTAAAGAGGACGCTCTAGGTGTGAAAACAAGCATTCCCACGCCAAAAACGGACTTCAGACCCATCTTTTATTATATTTTGAAGTTTTTCAATTAAACCACTAAAAATGGCCTAATTTTGCAGGAAATTTTTGTTTTCTCGAAACTGAACAAAAACCTAGGGGGACCTAGCACATGTCCATACGACTCAAAAATAATGCCTAGCATACTCATATACATTGACATGTGAGTTGTAATAACCTCCTAAGGCCTAACCACCAAGACGACCATTCCAGCTTTGGAGGAGCGGTGAAAAACTCAAAAAGTATACATCGCTTACTCAACATTGCATAATTGACAAGATTAAAAATACTTTGGAATGATCAGATTGATGTTTAAGTTTTAGAAAGCCCAACTCTTTACAAATTTATCATGCTAGCACACTTTATTATAACTCCCCCAGGGGGGTATGAACATGCGGTACAAAAAAAAGGGCCTAGAAGGCCTTATGAACTTTTGAACACTGATCACAAACAACTAACCTTGTTCAAACTTTGTCAGCTCACTTGAAGTCCAACTAAGCATGACTTAGCCGGTAACAGGTAGTTTGATTTGTGAAGAGGGAACCCCGTGTATTATTTTTGAAACCAACGTTTCAGACTACAATATAATTGAGTCCATCATCAGGGCAGATACTCAGAACATGAGAAAGCAATGAAGGATAAAGGGACCTTCTAAACCATAAATAGATGGTTGGGGAAGGTGAAGCGATTGATGACTTATCATTTTCTATTCCTTTTAATTTTATTAATCAAGGGTTTTCAAGTATTACTTAGCTTTAAACCATCATCCTTATTTAAATTATTATTCCCTTTTTCTATTTCAACAACCTCTCTTATCCTCCTCTTATTATAGTTGTCTTCCCTAGCAATAAGAGAAGCTTTTTCGATGCAAACATGATGAGAAGTATTGTGCAAATCCTCTGCTAACGCAGATTTGTTTGTTCGTCCATGGATAATATCAGTTGAATGTTCCTTCAGTGGGGTTTTCAAGATCATCATGTTTCTCCAATATAAACTTTCCCACATACACCCCTATTTGTTGTCTTTGGTCCAACAGGTCTTTAATAGAATCAACAAACCCTCTGATAGATTTTGGGGCAGCAAATGCAACAGTGATGCCTTTTCTTCAAAATCTTAGCGAGATTGTATGTGGTTCCTTTAATATAAGGAAAGATAATCATGGGAACCTTGAAATCTTTTTTGCAATGATTGCTTCATTGATTTGTTTGTTACGGTAACCATTCTTCTTGAAAACCATTCCAAGGTGATCTAATTCATTCTTGAGGTGATCTGCATCTGATATTCTTTTTTCTCTCGTAGCAAGCGTTTTAATAATGCCAACCTTCTGGGAAGGGTGATGGTGAGAATTTTGCAAGTGGAGAAGAGGGGGTACACTACCTTCACTCGACGTTTTTCTCTTGTTTCTTACCGGATCTCGCTCGAAATTGTAACTAAGTGGAAGGATCATCGATATACAAGGCGGACGCAAGTATTTTCAGGTGCGATTTGCAAGGTTAGTATTTTTTTCATTATTTTCATCCCATTGTCAAACAAAACCTTTCTTTCAAACCCTAGTTTTGTAGATCTGATAGATTCGGTGAGTTTTTTATGACGACCATCAAAACCCACTTGGAGATTATTGAATAAACCGTAGATCTCAAATTTCATAAAATTCTAACTCCATTTGCCTCGGGATCTAGCACTAGTCTCTCTAGGTGGGGGTGTTGATTTTTCCTAAAGCAGCGTCGAGTGCCATTCTCTTGGAGAATGGAGACATCTGATCAAGTACCAGGATGTGGAACCAGTCCAGCAATGGGGGGACTCAGCCTTGAGTTGAGTAGCCATTCTTTGAATGGAGACATTTGGTCAATGACCAAGATGTGGAACCAATCTAGCACTGGGGGAACTCAGCCTTGAGCTGAGCAGCCATTCTTTGAATGGGGACATCTAGTTAAGGACCGAGATGTGGAACCAGTCTAGCACTGGGGGAACTTAGCCTTGAGCTGAGTAGCCATTCTTTGAATGGAGGCACCTGGTCAGTTACCAGGAAGAGGAAATAGTCTAAGCACTGGGGGGAACTCAGCCTAGAACTGAGTGGGCATTCTTTGAATGGAGGTGCCTAATGAACCAGTCCAGGACTGGAGGACTCGGCCTAGGGCTGAGAGCCATTCTTCAGAAGAATGGAGGCGCCTGATCCGTTACCAGGACATCACTATAAGTCCTAGACCGGGTCTAGGCATGTGAGGCACTCCTACCCTCGATCTGTGGGTTTGGTGATCTTCTCCAGGGATTAGCTACCCCTAGCTAAGACACCTAGTACCCGATCTTGGTGGCACAAGGAGTTTGAGATAAAAGCATTAGTAATACTTGCTATTTATGATGATGTACTTTGAGTGGGTATGAAGGACTCCTGTGACCACTTGCATTGACCATAGGGCACTTGAAGAAGGCTAAAAGGTAAAAGTCAAAAATACATAACGACCCTTGGACCACTAAGGATTCAAAGTGAAAATACAAAAAGGCCTTTAGTACTACTAAAGGTAAAAATCAAAAACTAAAACAAAAAAATTATATTATTTTATTCTATGTTGCAGGAAACGTGGGCCCCAACCCCGTTTCTAGCATTTCCCCGTTTCAAAACTCCGAAACGCGTACCGTACGGCCCAGAAACGCGTTTTCGTATAGACAAATCATGTTTTCGAGATGGAAACGCGTTTCGTCTTTACGGAAACGTGTTTTCGATACAGCTACAGTCAATTAGGTCACGTTTCCAAAATATATGTCGCTGTGGAGCAGTAGTTTTTGGTGATATTAATGGTAATGTTAAATTCTCCTTATCTTTTATTTTCCATCCTTTTACTTAAATTTTTAACATTACCATTAATTGTTTCAGGATGTTTGAGAGTGGTTCCAACCTCATCGGACTTCATATGCAAAAAGTAGAATTTTAGATCCCATTCAAAATTCAACAGACTTAATAGTTTTCTGAATTTGAGTATTGCAAAGTTTCCACCAGATTCTATCATGTATGAGGGTATGGAATTGACATTTAATCAAGCAGATCAACCCCTATATGTACCTTGATGTTGGTGGTGTTGATTGTTGAATTCCTCTGTCATGACATTAATAAAAATATACTCTTCACTCAAACAAAATCACTTATTAAGCATGGAAAGATTTTTTCTACCTTATTTTAACGATTGGATTAGGAAGTTTCATCATAATTGTAGGGTGTTGAGCTGTTGACTAATTCCCTTGGAAGATCAAGTTTAAAATTTGAGTTAGAGACAAAGGCTAGAACCTAGAGGAGGGAGGCATAGGGTGTTATTGATGAGTAGGATCTCAATATAGGCAATGATTTGTCGACATGTATGATTTATGATTTATATTTCACATTTATTTTTTTAAATAAAAAATGTTCTTGCTCATATATATATATATATATATATATATATATATATATATCGTGTTTCCCCGTTTCCAAAATTTTGGGGGGTCACATTTCCCCCGTTAAGGAGTTTCCCCGTTTCATCCCCGTTTCCCCGTTTCGTGCAACTTAGATTTTATTCTTTTGTGTTTTGGTCCACTTCCAAGTGACTAAAAGCCTATAAAAGAAAGTCACTTTCATTTCATTTGATACACAACTACAACATCAACATTGAGCTGCTCCTAGATGACTTTCGCTAGAAGTGAGAGAAGTTTTTTGTTTTGTTTATGCCCTAGCATGGAGGCTTGATCTAGCTAGGGCATCTTCATCCTTCTAATACAGCCAAACCATAAGCAGCTAGGGCATCATCACTTCCCTCATGCATCTACCCTAATCAGCTAGGGTATCTCCCTTCTCTTTCACGGCTAGCAAAGGAAAGCTAGGGCATCACCCTAGGGCTCTCTCCTAATCGCGGGCATCATTCTACCCTCTTCTTGGCAACACAACAAACTATATGATAGACCCTTCTATCCTAGGGCAGTCACTAACAAACTATTCTAACTCTCGGGCAGCAGGGAGAAGCACTCGGCAGCCCTAAACATTATACCCTTCCTCACAAGCAGACATCTCTTCACTCGGGAAGAGTGATCCCAGTCACGGGCAACCTGTTTACTACACGGGCAGGCTAACCCTAACAGCAACAGCCTCATCTCGATCACAAAAGGTAATATGGGCAGCTATAGAACCCTCAAGCAAGATTCGAGCAGGAGGACAGGTTCATGGGCAGCCTGTCTGTAACCTCGGGAAGCCAGCAACCATCTTCGGGCATCCTTAACAAACCTCGATCCGGGCTGCTACAGGATGTGGGTAGCCTTCACCTCACTCGGGCAGCAGACAATGGATCCGGGCACACCTCACACTACCTGCTGCATTCAAGGGCAGTAGAACAGTGGATCTGAGCAGCTAGACAGAATATTCGGGCAGCAGGAAACTTCATCCGGGCAATCTGGGCAGCCCTCTGTTGACTTCGAGCAGCGCTCTATTGACTTCGAGCAACAAAAATAAAATCTGGGCAATTAGCCCTAGATTTGTGCTTTTGGTGAAAATTGTCCTTGAAACATTTTTGGACAAAGTTGGTTAGGGTTTGACAAGTTGTTGAACCTGTTAGGGTTTGGCAAATTATTGAAGAACATTTATCTCAAAATTCTGAGATTGAAAAACTCAGTCATCTCATTCAAGGGATGAATTACTAATTCTTTTGGGGGTTTTGTCCTTTAAAGGTTTCCCCGTGAAAAACATCTTGTGTTTATGTGTGTGATGTTTTGATTTATCTACTGCACTTGTCTTATTGTTATCTTACAGTCTGCAAAATTTTAAACAATACATACTAATGCTAAAATTCAACATGGTATCAGAGCTTTGCATGTGAAGACCCAGTAAGAGAGCAAATTATTGTTGTCTTCCTAGACTTTGGGACATTTTGCAGACTTAGATAACTGACTTATGTAGCAGAGATGGCTACCAACCCTTTCAGACCGGAAGAGAAGCTTGAAGGTTTAGCAAACTACAACTCTTGGAAAGCTAGTCTCACAGCCATCCTGGAGGGAAATGACCTTGATGACTTGGTGTTCAACACCATAGAAGAACCAACATCTAATGCTGGCAAGATTGCTTTCAAGAAGAAGCAAGCAAAAGCTAGAAGGATCATCTATGACTTAGTCAAGGAAAGCTTGATGCCCACCTTCACACTGTTACCGACTAGGATGCACCTAGTTGGACTTTCAGTGAGCCGCCAATAACGAACAAGATACTTGTTCATATTCAGAGTTCGGAAGTCCTTTCAAGCCTTCATGGCTATTTTAATTTTTGTAACACATGTACATACCCCCTTGGAGAAATTGTAAAAAATGTCCTAGCATTTAATTTTTTATAAAAGGCTCGGCTTCCCAGACTGAAGGATCAAGCCGACTAGCCCAAAGTATTTTTTCCCTTGGTTATTATTGGTTGTTGAACAAACGACTAATAATTTCTGAGTTTTTCACTCACACCTCCAAAGCTGGGGTAGTCATCTTGGTGTTTCGGCCTTAGGAGGTTATTAGAGCCTTGGTTATTATTGGTTGTTGAACAAACGACTAATAATTTCTGAGTTTTACACTCACACCTCCAAAGCTGGGGTAGTCATCTTGGTGTTTCGGCCTTAGGAGGTTATTAGAGCCTTCGGGTCAATGTTTTTCAACATACTAGGCATTCAAATTGAGTCATATGGACATGTACTAGGTCCCCCTAGAGTTTCGTCAGTTTCCGCAAAAAATAGTTTTTTCCATTTTTTAAAGCCATTTTTAATGGTTTAATTAAGAATCTTCAGATTGTAATTAAAGTCAGATACAGAGTCCGGTTCTGACATGGGGATGCTCGTTTTGGCACTCAAAGCATACTCTTTACCCCAAGGACCACTTTCCACATCAGTTGGGCAGCCAAAACACCCCGTGAGGCATTATTTGGCTAAAAATGCATCAAGATGGCATTTTAATGCTAAATTTGGACATATTGGCACTTTAGTCAAAAGTTGAAAAGTCGAATCATTATTAAAATATTTGTGGATGGGTGACTTGGTTTAGTGATCCCTGTCGTCCGCCGATTGCACACCAGCAGCAGAAATCAATTGAAAGTTGTCTCCTCACTTAGGAAAGTGGGAGAGGTGTGACCTTGGGGGCAAGCACAGAGTTAGGTACTGTCACCTACTCCTAGCTCCTCTGTTTAGGCTAACTCCTAACGAAGCCAAGGGGGGTAGTCCCTACAAAAGAGTTTCTATGGCTCTTAAGTTGTTAAAGTGTTCTTTAAAGGTTGCGGATGCGGATGGGTGTTGTTTTGGAGTTATTATGATTTGAAGGTGTTATACTTGTTATAAATGTGACACAAAATCAAAGAGCAATCCACGTTGCAACAAGAGATTAAAAGTTAAATTTAAATTCTAGACTTCAATTAAGCATTCAGCGATAACAATTATACTAAGCCATAGACAATTGATCAAATAATATAATTATGTAAAACAAAACAAGGACCAGTGCCTTATGGAGTCAATGAAGCTGAAATGCGCCAGAGAATTAAACACACGTCTAGAAATTAAACCAGTGAATGTTAAATTGCGCGAGTGCTCTTGGTAAGTTTTAAAGATTTTAACGATGATCTTGCTTAGGGTGTCTAGGAAACCTAACCGAAAATACTTTAGGTGGCTCCGTTCAAAGACATGACGGACCTGTCTGGAATCACAAGCTAGGTGTTCAATAACTTAACCAGCGAGTGTCTAGATTGGGTTGCCCAGCGCCCACACTTGGAATTTGCCCACTACCTGAGTATTTATCGAGACAACGCCGGTGCGTTGGTTATGGGGTAAAAGTTTTAATTTATGTTGTTATTGCGGTCTTAGCAAGTCCGTTCATCGTTCTGAGTACGAACCCAACTTGAAAGTCGGCAGAGCATACTAGGTGAAGGATATCAACGAAGTAAATTAATTAGAGGGAATGTGAGTTGAAAGATTTTATTAAGTAAATTGATTAAAACCCTCCGACAGAGAGCGCTCTTGACTTTGTCTTATGACAAAAGTTCAAGAGACTTAGCTAAACTATATGCTTGATGCAAGGATATGCAGTGGGAATGCTCTCCAATAAAGAGTGATCTTGACTTGGATTACAGCAAGTTCAAGAGACTTTAGAGATTAATTGATTCACTTATTAAACAATGAAAAGACAACTCTCCGATAGAGAGCACTATTGATCTACAAAGTGAGATTCAAGAGATTTCTACTTTAAACAGTTGAATTACTTATGAAAGGTACAAAAAACTTAGAAGATGAAGTAATCAACTTGGTTAATGAAACAAAATGAGCTAATCTAACAATTAGTATCTACTTTGCAAAAAATGAAACTACTCTAAGTACTTGAAATAAATCTAAGCAAAGAACAAAGACACTCTTCCCCAAATGGAGAAGAAAAACCAAGTATGGGAGGCCTTATCCCACTTAGCCTTGTTTTATTAATGAAGTACAAATGCCTTGGCAATTTAATCCTTGTAAGGGCTTTTGAGAACTAATTTAAGTAAAAATGAAAAACTCTTATGAATTTGTACAAAGGAGAATGACTTCTATTTGGTTTTGGACCATTGTCTTTGGATCTAGTTCTGCTTGTTCTTTTTTGCTTGGTTTTGTTTTTAGTTCACCTGTGCATAAGAGCTCTAAACAAGGGCTAGTAAGAGTGTTAAGAAACCAAATTTAACTTGTGATTCAAAAAGATTAAGTAGATGAGAAGACAAATGCCTTATGAGATGAAACAAAAGACCAAAACAATGGAATGAGACCCAAAATCAAAACTTGGAAAGGACCAGGCAAGCTCACCAATTTTTATGTAAAATGCACGATTTTTTACGAAACGACTTGAGACTTTGCGAATTTAAATTTAAAGATTTTTTAATATTTTAGCCTAATTTCCAGAATCTGGAAAATTGCAGAAAATCAGTAAAAAACAGCGAGTACAAAATTACACATTTTTCGACAAAAAATCAAAAAATTAAAAAATAAAATTTTCGAAAAATTTTCTGATTTTTAGGCTAATTTCCAGAATTGAAAAATAGCAGAAAAATGTCAAAAATCAGCCAAAAAACAGCAAGCTTGAAATGGCACGTTTTTCGAGAAAAAGTACAAAAAACTTGAAAAATTAAATTTTTGGAAAATTTTCAAAAAAAAAAAAAATTATTTTATGAATTTCTAAAATTAAAACAAAAAAATGAAAAATAAAAAAACATAGAAAAAACCAGCAAGCCTAAAAGTGGAAAATTTGCACGTTTTTCAAGAAAAATCGTGCACGTTTTCCAAGGCAAAAAAAAGATGGATTTACAAAAATGGAAATGAAACTAGATCTTTAAAAGTGGGCCTTTAGAAAGATGGATCTAGCTTTGAAAAAGTAGATCTAAAGCTAGAAAGCCTAGATCTAACTTAGTAGAAGCCAAGTAAGCTTGAAATAAAGATTTAAATGACTTGATAACTTCTACAAAAGTGGAAAAGAGATAGGATAGAACCTTGAAAATAGAGATCCACTTGTAGTAACCAGTGTAACCAAGAGAATTTTTTTAAGTTTGTTGGAGAAGGCAAGAAAGATCCGGAACCGCTTACAACCCTGCAAACAAAATATATTAATAATAGAACACTTGTATGGTGAAGGTATTAGATGCCGAAAGCTCCTACTAGATGCAATCCCTGAGGACACAAACACTCAATGCAGATTTGATTAGAAGCCTAAGTACTAGATTGTTAGTCTTCAATAAACATAATAATCAAATTGCAATACAAGAGTAGGGTGAAAGAGATATTACTTCACATAGGATGAAGACACAATGCCAAAATCCCATCAAATGACCTCCAAAGTCTCAATATTTTATTAACAAAAGAAGCTTACAAAATCCAACAGGGTTTCTATGCCAAACTCTCCATCCAAATAGAGCTAAAGGAGCCTCTATTTATACAATGAGATAAAGCTAAAACCCTAAAACCAAATCACATAACCTGACCGGCTCAGTCACATAACTGAGAGCCCAGACCTAAAAATGAAGAGCTGGGAGTGAGGGGAGGCCTCCACCTAGGCAATGCGCCCCCACTCCAACCCTAGCCACCACAAACAACCCATAACTGAGCCCACACGTGTGGATGACGCCCCCATGCTGAAGAGGGGCGTGAGTGATGAAGGGAGGCGTAGCTGGTAGGTGAGGCCACAGCTTAGGTATGGAGGAGCCATTGCTAGGTCTGGAGTGGCTACTGCTGCTGTTATCTTCAGTCTTTACCTTGATCAAATCATCAAACTAATGAGTGCTCTCCATCTCATCCAATTCGGGAGTTTAGCTGGAGATGACAAATCCATTAACTGAATATAACTTTATTGCTCACTGAATGCTGACTGAAGTTGAGTTATGATAACTCCAATCATCATAAATGCCCACTGAGATGTCATTTGGCCTTTTATTTCGCTGAATTTGGATTAATTTTGAGAGTTTTAATTTTCTCCAAAATAATCATTTTTTCCTCGAAAATGACTTTTTTGAGAAAATGAGCGTTATGTGTCCGATTGATGATGTGAAAGTTGGATTTGACTGGCTAGCCGATCAAGAATGATTTTTGGCTTAAGGTTAGAGCCTTCAATCACTGAATTCGGGGTCCGGATGACTGACTCATTACAAACAGGTTTTTTCCAATTAATTTATGGAAAAATTAATCAAAAACTTAGGGAAATAATTAAAAATTTTAAAATTTTAAATAAAAAAAAAAAATTTAACCCGTCCAAAAAAAAAAATTTCGGAAATTTTTTAAAGATCCTATTAACTTAGGATAAGACCATACTCTATTCTAACAATGCCTAGTAGGTTTATAAACACTTAGTTGGGTTCTAATAACCCCCCAAGGCCCAGAATTCAAAATCGGGCATTCCAGCTTTGGAGAAAGCAGGAGAAAACCTCGTCAATTATACTCGGCTATAAGCAAAGCAAAATTGTCAAGGGCGAAAAACTCCCTGGAATACCTCAGTTGAGATTCTACATCTTAGGAGACCGAACCACTCAAAATACCCTACTAGCACATTTTATTACAAACCCCGCGGGACCATGGTCAAAATTATTCAAATGAAAAACTGGCTAGCCAATATTTGCTAGACATGAAGACAGATCAACTAATACACTGGAATCAAACATTGAACATGTTTGTCAACCGACGGCTCCTCAAGTAACCCAACCATGGTACAAAAAGTTGGTAACAATCCCCTTGGTTATGTTTTCTCACATGAAGAGAACGTCACTTTATTGGGTTGAATCAAGGTTACAAAAACCGAACCGGTTGACCCTGAAAACCGAACCCGGACCGGAACCGGACCAAAACCAAGAAAAAAACCGGATCACAAAACCGGTCCACCAAAATACAAAAACTTCTTAAATTTTGAAAAATTATATATATATGCATGTGCAACCATGTGAATCCAAACCATTATACACAAATTTGCAAAAAGTGCTCTTGGTATGTGCCATACCGAGCATTATTCACTAGAACCTTCCCCACTCAACCAACTTTTAAATTTTTTTTTTTTTTAAATTAAAAAAATACCCTGTTTAGTGTTGCTGTACAGTTATGTAAGGAACCGGTCAAAACCGGACCAAAACCAGTAGAACCGAACGGTTCCGTACGAAACCGGTCAAAACCGGTTTGACCCGATGAGGCCCCAAAACCAGTCGGACCGTCCGGTTTTACCGATTCCGGTCTGGTTTTTGTAACACTGGGTTGAATTAAAGAGGCTAGCGAATACTTCAAGTGTGAAGACATCGCTACCGTAACTAGCGTGAAGGATGGCCCACGCTTGAGGTTTGGTGTTTGGTTTGTTTGGTTAAGAAATGATGTGGCAAGAGGGCCCCATCCCATATCACCTCCCTTCTTGATTTCCACGTCACTTAAGCTTGGAGATCATCATGAGCTAGCGAGTGACCAAAGTATGTTACGTTAACTCACCATGGAGGAGCCTCACGCTACACTTGGGCCCGCGTTAGTTTGAGGGTGTGGACCCCCCTATACACGTCACTTAAGCTTTGGTTATGTTATGGATTGTTTTACATAGTGGTTTATAACCAACGCTTTCCCCTCACTCACGTCATCTAATTTCACACATGTTGGTATCGTGAGCATGGTACGTGGAGCTCATGCGTGTTTTTTTTATACGGCAGCCGAGAGGTGGACCCCCTTTACACATGGGCTACGAGATGTTCGATGGTTCATCAAGTGAGATTTACCACGTGTTCCCTTTGAAGATCAAGCGAAGGTTTGGTTGGTGCGATTCTCTCATGCGTGGAGGATTCGTACACATTCATGTGAGGTAGTGGAGCATGCAATTTGTGAGTTGGTTCTTTGTTCGAGTGAGGTCGAGGTGGCACCTAGTCTTGGTAACACCTAGTCTATACCAACAGTCCAGTTAAACTAAAGAAGTCACCCCACCGATTCCTTGGATCACTCAAGCTCAACTGAGCTTGATCTTCAGTGTTGGTGAGGCCCCCTTGGGTCTCTCTTTTCATATTTAAGCAGGTCACTTCTCCTTTGTAAATGATCGGAAGGTTGAACTTCTGCTTGCATACATTGTAATATTTTCTAAGTATTGTTAATAAAAGGCTTTGGAGGCAATTTCCATGTGGGATCCATAGATGTTTAGTTGATGTTGTCTGTATGCTAAATCATTGAGGTAATTTGTATCAACTCCTTTCATATTTTGCAATTGTTGGGATTACTTGTCTTCGTAAAGAAATTTACATTTCGGTAAGAATAGGAAGTGATTTTTGTTAGGTTACTTCTTATTGTGGAATATATTAAATTACCAAGTTTTATATGATTTATTGTATCGATCTATAATACCGCTTATGTTATTATTATTTCACACAGGTGCTTTTAATCCCCTTTGCATTTTGTTGAAGGTATTTTACAAGAAACCCAAGTTGGAGCATTTGATGAGCGAGTGGGCTCTCCCTCTTTTCTAGTAATTTCGAAAGAAAAAGCATCATCCCTCGGATCTCACCAAAAAAGGCGTCACCATCCCTTTTCTACTTCTTGCTCCACCCAGTTCTATCACTTCTTGATCCAAAAAAATCTTCAAATTTACTTTGGTTATCATTACTTTGCTTAGATCTAAATTTCAAAGACATATATAAAGTAAATTTAAATTTCCAAATCTAGATCTTATTGCGTAATTACAAGTTGTTCTTTTAAACATTAGATCTAGCCTTCTTCTCGCAAGTTTAAAGTTAAAATTTCAAAGTGCTTGGTTAAGAAGATTAAAGAGCTTTCATTTGATTTATTTGGCATATAGTGCTTGAGATTTGTTTGCCATTCTTTTCAAGAGGCAAGCAAAGATCCTAAGAAGGAAACCTTTCTAACTTGCCTTACTTAGTTTTTTCCTTTTTTTTATAATCAGTTCTTACTTAGAATTTTTTGGGCAAACTTTGGAAGTTTTCCAAAAGCACTCTTGGGAACATTCCACTAACATTTGTTGGTTGTTTTTTGCAGGTTTGCGATAAAAGAGAGGGAAGCTCTAGCAAAATTTTCATAAAATCAACAAAAAGAAGACAAACGAAGCTCCCACTCACATAAAAATTAGTCTTTTCACAAGTTGTAAGCCTTTGGATCTCAATTTGAGGACCAAAGTGCACTTTTTTTCGCATCATTGTAAAAGCAAAAATAAAGTTTGAATAGATTCGTTAGAGCCCGGTCCCCATCCCCCTTGGGGGGATTTGTGTCGATGTCATTTTTTCTATTTTCTTATTATGTTGTTAGTATAGTTGTTTTTCTTTATCATTTCATGCTTTAATTAAGTTTTACAAAAGTAATCTGAATACTTACCCACTACACTATACTGAAACACCATAAGGGAAAAGATTTGAGCAGTGTAGTAATTAAAAAACAATTTTGTTATGCACTGCTGAGTTTAAAATAAACCCCCTCACACTCCCGAGTATAGGTTCATGGATAAGGGCTTGCCCGAGTACTGAATCTGGAAAGAGACTCCTGGGTTTTACCTTTTTCTAAATCAGAAGCTTTAAGTCGTAAATAGGTTAAGCCGTATTTTAATAAAATAAGGAAATTATACAGGACTTGATGTACAACACAGTGCTTCCCTACCTTTAATGGCAATCACCATATTGGATGATATCAAGTGCATTCTCTCTCTGTATAATCTGCTGTAATGTATGGGCATTATCTGACAAGTGCCATTTGCTTGCTCAAAACAAGTTGAACCTCCTCATGAAAATCATAAACATATTCCAATTTGGTAAATAGCAACTGTGTAGTAGACATAACAACACACATGGACTTACATTTTATGAAGTAACAATTTGATGTAAACTTAAGTTTAAGAAGGCAGATTCAGTTAACCCATACCAAAAGCATGATTTCCATACTCACAATAAAATTTAATCACAAGTTTTGCAGTGCCAATATTTTTTTGATGCCCAACAAAAAATTGAAAAAATGTAGCTTCAAACCATAAAGGATCAAGAAAACCACAATAGTTCATCTTACATATAATACCAAAGTGCTATCTGCTATAAACTAAAGCTTTGACATCCAATGGGTTTACTGTAGATACAATGTAAATTATTGAATTGATTGCCGTTGCAGGTCAACATCTTAGTAACCAATAATATAAGGTAGCGTGTTTGGATTTAACCAATAACTTAAAATAGTACGTTTGGCTTTCTCAACCACCACATACACACAACTGACAAACTTTGGAAAAAAAAATATGCCAAAAATGACATTCAATCCCACAAACAGCACAAGGAAAATCAAAGAAGAAACACAGTAATAACATCAGGTACCTTGTACACCAGTGCAAGGGCAACACCGACAATGAAGAGAAAAAACGGCATTACAAAATCTGCAATTGTTACACCATTCCAAGGAGAGTGATTTATAGTAGGAAGAACTCCTCCAGCATCATCAACTAATATCATAAGCTGCATTGACTCAACCAGGATGAAAACTGTCAGAAAAAACAAAACAAAAATTGTAGAGATAACAAATAGAAATCACATTCATGCAATATACCATTTTATCAACAGTTAAAAGTCCTACAATCATTTTGAGATCAAAGCAATTTAGGAAAAGGCAGAACACCACCATATGGACAAAAATAAAAAGATTCTATAGACACACATATATGTATGTATATTTATGCCTATGAGCAATATTAGTGTTATTCAGTTAGCAACATTTTGTAAACCAAGCCATAGATTAATAAAACGAGATGCAGAACAGCTTTTAATTTTGAAAATGTGTCGAAAATATGCTAATGTACTCAGTTGAGGGCATTAAAGACACAAAATAAGGAGAGAATAAAATGTCAAGAATCTCTCCAAATTCAATGACTCAAATAAGACATCATCGCAATGGACCTGAAGTATATAGTATATATATATCAAGTCAAAGTCAAATGGAATATTTTCTAGAAAATGTACCAAATCTTAGATACTCCCTATCCTTACTTGTTGAATACTTGCAATCAACACAATCTTGCACTGCTCACATTGAAATTAGAATGTTCATCAATACATGGCAGTATGGAGAGTTTAGAGGGGTTTGCAAGAATTTGAATTATTTACACTCCAACAAAACAACATTTATATTAATAGATAAATCATAATCATATCACGGATTTCCCTCAAATTTCTAGGGCAAATAGAAGGTCAAGTCTATTAGACATACTGACACATACCACAAGATAAACATGACTATTGGATATTTTTGGATAGAGGACTTTGTTGATTACTCTAAGGACCCACTCGAGGGAGCTCAGATATGGATCTCACCAATAGCCATAGCGATCCATAGTACCTCAACGAATGGGGCATGGTTATCTAGATCTAAGGACCAAAATTCTGAAATCAAAAAATCGTTGGCTATAAACTTGGTTCTTAGGGAGAGTCAAGATGCATGAGGTGGTTCAGTTGGTAGAAATGGCGCTTGTTGGTCGTGTTCTTGGTTGTCTTTTCTGAGAAAATGGATTGAAGGAATGGATAGTGGGTGTCAAGAGAATAGTGCTAGGGAATGAGCCGACTGTCTATGTGCTCACGAGGGGACGGATCGCTTTCTCCTTCCAATCGACTAGGAATGCATCAAATATTTTAAAGGAGTCTTGGTTTTGGGATTCTTTCCTGTTTCTTTTGAGGCATTGGTCCCCGTTATTTGACACTAAAAGAGAAAGAATAGACCTAGTGTCAATGTGACCCAAGTTACCTAGAATCCCAATAGACTTTTTGTAATGTCCCTAGACTATGATTGACTAAGTTTTGAATGGATGGCTGAAGTGTTTATGGATTATGACTTCTTCACACACTTCAACACATGGTTTAAGGGTCACAACATAGCCTAACTTATGACCACCTTGAATGGTCTCCCAAGATCATGGGATTCATTCATTCAAGGAATATGTGCCATAAGGAAGTTGATCGCTTTCATCAAACTCTGGGAAGAATGCACACAAGAAGAAGCTCGTCTCATAACAAGAGAAGAGAAGATAGGAGCAACTGAAGATCAAGTTCTCACAGTCCACAATAGAAGAAATCATAGAAAAGAGGACCATAATCACAACAAAAGGGAGGACCCTCATCACACAAGACAAAAGAAATTCAGAAGAGATCCTTCTTGTATTAGATGCTACACTTGTGATGAGAAGGGACACTACTCCAAAGATTGTCCCAAAAACAAAGGCTCCTCCAACAAGAAGTCGAACAAGAAAAGACGTCATGCTCACACCGCTAAAGATAATGAACCAACAATGAAAAGAACCAAAGAAGAAAGAGTTGATTCCTCAAGTGATGAGGAATATGTACATTAATCCAGAAGGATTCAACCCATGACAAAGAAGAACATCTTATCCATCTTAGTATTTGGATAAGAAGGGATTCAATTGTTAATGAAGAAGCGACACTCAGAGTCAGAACTGGTATGCAGTCCCATGTGGTCTATGGTATAGAAGACTTGCTCAAGCATGAGCAAGACAAACACGGGTTCCACAAAGCCTTCTCAGCTTCGTCTTTTGGTTCTGGAACATTCTCATTCATGAACTTCAAGAGATCATTTTCTTCTAGGAAGAGAAGAACCCTTGACTTCCATGAGCTAAAATTGGAAGTCCCATCAAGCCTATCTTCAACCTTCATGCCAATCATCTTGATTGCGAAATTGGACCAGAAACCCTAGCAGGAGCTAAGTCACAGATGAAGTATGGAGGCTTGAAAATTGGATCCACAAATAGATGTTCCCTATTGAGGCGAGTTGGAGCAAGGTAAAATTAGTCCAAAATTGTGGAAGCCCTAGGTATTGACCCTGATAGTATTAGGTCAAAAATTGAAATTTCTTCAATCAAGATTTGACCACCACAGAAAGATGCACCCTAGGAGGATGAGTTGCTCTATGCTCCTTTCGGGGTGATCTGAAGTGGGAAACGCTCCAAAAGGTGGAGCCCTAGTTTTCGGTAGTGGCTTCTTTTAGCATCACTTTGATACCATGTTAGAATTTGATAGTTGTAACCCAAGACCACTAAAAGAAAGACAAAGCACAAAAACAAAACAATGTGGAGCTCGTTTAACTACGATGATACACAATCATCTCCCAACCATAGACAAAATAATTGTTTGTCTCCCTCGAGCTCAGACCTTCAAATAGAGATTGATGTACATCCAAATCATAGTAGCACAAAACCCTAAAACAAGAGAGAAACTTCTCCAAAGTAGAGAATCCTAGAAAACAATCTTTCTTTAGCAGTAGTGAACTTATCTCTCTCCTTGAGCAAACTTGCTTGAAGGCTTGATGTCCAAATGAAGGAGTGTGCCTTCTGTTTATACCATAGTGGAAAAAATCGGCATCGGCAAAAAATCGACGAGGGTCCAGAAAACATCTTCTCGGCAACATCGGCGAAAAAATCGACAAAAATCGGCAAACCGCGGCAAGCATTAAAAAATGCAAATTTTGTACTTCAATAGGGTCGAAATTTGCTTACCGATTTTTTCCCCTATTTGCCGATCTTTCCCGATCTTTCTCGATTTTTTCCAATTTTTCCCGATTTTTTCCTGATTTTTCACGATGTCTGATTTTTTGAAAAAATTGCAATTTTTCGGGACATCGCTGAAAAATAGGCGATTTTTTCCTCTATGGTTTATACACTAAGTGGTTGGAAATCTATTTTTCCATTAGGGCCGACTTGACTAATTTATCGGGCTCGACTTGTGTAAAACAATAATAAAAATACATTTTATTATCGATATTTCTGGGCCAAGTTAAGTGAGGATGCCTCACATGGCTACTACAACAACACAAACCAAGGAAGGCAAGTTAAAAACTGAGAAAATATTCTGAATGCAAACACATAAATTAATCAGAAATGGAAAGCACAAAGCGTGAGTATCATTACCTGACGAGCAAGGCAGAGATGCCAAAGATGAACCAGAGCCTTCATAATTAACCCTAACGCCTTGCTACAGGGTTTAAGCACATTATAATTCAAAAGGACAGTGCTCAAAATCCTATGAACTAGACGCTTTCATAGTGGCTACAAGTCTAACCAGTTCCCTCATCGTGAAGAGGAGCCGAGCTCCTTGGCTCCCCCTTGGACAGGCAAAGCTTCTCAACTCACAACTAGAATGACAAGTGAATACGATTTGGAAAGGCAAAAACATTTTTTTCGGCTTAACACTCTCGAGACTGTTAGTCTGCTAGTTAATACTTGGTACGGGATGAGATAGGTGGAGGCAAGGTGGCTCACGAGCCCGACCTCATAGTTTGTTGGTCACCTTAAGTCTTAACCAACATTAATATGGTAGGTAAAAGGGACACGTGAGGAAGGGCAACCCCCTTCTCCTAAGTCTTGTTCATAATCTTTTAATAAACAAAACTCTTCAGTTGTTGACCTTGGAGGAGGTTGGAACAAGCCTCCTTAGGAAGAGATTCGTGACCCTTCCATGACCATGAAAACATGGCGAACTTGCAATAAAATATATGACTTAGCTTCCAAGTTATGTAAACCCTTGCACCAATCTTAGGCCAACCCCTTCAAGCTAAAGGGCCAAACAATTAATCAATTCATTAAAAAAAACAATACAAAATAACTTGTTCTCAAAACGATTGGACCATTCGAGGACTAAGGGAGTTATAAACATGCAAAGAAAATAACACTGTTGTATGTAAGCGAATAAATTAAAGGCTGACCCTTCCATCAGAAGTTAAACAAAAGAATCATACTTATTGTAGTTTACACAGTCTTCATCAAATCAGCAGTTTAGTCATTTTATTGTGTATATAAGTGGAACAATGTTTAAGAATGTAGCTCGGCAATATGTGTGTTTATCAAAGGTGATTATGTCGCCAAGCAACGACGTTTATATTTAAATAAAAAAATTATGTTCAAGTTTTGAGTGATGTTACGCTGATCAAAGGGATTAATTAATTATTCGATGCCAATGGGCGAAAAGCAACACTAAAAAGTGACGTTGAGTAATTAACTTAAAAAGGGGGTTATAAAGTGACTTGGGGAAATATTACATGGCTACTTCATAAAGTCACTTTATACTTATTCAATGGGGTCCTAAAAGTGACTTTTGCTTTATAAAGCCACTTTAATTAAAAGTTGATTGGGAGACAAATAAAAGTGGCAAGAAAAAAATTTTAAGTGGCCAGAAGGGGAAAAATGAGTTTAAAAGAGGATATCGACCTCGTTCCCATTCGTTCATGTTATTTTCACTTTCGAAAAATATTTTGAGAGCTCTTGAGGGTTTGGCTCTTAGGACAAAAACACTAGGAGAGAAATTGGTTTTGGTGGTGAAACCATCCACCGTAGTCGATCCTGCGAGGCAAGATCACTCAGATTTTGTCATGGTGCTTCATTGCCTTAGAAGACTTTCTGACTTCAAGCTATCTTAGAGATATATGAAGATTTCTAGTGTTTTGGCACCAAGGGATACACATTTAGTTTGGAGCATGCAGGCCACCATATAGACCTTCATCTAGCAGGCCGTACACTCATTGTTTGGCATATGAGGAGAAAAAAGAGGGATGTACACTTAGCTGAAGACTGTATTGACCTTTCCTAGGCCTTACTTTCCATCTCAGAATGCCATTCCTTCACCCAACTGGACGTACCACTTCTGTAGCAGCTTATCAACTGGCTTGTGGTCTGTAGGAGACTGTTTGTTGCTGTTGGGTATAGTCATTCAAGGCCATCACCAAATGTTGTTTCAGACATCACTACTGAGCATTAAAGATTACTGCTACAGTGCTTCAAGAGGCTGCAACCTTCACCAAAACCCATAGGTCTGAGATCTGATTTGTTAATCTGAATTTTACTACATTATCACTGTGTAAAATGCTGCTGGTCATCTAAAGCAATTTCAGGATATTTGGTGTATTGTTTTTTGTTTGCACTTAATGCAAGAAATTCATATTGAAGGGTAATTTGTGTTGTTAATCTACTGAGCTCCTATATGATATCTGAAACAAACTCTCAGAAAACACTTAAAACGTTAAATAACTTCAGTCATCCAAGCAATGGAATTTTGTCTTCCAACTGTTTGACGGAATACCAACCCAGAAATACACCAGCAGCCACATAAAATCATAACAGCAGTGAGTAGAGCGGGAAGTTATAGTGATCTCAGGAAAGTCCCACAATGTGTTTGATGAAAGGTTCAAACTAGAAGTACCACAGTACTCAGCAAGGTTACTTGGGAGAGGGAGCAGGAAGCAGGAGCGGGAGCGGGAGCGTAAAGCAAAATTTTCAAAAGATTCCGGTTTGGGAGCGTTTTGGGAGTGTTTTTTATATAATATATATTTTTAATATATTTTGATGCATATATGCCAACAAATGCTTGTAGAATGTTGAAGTAGTTATGGAAAGCATAAAAACATGAAATAAACCATAATACCATATAACATCATTCATCAACCATCAATCATATAGTAGTGAATTCATCAAACACAGGTCCATTATCCATAACATCAAGTTATCAACCTTACAGCTTCAAAGTTCACCTTCAAACTTCAAACTTGAATTGCCATGTAATGTTCACAAAATATACCATAATAAATATAAAAGATTCAATGACTCAACAGTGCAGAAACTTGAAAGTTAAAAGTACTATAAATAAGAAAAGACAAGAAAAGTAGATTTTATGGATGTTTCCTCTTTCCACAGGAAATTTCTAGTTTCTTTTCCCGTGGTCTATGAACAAAGGGAACAGGATTATCATCTCCAGTAGCCACCGATGTTGAGCGGCTTGAACCACGCCCAAGACTTGGTCCTGCATGACCCCCCCTCGCTGATGCAAATGGGGGTTGTGAAGTTGAACCTCTAGGCAAAGATGATGCATCTGGAAACAAAGTAGAAGATGGCAGTGGCATTGTTGTTGTTGTTGTTGTTGCGGCATAGTCATCCTCATCGCCCAAAAGCTCATCCTCCAAGCGCTCTAAAGCTAAGGCTCCATCCTCCAAGTTATGCTCCTCCGGATTGTTGTCCCAAGTGACATATGATCTATCGGTTTTGGCCCGCTCACAGTAATGAGTCAACAAGCTCAAGTTGTAATGTACATAAACCAAGCTTTCTGCCCGATTTTCATTTAATCAGTTTCTTTACACCGAGTGGATGAAGCTATAGGTGCTCCAACACCTTTCTGCAGAGGAACTATTTACCACCTATGAAAGCACTTTGGTTGCCAATTTATGCAAGCGTGGGCATGATGAACCATACATGTTCCAGCATTCAGTAGGAGGCGCCCTATCTTGATCTTTTCTAGCATGCAAAGTACCAAACGGACCAATATCACTGAGGTATTTGCTTAATTCACTACGCAATAAGGCACATTCCTCTTCATCAAGGACCAACTTGTCTATAGCAGCCATGTACCCAACCTGTACCTCTGGATCAGTGTGGGGCTTTCTCCTAAGCCCACCCCCAAGTGTTGGTTTGGCCAACCAAGATCGAGAATAATATTTTGGTGTTAATACATATGCTAAGACATGCAATGGAACATTGAGATTGTTAGATTTTTATCGTTTAATCAATATGATCTAGGATCTTATCTGAGAGAATAACATGCAAAGCAATAATCACAAGAGACAAGAGACACAAATATTTTTCCTCGAGGAAACCATAAAGGAGAAAACCCCGCAACTTCCTCAGAGATAGAATGAGCACCAATAGAAAAAGTAAAACCCAAAAGCACAAAGATGATCTCCGACAGCTTCTCTTCTCTCCCTTGTGCGAGCTTGTCCTCTCTCTCTCATGCGCAATTGATGAGTGAGTGTGTGTGTCTAAATAAAGAGTCACACTCTCTCTTTATACCTTTTTTCCACTTAACATTTTCCCTACAAGGCCGACTTCTCTAAGAGAGTCTAATAACCCTAATATAACTTAACTAAGGGGTCTAATGCCCCGACATACAATGGAGGGTTAACCTCAATGACTTTACATGACTTAATTACATTAATGACTCTTCCAATCGGAGGAACAAACATCTCCGTCGAAGTACAATGAAATACAATATGAAATATACAAGTGAATATCTTCCGAAGTTACTATTACATTAACACTCCCTCTTAACTAGGAAGGTATTCCCTTGACACAAACATCAATACATATAGGCACAAGTCTTCAACGCTGGATCATCATCGTCACTGCTACCGTTGTTCTCGTCATCTTGATCAAATGGTGTTATCTCTCAAATCTACTCGTCATAGGAAGTTCTACAAAGCCAGCCCTTTTTCATGTTGGATGTAGGGTTACCCTCCATGTAGGTCTTCATCATCTATGCGAGCAAGCCATCAAGTAGGTACATCTCAGAACTTATTATATGCCTCTTGCAAAACCTGCAGGATCTCCCAAGACTGATTATATGCCACTTCAAAACCTGAAGGAGCATCCCAGAACTAATTGCATGCCTTGCAAAACCTATGTACCCTATTGTTACCTCATCATCTTCAGATCATCTCATCGTCACACGGAGCACAACCCAGATGCACATAGCATTGCACTTACATCTATCGGCATGGGAGGACCAACCTACCACCATCCAAGAAAGGCTCAGCAATTACATCAACGACCATGGGAGGACTAACCTACCACCATGTCGAAAAAGCTCCAGCAATTACATCAACGACCATGGGAGGACTAACCTACCACCATGTCGAAAAAGCTCGACAATTACATCAACAACCATGGGAGGAGTAACCTGCCACCATGTCAAAAAAGCCCGGCAATTACATCAACGACCATGGGAGGACTAACCTACCACCATGTCGAAAAAGCCCATTGCGTCTTCTAGACTCATCACCTCCCCTTAGAAGGAACCTCGATCTGAAGAACACCAAGCTTCTCTCTAAAGTATTCAAACTTCACTCTGGCTAGCGGCTTGGTCAATACATTGGCTATTTGCTCATCCGTCGCAACATACTGGAGCTTCACTGCTCCTCTCTGCACCATATCCCTGATATAGTGATACTTGATCTCGATGTGCTTCGACTTGTCATGGAACACCGGATTCTTAGACAACTTCACAAAACTCTGGTTGTCGCAATATATACAAGTAGCATCCAACTGGAGATCAAACCAATCAGACAATAGCTTCCTCAACCATACTGCCTCACAACTAGCCGAACAAGCTGCAACATACTCTACTTCGGCTGTACTTAGTGTCACGCAGGACTGCTTCCTACTAAACCAAGAGATCACACCTGATCCCATACTGAAGGAGCACCCCGAAGTGCTCTTCCTATCAATGGCACTGCCTGCCCAATCTGAATCCACATAAAACTCCAGGTTAATCTTCTGATTCGCATCATACTTGAGTCCACAATCAATTGTACCCCTCAGGTACCTCAGAATATAATTTGCAACAATCAGGTAAACATGTCTCGAATCCGTCAGGCACTGGCTCAATGTGTTCACAGCAAAGCAAATATCTGGTCTCGTATTCGTTGGGTACATCAAGGATCCAATCATCTGACGATACATCATGGCATCAACCGACTCTGATGAAGCATCACTCAATAGCTTCAGGTTCGATGCCATAGGTGTGGCCATGGCCTTGCAGTCCATCATCCCAAACCTCTTCAAGATCTCCACTGCATACTTACCTTGTCCAAGGAAGACTCCATCCGCACTCTGCCACACCTCCATGCCTAGAAAGTAGTGCATCATACCCAAGTCCTTGATCTCGAACTCGGCAGCAAGCTTCCTCTTCGTGTCAACAATCAACCCATCCTCACCTATCACAAACAGGTCATCTACATACAGTGGAAGTATCATTGGGTTCCCTTCCTCAACCTTGTAGTAAAGGTTGGAATCCACTTTACTCTTAGTAAAGCCCAAACTAGTCAGGAAGTTGTCGATCCTGTCGTACCACGTCCTGGGTGCCTATTTCAAACCGTACAAGGCCTTCTTCAATTTGCACACATGAGTCTCCCTGTCATGTATCTCAAATCAGAGTGGCTACTCCCCATACACTTCCTTTTCCACTACACCATTCAAGAATGTTATCTTGACATCCATCTGGTGTAGCTTCCATTTCATCACTGCAGCCAAAGCAAGTACTGTTCTGATGGAAGTGTATCTTGCTACAAGTGCAAAAGTATCCTCATAATCTATCCCTTCCTTCTGGGAGAAGCCACGTGCCACAAATCTCACTATATATTTCTCTATGCTGCCATCTACAACATGCTTGATCTTGTAGATCCACTTGGAAGTCACAACAGACTTCCCTTCTGGCCTTTAGACCACATCCCAGACATCATTCTTCATGATCGATTGGTATTCCTCGATCATCGCATCCTTCCATTCTTTCTTTTCTATCGCTTCTTCATAGTTGGAAGGTTCTTTGTCAATGATGTCGCACAGCAAGGCTACATAACTGGAGTATGTCCTAGGTCTCTTGCTTTCTCTATGCATTCCTTCTGGAGTGCCATATCTCTCTGCACCTAGGATAGCCTCACGTACCCATGTCGGTTTCCTCTTGTGAGAATTCTTCTCACGAGGTGGATCTCCAAGATCCTGAGGTTCTTCTATTTCTCGATCTTCTTCTAGAGTTGCTTCATTCATTGTTGTATCTCGGATCTTAGGTACTTCTGGTTCTTAAATGTCTTCAATAGGTAGTTTTTTTGATTTGTTGTATGTTGAACCTTCGTCAAATGTCACATCCCTGCTGATATCGATCTTCTTGTATCCTGGAAAGTATATTCTGTAAGCCTTCGAGTTTTCACTATATCCCACAAATATGCCCTTCTTTCCTGAAGGGTCTAACTTCGTTCTTTTCTCCTTTGGAATGTGCATGTACACTGGGCATCCAAATATCCTAAGATGGCTGACTTTTGGTTTCTTGCCGGAGAAAGTTTCTTCTGGTGTCTTGTTGTCCAGTACACTATGTGGAGTACGATTCTGTACATACACAGTTGTTCTTGCAGCTTCTACCCATAGATGCATGAGAAGATCTTGATCATGAAGCATTGCTTTTGTTGCTTCCATAATCGTTCTATTCTTCCTTTCTGCAACTCCATTTTGTTGTGGATTGTATGGAGTGGTCAACTCCCTCTTAACCCCTGAATCTCTGCATAATTCCTTGAATTCTCCGCCATTGTCTGATCGAAAAATCTTGATTTTATTTTCCGTGTGATTCCCTACCAAGGCTTTGAATTACTTAAATTTGTTGAACACTTCATCTTTGTTCTTTAAGAAATATATCCATGTCTTCCTAGAAAAATCATCAATGAAAGAAACATAATATACATACCCATTCAATGAACTGGATGACATCGGACCGCATACATCGGAGTGGATGATTTCCAAGATTCCTTTTGCCTTGCTTTTGCTACTTGGAAATGTCTTCTTTGTGCACATCCTTTGCAAACGCCTTCATGCTTTGCCTAGATTTCTGGAAGACCTTCAACAACTTTGCTTGCAAGTGGTAGTGCCCTATAGTGCATATGTGCAAGCCTTCTATGCCAAAGTTCACTTGGCTCTACTAAGTCATGGACCAAGGCTTGTTCTGGTTGGCCCTTCAATTTGTATAAGCCTCCCTCTTGCTCTCCAATCACTACTGCATCATCTATGGTCTTTCCCTTTGGCCACATAAGAACTTGGCCATCTACAAATGCAACCCTCATACCTTTTGCATCCAATGCAGATATGGAGAGAATATTCTTCTTTAGTCCTAGTACAAACAAGACATCTTTCATCTTCATAGACTTTCCATAGTCTAACTTATAGGAGGCTTCACCACTTCCTTTTATAGGATACTAGTAGTCATCCCCAAGTTTCACTTTGTGGGGTGACTCATGTTCGGATAAGTTCATGAAGGATTCCTTGAATCCTGTCATATGCTTGGAAGCCCCACTATATATGAGCCAATCATTGCTTCCATGTGTAATAGTTCCTACAAGGGCAGAAATCAAAACATACTCTTCATCGCTTGAAGAATCTTCACTTTCTTCTCTGGCTCTCTTTCTGGGAGGTTCATCATCCTCTACAGTGTGAGCATGATGTCTTCTTTTGTTGTTCTTCTTCTTGTGAGAGCCACTTTTATTTCTAGGACGATCTCTGGAGAAGTGTCCCTTCTCATCACATGTATAGCATCGAATGGTGGATATATCTCTTCTGGGTCTTCTAGGGTTCTCCCTCTGATTCTGGTGGTGACGTTTTTCTCTCTTGTGATGAGGGTGTTCCTTTCTGTTATTCTTGGTGTGTGCTGTGAGAGCTTGATCTTCATTTCCCATCTTTTCTTCTCGAGCTACGATTCGAGCTTCTTCTTGTGAGCATTCCTCCAACAGCCTACTAAAAGTGATTAACTTTCTTCTAGCACAAATTCCTTGAAATAAAGGAATCCCATGACCTAGGGAGACCATTCAAGGTTGTCATCACAACTTCTCCATTGTCTATGTCTTCTCCCACAACTTCAAGTTGTTCCTTGATTTGAGAGACCCTTGTAAAGTATGATTGTATGGTCTCTGCATTCTAGATCTTCGCATTCTTCAACTGATTCCGCAAAGTCATCTTTCGATTTATATTCTTTCCTTCAAATAGCTTGGGCAAGGAATCAAACATCTCTTTAGGTGTCTTTAAGGAAGACACATGTGGTATAAGATGATCCTTAATAGAATCAGCAATAATCCTCTTGGCCTTGACCAAGTTCTTCTTGTGTAAGGCTTTAGCCTCATCTCCCTCTAGAATTGGAACCTCTTCATTTATGTAGGTGTCCAATTCATTCTCTTCAAGGACTAGTGAAATCCTATACTTCCATGCTCAAAAGTTATCAGCTCCTTGAAGCTTATCCTCAAGCTTGGTGTGGTGAGACATCTTTAATGAGAACCTCAAATGGAAATACAAAAAGATTTAGATCTTACCAATATGAGATGCCCAGACTGGATCTAGAGCTGATCTTCTACAATGCTGGTTTTCTGGTCCGAGGTCAAATTAGGGTTTGACTTTCCCGGAGTTTTACCCAACCAAAAATTTTGATCTTGGTCTCTAAATTTCGATCTTGAGGGGGAGAACAATCCTATGTTGGGTCCACTCAAAAAGTCCACTTCTGTAAAAAGCCCTAATTTCCCGCAACAATGACAGGTCAAAAATTGAAAATGCCTGGAATCAGATATCGCTTCGACAAGAAGATGCGCCCTTCAAAGGAGAGTTAGCCTAGCCTCCTTTCCTTGATGATCTATGGAGAGAGACCCAAAAATTAAGAAGCCCTAGCTTCTGCAGCTGCACTATGCCTTCTTCTCAGTTTGGCTCTGATACCATGTTAGATTTTTATCGTTTAATCAATATGATCTAGGATCTTATCTGAGAGAATAACATGCACAGCAATAATCACAAGAGACGAGACAAAAAGATTTTTCCTCGGGGAAACCATAAAGGACAAAACCCTGCAACTTCCTCAGAGATAGAATGAGCACCAATAGCAAAAGTAAAACCCAAAGGTACAAAGATGATCTCCGACAGCTTCTCTTCTCTCCCTTGTGTGAGCTTGTCCTCTCTCTCTCTCCTTGTGTGAGTGTGTGTCTAAATAGAGAGTCACACTCTCTATTTATACCTTTTTTCCACTTGATATTTTCCCTATAGGGCCAACTTCTCTAGGAGAGTCTAATAACCCTAATATAACTTAATTGAGGGGTCTAATGCCTCGACATACAATGGAGGGTTAACCTCAATGACTTTACATGACTTAATTACATTAATGACTCTTTTGATCGGAGGAACAAACATCTTCGTCAGGGTACAATGAAATACAATATGAAATATACAAGTGAATATCTCCTGAGGTTACAATTACATTAACAGAGATGTTCCCACCTTTTGACCACATGTGTGTGAATATGGTCATACAGGATGGGATCCTTCGCTTCAACAATATCTTTAATCTGGCCCAACATGCTATCCATCTGCTCATACACCTCCCCAATTACCGGCTTATTTGCATCTACAAACTAAATCATGTGATAAATGGGCTTTGTGAACTGCAAAACAAACTTGACACTAGCAAATCTAGTCTTTGTTATCTTTAATAGCTCTAACTTTGAGTGAGTGCGAAAAATAACATGGGCATTTGCTATGGTTGGAAATAAAGCTTATCATGTGCTTGCCCTTTTTGTACAATTCACCAATCCATTTGTATTCATTTTCCTTCAACTTAATAATGTCATGCATCAAAAGGTTCAATGTGCGAACCAAACACCCGAACCAAAATATGTTGGGGTATTTATCTTCAATGATTGTTCCCGTTGCCTTACAATTAGCAGCATTATCTGTTATGACTTGGATGACATTGTATGGACCAATAGCTTCAATGTTTTTGAGTAGAAGTTCTGTAATGTTCATGTCGGTCTTGAATTTTTCTGAGTAGTCATGTGTTGAAAGGAAGACTGCACCAATAGCAGAGACACCAAGAACATTTATCAATGGCTTGCCTTTCACATTTGTCCAACCATCTGATATAATTGATACCCCATACTCATTCCAAGCATTTGTGAATTGCCCCAAAGCATTTTGGATCTTGGCTTTTTCCTTGTCAAGCTCCACAGTTCTAGCTTTGTCATACCCGAGGCTCTTGTATCCTGCTGGGGCAGTGCGGATGGCCTCTACCATTTCATGCCATTAGGGTGAGCAAAGAACATTGAATGGTATGCAAAATGCATAGAGAAACCGAAATACTTTTGAATCCACGTCATCCCTACCACCTTGATCAAGGAAATCTGATATTGTCTTACCACATGACTGCATGGGAGAGAGTCCACTGCCTTGGGTGGATGGGCCTCCAGTTCTTGGTGAGCATGAAAGGTCATGGTCATCCGATGATCGTTATGTTATGTTTTGAGATGGCTCTTTGTGTTGATACCACATGTGGGCAAACACAAACTCCTATAGTTTTTCTTTCATCACATGGCATGTGCCCACATAGATGTCTTCTCACATGGGTATATGAACCTGTGTATGTCTTTTTACGGTGGGGGCAAACAAATTTGGTGGTTCCACCCCCTCTATCTCCTCCGTGCCTTGTGACATATTTCCACGAGGGTGTGTAGTCCTCTTTGGTTTTCTTTCGGTTTTCCTCCTCTTCCTCCTCCTCCTCCTCTCCATGGTATGTGCCACTTCCCACTTCTTCATCCTCTCCCTCGTTCCTCCTCCGGTTTCCAATCACCATCATCAAAATAACAAATGGAACCAACAAAATAAACCATAAACCCATCATCATGGTTGATGGAACTAGAGATTTAACCTGTTGCCTGCAATAGAATGAGGGGAAAACTAGAGATTTAACAATATACATTACTGTATTCTAGAATCTAGTGTATAGACTATAGAGTCTAGAATTTATATTCCAAGGCTCAAGCATTCAGCATTCATGGATCATGATTAAAATTAGAAATCAAAGGTCAAAAACTTTCAAAATTCAAACACAAAGCAAATCAACAAGGAAAATTGTAGAGCCTACCTCTTTGGCTCCCGCTCTCCAATGGTGGTGACAATCTCCAATGATGGCAGCCTTCTCCTCTCCTCTCCTCAGACCTCTCCTCTCCTCTCCTCTCCTCTTCTCTTCTCTTGCAAAATGATAATGAAGTTGGAGATGAGGGCTTTATCCTTGAAAGCCCTCCTCCTTCCCTCCAAACACCAACCGATGGACCCCATCCCCCTCATACGTTTCCTCTCCTCCGCAAGCGCCATGTTAGAGTGGGAGCTAAGGCCGAATGGTCAGAGAGCTAGAGCGAGAGCGCATGGAAGCGAAGGCAAGAGCGAACGGGAGCTACCCGAGAGCGTTCAGGGAGCTATTGCTCCCTTATTGCTCCCGGACAAAGCAGACAGCGCATAAAATCGCCAGGGATCGCGCTCTGAAAAAAGCTCCGGATCAGGAGCGATCTAGGAAGCGCGCTTCCGGTTAGCTCCCTCAAGCTTCTATGAGGAGTGAGCTTCTGGAGTGGGGGCGAGGGGGGGACGCTTCCCCGCAACCTTGGTCATAACAATCTCTCCTTCTACATTCTCTTCGATTGCTTCAAGTTGTTCCTTGATTTGGGAAACCCTTGTGAAGTAGGATTGCCTAGTCTCTAAGTTTTGTATCTTCACATTCTTCAATTGGTTGCTCAATGTCATCTTTCGGTTGATGTTCTTTCCTTCGAACAGCTTCGTCAAAGCATCGAACACTTCCTTATGTGTCTTCAAGGATGACACATGGGGGATGAGTTGATCCTTAATAGAATCTGCAATGATTCTCTTGGCCTTGACCAAGTTCTTCTTATGTATGGCCTCAGCTTCATCTCCCTCTAGCTCTGGAACTTCCTTACTGTTATACTTCTCCAAATCATTTTCTTCAAAGATCAGGGAGAACCTATACCTCCATGCTAGGAAGTTGGCAGCTCCCCCAAGCTTATCATCAAGTTGGGTATGATGAGTCATTTTGAAATGAGAACCTCAAATGGAAATAGCATAAATTTAGATCTTACCAATTTGAGATGCCCAGCCTAGTTCCAGAGTTGGTTGACCCTTCGAACAGCTTCGTCAAAGCATCGAACACTTCCTTATGTGTCTTCAAGGATGACACATGGGGGATGAGTTGATCCTTAATAGAATCTACAATGATTCTCTTGGCCTTGACCAAGTTCTTCTTATGTATGGCCTCAGCTTCATCTCCCTCTAGCTCTGGAACTTCCTTACTGTTATACTTCTCCAAATCATTTTCTTCAAGGATCGGGGAGAACCTATACTTCCATGCTAGGAAGTTGGCAGCTCCCCCAAGCTTTATCATCAAGTTGGGTATGATGAGTCATTTTGAAATGAGAACCTCAAATGGAAATAGCATAAGTTTAGATCTTACCAATTTGAGATGCCCAGCCTAGTTCCAGAGTTGGTTGACCTAGGGTTTGTTAGAGAAACCCTAATTTTCCAAACTTGGGATATGGAATTTTGTCTGGATAGAAAAATGTGCCTCCTTGAGGTGAGTTGTTCAATGAGGTCCTTTGCCAAATTTGGTGGAGGAAAACTCCAAAAACTTGATGCCCTAGTTTCCCCCGGCAGTAGAGATGAGTCCAAAAATGAAAATTCTCAAAATTCAATTCTAACTTCACAGAAAGATGCGCCCTTCTAGGGCGATTTGCTCAGTGAGGTCCTTTTCCGAAAACTGTGGTGGGAAGACTCCAAAACTTGATGCCCTAGTTTCTTCCTGCAGTCAAAAATAAAACATTTCGAAACTAAATTATGATTCCACAGAAAGATGCGCCCTTCCAAGGCGAGTTGCCTAATGTACTCCTTTTTCCGAATTGATGGAGGAAATCCCCAAAAGTTTGATGCCCTAGTTTTCTCTCAGCACAAGTATCTGGGTCAAAAATGAAAATTCTCCAAATTTGATTCTACTTCCTCCAAAAGATATGCCCTCTTAAGGAGATTTAGCCTAGCCCTCTTTTCTTGATGATCTCATGGAGAGAAGACCTTGAACTAGGAAGCCTTAGTTTCCGTTGTTGCATAGTGCCTTCTTTCAGAGAGGCTCTAATACCATGTTAGTTTTTCTATTCTAATTCAAATTGATTAGGATCTTTATCTAAAAGAATAACAAGCACAGCAAGATACATAAGTTAGAGGAGATACACAAGACACAAAGATTTTTCCTAGGGAAACCATAAAGGAGAAAACCTTGCAAACTTCCTCGAACTAGTTCTGTCACTAATACAATATCACAAGATGGAAAAACCCAAGAATAAGAAATCTTCTCCAGCTCTCTCTCTCCTCCTTGTTCTTTTCTCTCTCCTCATCCGAACTTGAGTGAGTGAGTATGTGTCTAAATGAGGGAGGGCGCCAACACATCGAGTGACTAACCTAAAACATGACTTGGTCGACCTCTTATCCTAGCAGGGTCGACTTCACCTAGGGAGACTCAAAAATACATTTTATTATATACGCTTGGCGACTATTGCCCCAACTTACAACGGAGGGTTTACCTCAATGACCATATACAATAATGACATCCCAAATGGAGGGAAAAACATCTCCGACGGGTGTACAACAATATAAAATGATAATATACATCAAAATATCTTCTAAAGTTACAAATACAACAACAAGGCAACCCCCCCTCTTTCACCCTTATGTTATCACATTTGGACTTTGTATCTATTTGAGAGGGGCACACCCATTGATAACGATCCATCCATTGCTTATGATGTATTTGTCCGACTTATTTTTTTCCATTGGATTAGATTGATGAGATTAAATCTTAGCCCTCTGTCACTTTGGGCTAGGGATTTTGTTGGCCATTTCTCTATTTAAGAGAAGTTTGGCTCTATGTAATGGGCTCTTGAGAAATTGAATAGAGAGATTGCTCTACTTGCTTGTTTTGTGCAAAATTCTTATTAGTATGATTGTAAAATCTTCGAGCTCTAGTACTTTCCATAGATTTTCTTGTTTCTTCAAACAACAATTGTGTGAGAATCTTTGTTGCAAGAGGGAAATTCGGCTGAGTAGCTTGGAGAGGGCTACATCCCTTTTGCTTGGCTAAAACGCTTTGAAAGAGGGAGTTGATGCTAGTGTTTAGATTAGCAAATTTTGTCATCTTTTCTTTAGCAATAATTCTCTTCTCTTGTAGCAATTATTTGTCTTGTTATTTCACTTAGATTTTGTTTTGCATTTGCTAACATTTGTCTGTTTGTTGTGGAAGGGCGACTTGGCAAGCTTGTTTCAAAGAGAGAAGTGGTCTATTTGAGTTGATGGCTGGTGAAAGGGGAAAATAACCTCCATCAAACTTCAGATTTCAAATAAGTAACTTATAGCCTTTCTCCATTTACATATCTCGTTCCATGGTCAGCAGAAATAAATATAAATAAAAACCCTAAAATTTGTATCTTCATTTCCAGCCGTTCATTATATTTTTCCTTTTAAACCCAAGTTAGAAGTGGCATGAAAACCTTAGAAACCAAATCTCGTAGCTATTCGACTCCATTAAGCCCTTCAATGCACTGGTCTTCTTAGGTAGAGTGCGCCCTCCTTGGGCTGCCCACGTCTTCTTGTTTGGGGGATTTGGGCGTGTTGGTTGTGTGTTTTATTTTGTTTATCTTTTATCACAACTTCCATTTCGAGGGCTAGAGTTACATTATTTCACCATCCCGCGACCATATTAATTTACTGATTATTTTCCCACTTGATCACTATCTGGTTGCCTTTGCCTGGCACATCACTTGCCCTAGATTTCATCATCAATTTGCTTCCATTGGGGTAGCATATTTACATAGCTGAGAATTTTCTTTTCCTTATCAAGCCTTCTCAGCTTGTGCTCCAAGGCATCCTATCCCTCTAGTCTTATTCGTTTGATCTAGGGTCTTCTCTCAAGACCACCTTTGATTGTCACTTGTCGTATATTTGTTTGCCAATGTGACTTTTTTAGTGATCTACCATCATTGGTTAGCTAGTGTCTCGCCTTGGCTTAGCTCCCCTAGGCTTAGCTCCGGCTTGGCCTAAAGTGAAGAGCGCCTCATCCGATGTGACACTTACATCACTTGCAAGGGTAGAGGCACTCTTAGGTCACTTAGTGTGGCTGCCCGCCCTCTACCCATCCTGGATAGGATCCTCCACAGAGGCAGCTACAGAGTTTGTGATAACATGTCCCTCCATAAAAATTACTTCACGATATTGGTGTGTGCAAAGACTTCCTAATTCAAGTAGAGTGAAGCGAATGATGTTGCTGGATTGGCGAGGTTCAAGCCTCGTTGAACATACTGGGCAGGCGGACTACCTGTGTAAAACCACAGACAAAACTTGAATTTCAAGATATTTTATTTACCAACAATCAAGGTAAAGCTACAGATTAATGAATCTCGCATCCAACGATCGTGTAAATGTGGTTTCCTCTCTAATTTGTGTTTGTCATCGTAAATTAAATCTTTCTAATTGTTCATCCAGTAATTCATTCTGAATTTTATCTAGACATAACAGCCCGTCAAACCGAAAATAATTTTCTAAACCCCGAATCAGGGTCGTAATGCAAGCCTTTGTGAATGCAAAGTAAATAAATAGTTGAATAACAAGAATTAAAGCCGCACCGCGACGGTTAGCCCCCGGAAAACGTCGAGAGATTTAAGCCTCTGCTTACTGTCTGTTGCTTTGGTTCCATTGCCAGCGCCATCGACCCTAGAGTTTGAATTGCGTTTAGCAAGCTCTGACTCAACTTCAGAGCGAGTTTCTTCGATTACGCAGCTTGTAGAATCCGCGGAATCAATCTCTCGGTCCCTGAGAAGCATGTAAGAGCCCATAATGGTCCCCAGTTGCGCTCACATGTATCTGATAACGAACTGGCCGTCGTATTGCGCGGAAATAAGAATGGCTGCGGGCATGGGGAAGGGAAGGAAGTAAACGGGTACCCAACATTCACCCTCGTTTGGCGCGGACTGATTTATTCTGTATACAACATGGTGTACCGTTTCTCCGGATTTAACTGCGGATGATTGAATATTCAGCAGGGGCGTGTACTGTTTTGCATTTTAAGAGCGTGATGATTGAATATTTACCAGCAATAACATGTCCAGACTTGGATTTTAACCTAGATGGAAAGCATCATAACCAATGTTCCGAAGTTACTCAACCATTAAATTAAATTTAGGGAATACATTTTATTATGATGGTTAAATATAAAATGTGTTTATTTTAAATGAGGAAGTCACATGGGTGGGGTATTTATACTTTCTATACTATATTTGAGTAGTTAAATAGCTACTTAAATATGGTTTTTTTTTATTTCATTAACAAATGAGTCTCATACAGGCCTGGAATTTGACGTTTCACAGAACGTTTTTTTCATTTTTACACGTATTTGACATGTGCAAATTTTTTTAACACGTCAACATTGACGTGCTCCAGAATTTTCAAACCGTCAGTTTGACGTCCACTCATATTTATCACATGTCAAAATCTATGGTACTTGCAGTCTGAAGAGGCACCATGGTAGGTTAAGGCTTAAGCGGCCAGCGGCGGCCCTGCCAACCTGGGAGTCGGACCAGACAGTGGGCACTGGGCAGTGGCCTGTGGCGTCACTGCGTGGCCCATGGCCCGTGGATACTTAGTACTTACCTAATACCAGCTACTACGAAATTCGAATCCAAAAAATATTTCAATTTGCAGGCTTGCAGCGTTAATTAATTTCTCACTGCCCAGCATTAATGGGCAATGGGCATTGGGAAGCCTCCGGAGGTTGAAGACTTGAAGGCTGCAGTTAATTTCATATTTTATGGCGAGTTCAAACTTCAAAAGGCTTACTTACGTCCGATTCTCTGAAGTTTTTCATATTGGCAATGGCGAGTCGCGACTTGTTTCAGAAGCAGCAGGTCAATATGGAGTCTGGTGGGGAAATGGGGGCCTTCCTTCTATTATTTTTATCCTGGGTATGTTTTTAAAGGGGATATAGGTGTGCGCAGCTTTGTATGTAAGGCTTAAGCCATCATCCGGTCCGGCCAAGCAATAACTAACCAGGGAGTTGTCTTTAGGGTAGGGGAATGGGCGCGCCGCACACGGTGCACCTCACGCTGGGGGCTTCATCGAATCATCCGTCCCCTCTGTTTGCACCTTCCGTCCAGCAGCAACTGAAGATTCCATTCAATTATTGAACTGTTTAACTAAATCAATATGCTTGTAAGGTAGCAAAAAAGTGAAGCAGCAGAGTATCGCAAAGGCTCAATTGGGTTTCACCTGTTCCAGGTTTGTTGCAGAGAGCTTGGTCTCAAATTCTTTTTTTTACGATTTTTTATGAAGATTTATATAGCTTGGTCTCATTGAAGAAAAATGCCTCTCGTCATTTGGGTTACTGAACAAACGAATGTTGGCTTCAAGGTTTTCACTTCGTCTTGTTTGGTTCACTTCTTTGCAATTTGCAATTTACTGAAATATCGTAATAAAAGAACCCTATTGAAATAGTTTTTTTAGGGTTTGGTAGATGAATTTCATATGCCCGAAAATTAGAACCCCCATGTTGATCAGTTCAAATTTCCATGGCATATTTCAAATGGGTTATTTGGAAATGTTCTAGCTTTGGTCTCCTACTAACAGCCTTAAAAAGTAGATGGGCCAAGAATTTGCCCCTAGGGTCGCCAAGGCTACTGATTACAGGACATCGTCACATGTTGGGAAATATTACCCATAAGACCTATGACCATGTTTTTTCCAGCAAGCCCGCAATCAGTTCTTCAAAAATCATGGTATATGATTCCGTAGATGTGTTCTTTTCTCGCTACAGGTATAACTGAAGGCAGTTACGAAGGATATCGTTATAGAGTTGTTGAGTCCCAAAAGGCTTGAATCCTTCTGTTTCCAAAGAAGTCTTGGTTAGGGTCCATTATCTTCTTGAAGAGTGCGTCAGGCTTTCTAATCCCATTGTGGATGTTAGTAAAACAATATCAAATGTAGCAGTCAAATGAGGAGGAATCCTTAAGCACTTTAGTGTGTTTTTTAAGAAGATATTGCATTGGAAGCTAATAGGTCACCACGATGCAACCAAAAATTGTCTAAAACACTAATTTAACTTCCACAAATGCTCTGAAATAACCTGAAAAAGGCCAAAAGCATTTTTCCACTGACCAAGACTAAAATGCCTTTGATACTTACGTGGCTAAAAAAATGTGTACAATCTAGGAGAGATCATAGACTAACACCCTCGCTTATAGGTTGCCTTGTTGCTGATTGTACACATTTTTAGTGTAGTTGTAGGTTTTATCCCAGAACTTCTGCTCATTTTATGGTATATGCCTCCAACGCTTTCATTATGGAACTGGGATGATTGGCTACACGATCTAACATGACTTTTGTTTTTTGCGTGTATTTTGTTTCTCTTATATTAAATATGTATGCTATGCACCTTGTAGAAACTCTTGTGAATAGAAATAGGCACACAATCAACTAATAGATGAAGCAGAGATAGTAGAAACTTGGTACAAATATTGTCATTTTAAGAATGCTTGTTGAACTCTTGGATTGTTCTATCCTAGCCTGTTCTCCAGATGATCTGACATGTTAACATGTTGTTTACCCTGGATTTCCTCACATCATCACTGGCAACTTCAGAAAGTCCTTTCAGACATCTCTCTTGAAATGTTCAAAGTTTAATTTATCGGAAATTTCCAGAGTCAAAATTGATCTCAAAATTCGCTGAGAGTTAGACTAGACTAGGATCACAATCAACCAAAGTCTTAGTTTATAAACCAGTTCACAAAAATACAAAAATGGAAAAAAATATATTCATGTACATCAATGTTGAACCAGTTGAACCAACCTGTATGACCAGTTCCATACTGAACCATCCAGTTTGACTAGTCCTGTACTAAACCAGCCAGCTCGATGGTGAAACCAGTCACCAAAGTTGTTCAAGGGTCGATCTATCTTTTCTTAGGGTCAAACCAGCAGAACCACTCGGTTTCAGTACCGGTATGGCCAGTTTTTAAAACACTGATAGGGAATTAAAATACAGTAACTAAATAATTTTAGATCTGCAATCTAGGAAATCTATTATAGCTCTACATCAATATGGATGGAAGTATTATACAGCTCAGTCATCTTAGTCTACAATATAAAGTTTGGTGTGATAAAATAGTGTATAAGTTTCCTTTACGAAAAAAAATAGAACGTAGAAGAACATGTTTAAATAGATTTGAAGCTATAAATAAAAACTTACATAGTATAACTTATGGTTCAAAACAAAACTCTACAGTGATTCAACTCAATCTTTTTCGGTCTACATTCAATTAACATAAGCAAAGTAAATCATATCCTTTCAAAACCAATTTAGCGTTTCAAAGATTTTAATATCACATTTCGTATTAAAAATCAAACGAGTGCATAGTTTGAGTCAAGAAATTGGTTAATAAAACTTGTAGACAGATTTTTTGTAGCAATATTACACAATATTTTACTTTTTAAATTACACACAGACGAAATATTTATCAAAGATTGTCAAATCTTCCAATATTTGGATTTAAAACTCAATATATAAACAAAGCAGCCAACCTTAGACATGAATTCCAAATTTTATAATGTTTAAATTATGAAGTCAAAGATTGACACCATAGGCGACAGTATAAATATGAACTTAACTTAATAAATACTTAAATACTTCCAGGAGTTGTAGGAAGCCAAAAGGATTATTTATTTCCTTCGGTTCAAGGAAAGAACCACGTACTATGCAGGTTTTCATACTCTATCAATCGAGCAAAGAGTTTTTATATGAAGCGTTTAAACCGTGACAAGCCACATCGATGGTATTTACCCACATAAATAAAACAATTGATATTTATTATTTAGAAACTTGAAAATATTAAAAAAGGAATTAATCAAAAGCATTTCAATGTAGGTTTTCGATAGGAAATTTTACCAGTTTTTTGTTGCTTGAAATTTTTTGAGGAACCTTGTACATGAAGCTGGTTACCATTCTCAATGCATGAATCTGTAAAAGTCATTTTAGAACTATAAATATGATTTAGTAATAAACATTTCATCCAATTAATTAAATAGAGTTGCGAACTCACCTTCGGATTTCGTTTGATACGATAGACGAGGATTCGAGTTTCTTTCCAGGCAAGATGCTTTGCTTTGCACTCACCTGTCAAATATTTGCTAAAAAAAAATTGGCAGTCACCAAAAACTCCAAAACATCACCAAATTTTCAAATGACAGGCACTGGAAATTTGAAATTCCAGGCCTGGTCTCATACACCAATTTGGTGTTTGGCTTGATTGAATCATATTCACCTTTTAATCTTAATCAATAGAATGATTGGTTCAAGTCAATGCTATTGTCAAACTTTATAGATTTGATAAGTGGAAAATGTTGTGTGCTAATTCATACCATGTGTTATTGTTTAAATTTTATTTTTTTACGTGTCGGAATAAACTATACTTTATTAAGTATATGTCAAGATGGAAAACTGATTACAAGTATCTAATCAATGAAACATTCACGTTGAAGGTGGTCTAAAAACCTCATATCAACATATAATCCAAGCATCAAGAAAGATAGTTCAAAATCCATATAACAAAACAACCATAGTCCATGGAACACATGACCACAGCAAAATCCATCAAGAATCTTGTTAACATATAGTCCAAAGATAATAACAGACAAAGAAAATGACCATATTAAATACAATAAAGTCTAATAGGGGATCCTATGTGATCCATGTATGTTGAAGAAACCACGTTATAAAAATAAAAAACAAAAAATAAGATAGGATGATTCAATAAGAACATTGAATCCACTCCATATCTGTCGCTCCATCATGAGAAACCTGTAAGACATCCCACACAATCTCAAAATATTAAATTCGGCCAATGTGTCAAAAATGCAAAGAACTCTCAAAAAGTAACAAAGTGTCCAATACCAGAGCATCATCAAACGAAGGAGCGAATCAAAAAGTTGTCAAAGCGGCGAATAAGGCACAATGGACATAAAGTAGGTATGTAGGATGCCTTAAGGAACTATCCAATCAACAAGAATCTTAGCATTGTGGATCCAAATACTACTAATAAAGCTTAATAAAATCATGTTCTACTATCTCACCATGCTAGAATTTTTTATATACAATCTGACCTTCAAGAATCTGGAAAGCATGTTTGGATAATGCATCAACCTCTTGGTTGTATGTCCGATAAATATGGTGGAAAGAAATTTCCACATAGGACTTAATTAAAGCTTTTATTTTCTTCATCGAGGTTTATAGATGCAAAACATGTAGCTTGTGTTTATGATTAACCCAATCGATGATAACTTTAGAGTCACTAGGTGTTAGGAAAACATTTAAGGATCCATACTTATTTAAAAGTGTATAAACCTTGGAGAATCTTACTAATTCTTAAAATGACAACTCTAAAATATATAGCGATGTTTTTCTAAAAATATTTTAATTTCTATAGATTTTATATAGTTTATATAATAATCTGGCAATTTTTAGAGTGAAAAATTTTTACCCCGTCAAAATTGGGAGAAATAAGGCTTAAAAAAATGCAAACTGACGAATCTTTTTTGGGAAAAAAACATGGAAAAATAGCCCATGGGCTAAATTCTGCCCCTAAATTTTTTCTTTCCATATGTTCATTCCTATACCACAATTCAATTATAACTTGTAACAACAAGAATCATTAAGCCAAAGGATTGCCCCCACTAAGAAGGCATCCGATTGTAACTCCTCGTCAAAACAAAACCTCTACAGCAATCCAAAAAGACAAAGAATTACAAATGCTATGTGATTTTTTTCCACCCTTAGTGCCATCTTCGAATACGCTGCGAATATTTTTTATAACACCAAGGGAACGTTCAGAATTATCCTATCAAAAATAAATATATTCCAAGCTTTCCAAAATTCTAAACAGTCATGTAAAGGTAGTTCACAACAGGAAGCATTCTTGGACCTCCAATTGCACATACAAGCATCTAAAGAAACACCATTCCATGCCCATTAAAATTTAAACAATGTTTCAATCTCAACACAACCTCGCGAGCGAAACGACAAGAAATAGAAAGATGTGTAACATATTCGACGTTTTTTACGTGTAGTTTTTCTTTTCTTCAAAAAAAATAATATCTGATATAAATATTTGTAAAAGTAGTACAACAACCATAGACACTAAAATATAGTATGGAATGGTTCATAACACAAACCCAACAAAAATAAACTGGTCGCCAACAAAATGTTAGCTAGTTCACAGTATAGTCAATAGAACAACAAAACCACTAGTAGGAGCCGACCAAAAAAGATTGGGGGCGAGACCACACCAACCATTTGATGGATCACCAAAGAACCCAACATTCAATCAAAGGAAACCAGCTGATCCCGAGCTGCCACCAAACCATCAACTGACCACCTTTCATAAAAGATGAAGCCATCTTCTGCCTACAGAGCCAGTTTGGATAAAATGTCCGCCTGAGTGTTATGATCAAAGTAGATGTGTGAAAACGAGATCTCATGAAAATAGTCAATCAATTTCCTAACGTGTTTCAGCCATAGAGCCAGTTGGAGGATGAGAATATGATGTAAACCCAATGCCCGGTCAATGACAACCTTGGAGTCTCCGAACATGAGAATCCCATCCAAGCCAAGAGACACAGAGAAACGCAGAAGTATCCACAAGGATAATAAAAGTTCACCCTTTGTGTTGGAACCAGGACTACAATTCATCCACAACTTGTAATAATTGTGGTCTGCCATCATGAGAATGGCACCATCACCACAAAGTCTGGATGCTACCTGTGACGCACCATCGAAGAAGCCTACCAAACTATGTACAGGGGACATCTCCTTTGGCATCTTAGGATTCATTCGAGCACTACCACCTGTAGTGAGATCACCACCAGATTCGGAGTATGCATTTAAACTTCCGACCGCAATATCTATGTAGTGCATCCTCTTGCCCTCAAATATGATTAGGTTCCTGCAACGCCAAAGTTCCCACAGGATGTAACATGGCAGTGTGTGCCAAACAAGGAACTTGCTACGCCATGAAATAAAACAGGATGAAAGTGTATCACCGCACCAAGGTGAATCTTCATTGATCATAGACCCTATAAATTTCCATACAGATTGACAAAAACAATCTGAAACGAATAAGTGTTGAATACTTTTGTCACACATCCCGCATAATAAACATATACCTGGTCCGATCACACCCCTACGGAGAAGGTTTCCCCATGTTAGAAGACTCTTGTCCAACGCCAACCAATAGCATATGACAATCCGAGGGCGTAATTTCCACTTCCAAATCTTGAACCACCAAGTACACCGGTCTGGAATATCATCCATTAGTTGCTGATAAGCCAGTTTTGTCGAAATCTTACCCAATACCATGTCATATGACCAACATATTCGATCAGGAGATGCATCCAGTGTAATCACTCCCATCTTTAAACCACGAACATAAGTTGTCCATTCCACGCCCATAGTTCCATTTAGATCCAACTATGCAGTCGTCAACCATCCCTGATGGGAGGACCCCCTAGCTAGTGCTGAAGCAATGTGGTAAAGGGAGAAGATCCCCTTGCAGTGAAGTAGGAATAGAAGATCAGGTAAAAGGAAATGGTTACGGGGGCCCCAACTATTGGGTCTTCGCCCACACAAACATCCCTCCCATCACCCCGCGTCCATGTCAACCAGGAGGAGAAGAGGCTGAATGCCCCAAGTAGACCAGCCCAAATGTTGGATATGCGCCTACCTAGCTTCTCACCCATTGAATAGTTGAATTTCTTCATATATATTTTTCTTTAATAACCTGTGTCCACAGACTGTCACCTAAGAAAACCAACCAAATACTTTTGGCCCTTAATGCCAATGAGAAAAGGTGCATGTTCTTTAATCCCCATCCCCCTTTCTCCACAAGACGAGCGATGTCCTCCCAACGAACCAAATGATATTTAGTCTGCTTCACATCACCAAACCAGATGAAAACCATGATCATCATCTTGATCTTGTTTATGATAGACTTTGGTACTTTACATAATGAGAACCAGTACACAACCATGTTTGTTAGAACATAACATGCTAGCGTTAAACGCCCACCCATGGATAGCCACCGCCATCCCTAGTGTTTGATTCTGTAATCAAACCTCTTTAGAAGCCACAACCAGTCCCTAGAATTGTAACCATTGGGCTTTAAAAAGTATCCCAAGTATGTTGTGCCTTTAGCTAATAGACAGGATCTCATCTAAAGTAAACTTTCCATCATGGCCATGTGGATATCTGTAGCCTCATTTAGAAGGAGGCTCGATTTACTCTTATTAATATTTAAACCCGATACATCACAAAAGTTTTGAACAATTTCTGAGATTACACCCCATTCAGAAATAGAACCGGATCCCAAGATCATTATACCATCGACGAATATGAGATGTGTAACGAATATTTTTTTATTGATCTGTATACCTTTTACCTTGTCTATTGCCTTAGCCTTCAAGAGTAATCTTCTCAAGCCTTCTATTACCAGCAAAAACAAGAGTGGAGAAAGTGGGCACCCCTGTTGGAGGCCACATTCCGCTTGAAAAAACTCTGTTGGTTTTCCATTTACTAACACTGCATAAGACACCGACGAGACACAATCCATTATCCATTTCATCACCCTATAGGGTAGACCAATCTGAATCAAAATCAACCTGAGAAAACCCCAAGAAACATGATCATATGCTTTATTTAAATCAAGTTGCATGATACCATCCTCCACTGCTTTGTGCTTAACACTATGAAATACTTCTTGGGCCACCCCCATCACCTCCAGGATCTTGCGATTTTGTAGGAAGTCAAATTGCTCTACTGAGAGGCCTCTTGAAAGAGCAGGTTTTGACCTGTTAGCTATTATCTTCACAATAATTTTATAGACATAGTTGCAAAGAGAAATTGGACAGAAATCTCCCAGGTCATCTGTAGCAGACTTTTTTGGAATTAAGGCCACAAAATTGAAGTTCATAGCCCCTGTAATCACACCCCTGTTCGTGGAGTATTCCACTGCCTGCAATAGGTTCGGCCCCATGAGATCAAAACATTCCATAAATAGTTCCATTGTCCATCCATCGGGTCCTAGACTTTTGGATTTGGCCGAAGCTAAGATGACCACTTTCAGTTCTGCCATCTAGACAAGCAAAAACATCTCATCACCCTCTGCCTCATCAAAGATTCTAGGATAATAATTGACTACTTTCAATTGATTGATAACTGGTATGTTCCCTTCTGCACTAAAATATGACTGGAAATATGAATGATCCTCTATTGCTATGCCGACTTGGTCCTTTACGAGCAAACCTTCTTTAGATTTCACCGCCCAAATGAATAATGTTTCTCCAGTGATCTACATATCTGTGGAAAAAATTGGATTTCGTATCACCAACATCCAAACATAACATACGGTTGGCAAGTCTTGCCTTTTCGTAAGCAATCTGAAGTATAGAAGCTTTCTCCTTTTCAAGACCCAGAAGGAGGTCCTTATCAGACTGGTTCCACGCCATCGGATTTGTATTTGCAAATAAACTCCCAATCTTTAATTCAATAACCTTCAGTGTCTTTTTGTCATTAGCAACGTGAGCCTCAACCCAACCTTTTACCTCATGTTTTAACCTGTTTATATTTTCAGTAAGTAAATCCAGAAGAGACAAATTTTGCATGTAATCATCAGCATTCCATACCTTAACAACCAATTCTTTGAATCCCTCCACCTTCAACCATTCATGGTTGAATTTGAAAGGTCTTGATGGGCCCAATCCACCCATTTCAAATTAAAAAAAAATAAAAATGGGTGATGATCCGAGAAATAAAATCCTCAAAAACGGCTGGTCCACCAGCATAGCTGAGTTGGTCGTTGGATGAAATAGAAGTCGAGAATCCATAATAGTCTTGTTATCTTTTCCCAAGTCCTCTGACGTCCACGCTCCAGCATCAGATGAACCATGATCTAAGTTCGAGGAATAAGAGCTACATTGTTTCCATAGGTGACCGATCTCCCGACACTTGGAGCATCTAAATAGGATGCCCCAATAGTCTAGTATTTGTGAGAATGTTTGGTCTCGCCATTCGATGACCACCTTCTCCTTGAAACTCATATACATGTCAATTTCCACTAGTATATTACGTACTCTCTTGTCAATACCATGCAACAACCCTTCCTCTAGATGTATAAAAAGGTCTATATGATTCCCAATAGTCATTAATGCTTCACGATTCCAAAAGAAGATTGGTAAATCCGACATCAATACCCAAATATGTCTAAATCTTAACCTCTCTGTAGGCGGGTTGAATCCATAGTGCCATCTTCGAAGCATAAGGCTGCCTGGAATGCGCATCCGCATAGAATCAAGCACACATGTGGCATGTTCCTTCATTATGAAGATAAAGCCAAACTAGCCCTTTTGTAGCACATAGATAGTTGGACTGTAACCCAATATGGGGCCCCAGACACTCGCAACCCATGACTCAATCTCATTGCTTCTCATGGATTTGTAACTAAACTTTCCTACCATACCCCTGAAGTGTCATAGCCACCATCTCCTTTAGCCCCACACCATGACCCAAAGACATTTTGTCCTCATCTAGACGTAGCTTCCATTTTCTAAATCGACCTGTATTTCAACGTTGGTAGGGATTACTGCAATAAGCCCTGGATTCCCCCACTCTGGTCCCATTACCAGAGTTCACAAGTGGAGGGACTCTCACTGTTCCCACAGAACCATCATCTACATGTTATGGTTGTCTAATATTATGGAAACCCTCCTTGACTGGTAGAGAATAACCCTCTTCTCTCGTTATCAACTTTGGTTCTGACTCCATTGTTTTCCTCTGGTCGGAATTTTTAGGGATAACTTGGCCCACCTCATCCACACCACCCTACATGGGTTGTGAACACGTCGACTCCATAAGCCCCCAGCGATGTGTAAGCTTCAGAGTCCACCACCTTCAAGAAGTCGTTGACCCAGACCCCAAAACCCAAACCCCCCCACTTCTTATCAGATACGACAAAGTTGTGTGGAAGTCTATTAAGACCTTTGTGGAGTAAACAACAAAAACCTAAAAACAAGTGTTGCAGTACTATCTGAGCCACAACTTTTAACCACCCTTCAAGTCACTTGAGCAGTGTAGATGAAAACATGAAAATGACCAGCCATCGCCTTTTTAAATCTGACCTAGATTTGTTGAACCGAAACCCCACTTAATTCCCAATGTTGGTCCCCATTCGCTTTACGAACCCACCAACAACAACAACAGAGTCCACCCGAAGTCCCACAAACCCCCAAAGAGACAGTACTCCTATCTACGAGACTGCCAACAGCTTCCCACAAGCACGACTAGCTAATACTATTTGATTCAAGTCCCCATAAATCCCAGGAGGTTGGCATCTCAGGAGCCCACCATCGTTTCACTTGTTCCCAAAAGTAGTCACCCCAACTATCTACCTGACACTATCTCGTAGACCCAGAACCCCATTTTCCATGTAGGCCCCCCGAGACACAGACAATGGGAAGGTTTTGATACATTCCCAGGTCTGTCCGAAGTTTTCGCAGATCCCTATTCACAGAAGATGTCACTTAACCTTGTCCCAATATTCGCTTGTGGCCTAATCTGATCCACCATGTGGCCCGACGTAGGTTCAGAGCACCAAGACGTTCACTAAACCCTACAACCTATTACATGTAGTTGCTGACAGCAAACCATCATTTTTTCCTTATAGGTTAACTCTATGAACTATTGTCAAACTATATGCATTTGATGAGTGGAAGATGCTCTGTGTTAATTGATTTGAAATGTTACCTTTTTTACATATTTTTTCCTTATAGGTCAATGCTATTGTCAAACTATATGCATTTGATGAGTGAAAGATGTAGTGTGCTAATTGATGACATGTGTTATTGTTGGTATTTTAATTTTGTAATGTGTAGTTGTGGTTTTTATATGTAGTTGTGAAGAGCAAACCTCATTTTTAACTTGTAGGTTACCTTATGAATATGATACGAAGTTTTCTTGTTTGGTACGATGTTATTTAATATATATGAAATACAATTTGCCATATATATTTATTTATTGGTGAAACACTTTGTAGGTGTAAAAGAGAATTTGAAACTTAAATTATTGGAGTTTAGGTATTAGGTGTGGAAGGGATGTTTTAAATTTTACAGTTAATTTTATTTCTCTATTGGAATGCCCAAATTGCTACAAAATATGGACGGAACAAAGTACAAAGTCATTTTAATGGACATTGTATCCCTTTCAATGGAGTTTCCTCCAGACTCACCCAATGATATTAATGGAGGAATAGGGTCCAACATGTTAAACATCCCTACACCCTCCACACCCTGAAAGTCATGGAGAAAAGAAGAAATTTCTACAAAAGGAGGATCTGATCCCCTGAGTTTAGAGATCACAAAGATATCAATCAATTTAATGATATCAAGGCCATACGAGGTAATGTCATCGTAACAAATAGTGGGTTGAAGTTCAGGCATACCTATTGTATGGGTGTTCGAAACAGGCAGAGTACCCAACAAAGAGGTCTTGAACATTGGCGAGCCCGATACCCTTGGAGAGTCCACATCCAGATGTGCTAAAGGAAAGTACTTTAAAGTGTCACCCCTTTCCTTCGAGCAATGCCGACTTAGGTAACCAATATGACGATACTTAAAAAAATGAAAGGGAATTCCTTTATAATCAAGACGTTGAAGAAAAACCCAATCCCTCCAAACAATGTTGACCTCTACTGGAAGACCCACAGAAATATCCAAGTCCACCATAATCAAATCCATACACTTGTTGCCTCCAACTAACGTATGCTCATTAATGGAGATAAAATGCCCTAATAAGTGTGCCAACCCAACGAAGACCTCTTTCATCCAGAGAGGAAAAGGAAACCGAGGCAAAAGCATCCAAAGCTGTCAACATAGTGGAACTTCCTTCTCAGGATCAAAATTAATGTGCCATCTATTAAGGACAAGAGAGCCCTTCCTAGTCAACCAGTACCAGGAAAGAAATTTAGCAAGTTCAATGTTCGCATCAATGCATTAATATCACTTGGCTTATAAAGTCATTTCGAAAGTTATTGTTAACAGGATCTAACCTTTTTTGAATGGGGTTATATCATAAGAACAATTTCATACCTGGTCGTCAAATCATTGATGCCATTGGAATCACATAGGAGGTTCTACACTCCATACAGGTCAAGAAATGTTCGACCCTCATACTAAAACTGGATTTGAATAAGGCGTATGATAAAGTAAATTGGTATATGATGGACTTATTCTCCTTCAAATTGGTCTGCCATTGAATGTGGTTAACTGGATAATGGCTTGTATTTCTTCAGCAAATATGGTCGTTCCCATTAATGGATCTCCATCTTGTTTTTTTAACATCTCTAGGGGCTTGCAACATGGTTTCCCCTTATGCCCTATACTCTTGCTTCTCATTATAGAAGGTCTCAGTAATATTATTGAAGCCAGTGGAATCGATGGGGAAATTAATAGTATTTGTATAAATAGAACTACAAAGGTTGCAGATTTGATCTTTGTTGATGACGTACTTCATTTTGGTTGCGATGAGGTGTCCACCTAGGAAGAGTTTCATAGGATTCTATTGATCTTTTGCAATGCTACTAGGATGGAATTCAATGAGGAAAAGACTATACTATTTCATGGTTCTGCTACTAAGGTTTTGGATGAGGATTTGTCACGCATCCTCCCTTATAAGAGAGATCATGTGGATGCGAGTTTTAAATATCTTGGTTATTTTTTAAAGATGAATAATTATATAACCAAGGATTGGCTCTGGTTGGTTAGGAATATTGTCAGGAGGATCAATATATGGTCCTACAAATACTTATCACTTGGTGGTCGACTGACCTTGGTGAAATCAGTTTTATTTGCCATACTGATATACTGGTTCTCTTTGGATTTAATCCCTCAAGCCATCATATATCATACATTCTATTAGAAAGCTTATTTTCTATTTATTATGGTCAGGTACTACTGAGGCCTCTCGTTATCACTTGGTTGCTTGTGATTTATTGTCCAAACCCAAGGAGATGGGTGGTTGGGACATCAAGAACCTTCATTGGTTCAATGTTGCTCTGGTTCTGAGAAATCGCTTAAGGGCCATCACTGGAAAGGGTCCTTGGAAGTGGGTTATCAGTGCTAAGTATTTTAAAGGAAGAACACTCCCTCTTTGGTTCAAAGATCCTCCCCGACTTTAAAGGGGAGCATCATACTTTTGGAGGGGTTTTATGAAAGTTTTTCCTAGGATCAAATTGCACTTGGCATGGAAGGTGGGTTGTGGATCTAACATTGTGATACAGACTGATTGTATTGTGGGTTGCATTAGTCATGGTAGACTTGGCCAGGAACTCATCAAGCACTTGGCTGATAGAGGCATCACTACTCTTCAACAATTATCTTTTATAGGTGGACATACCTGTTGGACACCATTTTTTATGCTTACTTTTGTTATATAATCCATGTTTTACCTTCAAATTCCCTCCATATCTATCATATTTCATCCACATTTTCTTTAAATATGACCATATAAGGTACAATTGTCATTAATTCTTATGAATTGAATTTTGAAAATTTTAGACATTAAAATTAAAATTTTAACAGAAATTACAGTGTTTCAGAACTTCTCGTAATTTCTCCAAGGTTCGTATTCTTGCAGGATAGTTGGGAAAAATATGAGACACGTGGCATTATCCTTGATTTCCAAGGATGGATAAATATCTATTAGATTCACGAAAAGAGCTTCGCAGGTGTCTAGTCAATGTTGGTCAAACTATTCCACTTGTGCAGAAAATACCTTTCTTTAAGCATAAAATCTGGGCAGTTTTGGGATTTCGTGGGATTTTACCCATTTTTTTGGATCTGAAGGTTGAATTGGACCCTCTAAGAGAGAATATGGGATCTTAACCTCAAATCATGAGTAGTTTTGGCAATTTTGGTTATAAAATCTTTGTATAAATACCTCAAGACATGGATGGTTATGATAACTTTTGGAATTAATAGAATTTGCAGACTTTAAGCTTTTTTAGATCAAGTTTGTGTCAATTAGTTTTGTTGGTTTAGTTCATGGTGTTAGAAAAGTTTTCTTAGTTGATTGTACTTCAAAGTGTGCAAGAAAAGCATTAGAGGGCCCCCTTTGCCAACCCTGTGCACTCAAAATCTTCTCATTTATCATGCAACTATGGTATGATTTATGTTTATTGTTTTTATTTGTTGTAGGTTGTTTTCATCTTTATGTTTCAATAGAAACATGTTTGCTTCAGGTTGATTTTAATATTTATAATGTCTATATTTTTATTAAAAGACATACCTAATTGTTGAAGTAATAAAACACATTGTGAGTTGGTTTCTTATAAAAGAATTCAATGTATTTTTCATTTAACAATGAAGTTTTGTGATAAATTGTAGCTCTTCATCTTTATGATTTTTATTTTAGTTTTAGAAGTATTTGATGATCTAGGTGATGATATGTTCAAGAAATCTAATGAATATACCTTCCGTAAGGGAGTTTAGTACTTCTTATCTTATAGCATTCAAATCATTCTAGGTTTATTTCCAAAGCTAAGTGTGTTTTAAACTAGTCTATATCTAAGTCCATATATTTTGGAGGTGCTTATAAGTCTCACAAATCCGAGTTGACAATTAAAATATATGCTCTAATTTATGATATTAGATTGGACCAACATTTTTGGCGTCGTTGTCGAGGAAGCACATTTAGATAGAGCTAGTTTAGAAGTTTAAAACAACCCCCAACCACTAAAAAAATATAAAAAATAAAAACCTCAACTACTAATTCATTTGCAATACAAGATCTATCAAACTTCAAAAAGATGATGCTAAATAATTTATTTAGTGAAGGAGGGTATTCCACCACAAAGATCTTCTTAAATCCTTGTCTACAATTTAGAATTATTGCTAGGAATGAATTTTCATTTCAAAATATAGAATAGGAGAAAGGTATCTATGAAGAGGATCCACAAGAGGAGAACCTAGATGCTTTTTCTAGTTATCCTTATATGGAGGACAACGATTCATTGATCACATCTGATGAAGATCAAACATTAGAGCCCTAGATTAAAGAATTGTTTTCCTGACTATCACAAGATCCCTTGTACATTCATGAATGTAATGGAGAAATAATGATCCATATGGAGATCGGTGGCTACCCACCTATTACACTGGCTCAAAACAATTTTCCATTGTGGTAGTTCCTAGTTATTTTCCTACGGTTTTCTGGGTCCCAAACTTCTGGGGCCATTTGGAGGCCCTAAACGACGTTCTTTTTGTGATCACGGGGATAAATGATTGCCTTTGGCATGCATTTGGAATTAGTTGGAAGATGTAAAGCTCAGATAGATCTTTCTAATGGGCTATAGATCGCCCAAATCAGAGATCGTATGCAAAAGTTATGATGCTGAGAAGTTGACTATTCAATTAACCACCTTGAGGACACAAACTTTATGGCGGTTCATCTTCTAGGGTTATGTTTTGGACTTTTGGGGTTCTCACCCTTATGCTTATTATTATTATTATTTTAACTCAAACGGATAAATTTTTTTATTTTTTGGTTTTTGAAGAAATCCTGGAATGAATAACCAGTTCATCCAATTACATTTACATCAAAAGTTAAACTTCTATAGAACCAAGAAATATTACAAAATTCAAAATTGAAAAGAGTCATACTACATCAATGGCGACATTCTCCATTATTAGCAATTATGGGATTAGATGAAAAAAAAGTAGGAGCTCCATTGATACTGAGGTATCCTCGAGGCAAAACACATGCCTTATTTGCTAGAGAGTCAGCTTGATTGTTAAACTCTCTCAAGATATGAAAAGAAGAGACATGATCAAACTCTTTCACGATATTTCAAATATATTGCAAGATTTTATCCAATAATGGATTATTGAACTAAGATGCAGAATTTAACAATTTTATTAAAATCTTTGAGTCCCTGGAAATTTGAATTTCCTTGTAGCCGATCTCCTTAGCGGTCTGGCAAGCCATGAGAAGGCTGTAACACTCTGCCTGGTTATTCGAACAAGTGCCAAGACTCCAGCTGAAGCAAGATTCTCTCACACAGTCGGGGGAAAAAAATTAGGCCGCTAGTGCTTGCAGTCCCAGGATTCCCCTTGGAGGCACCATAAAAAAAGTAGCGGTATTATTACTCTTCCACCACGAAGAAAATTCAGCTTCACCCATTCTCACACGCCATGGAGGAGAAGGCAATGGTTTGGAGTGAATTAGTTTTTTCCTCTGCACAGAGCACCCAACCACGCAACAAAATAGAGAGGAAGAGAAGAATTACAATGTTTGATCAATTCTAAAATATGGAATTTGACTTTGGAAGCCACGTCACTAGGATTCACCGATCTGTAATTAAAAATGAGATCATTACGAGCGAGCCAAACCGTCCACCAGAAATTCTTTGGGATTGTATGCCAGGCATTTATCCAGCCTGCATTTTTCCAATTAGATTCAAGAATCCTTTCTTTCCAAGAGGTAAACAGAGTCAAAACCGTCACACAAGAGGGAGGATTGATCTTTAGATCACCTAAAACCAATTTCCCCATTGACTGTGTGTACACGCAATCCATAAATAAATGATCCGACATTTCAAGGGATGTTTTACAAAAGTAACAACATAAAGGTCCATGAAAGTCACGTTTGATCAAGTTCTCACTAGTCAAAACCTTCTTATGCATAAGGAGCCATGTCAAAAAAAATTACTTTAGGAAGGTTGAAAGGTGACCAGATAGTCTTCCACTGCACAAGGGACATAAAAGAAGTTTGAGGAGATTGTAAGGCTAAAAAACCATGAGCAGCTAAATACACTCTAGTTCATCCCCATCCCCATTTGTCTTTCAAAGAATGGTGAACCTGAGCCATTCTAGACAAAGCTGAGATCAATATTCTTTGAAGAGGGATGAACAATTCTGGCATCTTTGGGAAGGACATCCTACCTAATTCCCATCGCAGTCCCATGAGCAGATATCTGCTAGCCGAAGAAAACCTTTTTTGGAAAGCCACAATTTGATCTCACTGAGCAAATTTAAGGAGGAGAGAGGAGGATGACCAAGAATATTATCATCCCATAGAAAAATCCTTTTCCCATTACCAGGAATTCTATAAAGATGGCGTTGTATATGTTTTATTCCCTTTCTGCACAAATTCCAAATAGATGAACCTGAAGGAGTATTTTCTAAATTTATATTTCTCAAAGAACCACCCTTAAGATACTTCATCAATAAAAGCTTGCTAACAGGATGATATTTATCAGCATATAGATGCCACACAAGTTTACCAACCAAGGCCAGATTTTCCAATTCTGGGTCACAGATTTGCAAACCACCTTTTGATAAAGGTTTTTTGAGAAGCTCCCAATTGACCAAATGTATCTTATTTTGAGAACCTTTACCACCATTCCAAAGCAAGTCCCTGAGAATCTTAGAAATCTGCACAGTAATGGACTTGGGAGCGAGAATCATAGAAGACTGAAAAATAGGGAGGGAATATAGGACCTCCTTTATCAAGACCAACTTTCCAGCCTTTGTCAACCAATGTCCACCCATGGAAACAATTTTGGATTTTAATTTGCTAATTACTTCCAGCCAAAGTGAAAGGGGGCTAGCTCCCAATGTCGAAGGGAGTGCCAAGCACTTGATCTTATCTAACTTATCATATCTGGGAAAGCCCAAGGAACTAGCAATTTGTTGCATTTTCGATTGATCAAAATTCCAACCATAAACTGCACTCTTTCCTTTTTTTATCAAGGCTCCAGAGATTAAGGAGAAATTTTGTAAAATTTCATTAAAGGCATGAGCAATATTTAAAGAAGCTCCTCCCAAAAGGAGAGAATCATTGACAAAGCGAGCATGATTAATTGGATCCACTCCTCTTCCTACCCTAATTCTTAGAATAACACCAACAATCATAGCTATAGAAAGTTTTCTACTTAAAGCTTCAGCCATCAAAATGTAAAGGAAGGGTGACAGAGGACACCCTTGACGCAAACCTCTCGAGGCTTGAAAAATTCTGATGGTCTATCGTTGACAAGGGGAGAAATCCGTGGTTTGTCTATACAAGCTTTAATCAACTAACAAACTCCTCACTGAAACCAAAAGAGATAGGAACTTGATAGAGAAAAGAGAGTTTAACACGGTCGAAAGCATTTTTCATATCTAGCTTAATAATCATACCTTTCTCCTTCCTCTGGAAACTGGAGTGAATGGCCTCTTGCACTTGAATCACATTGTCTACTATATGCCTTCCTTTAACAAATCCCCCCTGCAGAGGAGAGATTAGAGATCCCGGCAATGGCTTAAGTCTGTTAGCTAAAAGATTGGCCAAAATTTTGTAAGAAGCATTGCAGAGCTAGATAGGCCTGAACCTATCGAAGGATGCAGGATTGACTTCCTTGGGAATTAAGGTTAAGAAGGTAGAATTGGTACAACCTACCACTTTAGCTTTCTTAAGAAAGGAATAAAAAATGCGAAGCAAGTCATGTTTTATAACTTGCCAACAAGATCTGAAGAAATGGATGGAGAAACCATCCAACCCAGGATCTTTATCTGGCTCCATAGGCTAGATAACCTCCACTACTTCTTTTTCAGAAAATGGAATCACTAGATAAGCATTTGACTCAACAGAGACCAAAGATGGAATATTAGATAAAAAATCAGATTTAACTGCAATATCAGTAATTCCATCCTCTGAAAATAGCTGCAGAAAATGAAAATAAGCAGCTTGTTGAATTTCCAAATGCCCTTTGATAACTTCACCCTCACTAGAATAAATTTTCTGAAATGTGATTGTGGGAAATTCTTACTCTACATTGCCTGTGAAAATAGGCAGAGTTTTTGTCACCAGCTTGCAACCATAAACTCTGTGACTTAAGACGCAAAAGTTCTTCTTGTTGTTGAAATGAGAGAAAGGTATTTGCTTGAGCAGACTTCTCCCTGACCAAGATCAGTTTTGTTATTTCAAAATCCTCCATACTGAGTTGAAAGTCTGCTAAAAATTTCACGTTAGATTTTCTGCTGCTAAAAGGATTCGTGAGAGGTTTCTTAATCCATGCTTTCAGAGCATACTTAGTTCTCTTCAGTTTTTGTTCCCAAACGTAACCGGGAGAACCATCAATGTATTGGGACCATGCCTTGCTCACTGTTTCCCAAAAGCCTTCATGCTCTATCCATAAGGGGCTGAATCTGAACGGAATGGGACCTAAGTCACCCTCTTCTTCAACCAACAAAGAGACGGGATGATGGTCAGAAGATAACTTAGGAAATTTTTTGGATGAAATAAGATAATTCTCCTCCAACAAGGAGCTTTGAACCAAGAACCGATCCAAAAGTGTAGGTATGCTAGCTGCCCCAATTCTATTGTTTGACTAAGTAAAACGACCCTTCTTGGGTTTGAAATCCAGGAGGTCCCATGAATGAATCAAGGACTCCACATATTATAGTAGTGGATCTTTGCCAAGAACACCTCCTTTTTTCTAAGTCGGATAAAAAATAATGTTGAGATCCCCTGCCACAATGATATTTTTGAGAGAGTGTGTTTCTAGAAATTTTGTCAATGAATTCCAACATTCCTTTTTCTCAACTAGATTTATTGGGACATACAGATTTAAGAGGGCGATAGAGGTCTAAATTATTGTGGAAAGAATCTCTGAGTAGATCCAGTGTTGAGAAACAAAGGAGGAATTCAAAGAAAATTTACCCTCAGTCCAAATTGTTTCTAGGCCCCCACAGGTGCCTTGAGCACTGACAACAATACAAACGTTCTTTTTCCATGAATTCTTGCTTAATAATAATAATGCATCCTCATCGATCTTTGTTTCTTACAGCAGAAGAATGTGTTAGGGTACACAGGGTACTCCCAAAGGACTGAACACCAAGAATAGTCG